>JAYRBT010000021.1:17119065-17597789 GCA_036023395.1 Myiotriccus ornatus | reverse complement strand
ACAAAAATAAAAAAAAAAAAAAAAAAAAAAAAAAAAAAAAAAGGAAAAAAAGGGAAAGAAGGGGGAAAAAAGAGTAAAAAGCGGTTCAGCTTCTCCCGCCCCCTCCCAGCAACATCTTTACATAGTAAAATATTTTCTTGGGTGAGGGTTTTCCCCTATCTCGTTTTACCCTCTGGATCCCTTTTTGTAAATCACTGTAACGAGGTTCCCCCCCACACTCAGTTTGCCCTTTCCGAGGAATACTGGCACGAGCTCACTGGAGGAGGATGGTTTGACTCCCTGTGACCACAGTCCCTGTGACAGCGACACCGGGGCACTTAAAACCGCTATATAATCGGAATAAAACATCAGATCGAAGTTGGAGCGCCCGGAAAACTGTCAGACAAAACACGCTGTAGCCAGAACGGGCTTTACCTTTATGAGACGCTACAAATTGCTGCTATGGACACTTTGGAGACCTTTGAAATCCCTTCATTAGTTATTTGATGCATTTGACATCCGAGCTCATTGTACCCCCGAGGCGTCCAAAACCCTGGAAATCAAGTTTTATTAACCTAATAAAACGCACGCATACAAAATTCGGGGGAAAATTCAAGAATCAAGAAAGTCCAAATAAATCCTCTGACGAGTTTGTTGGAGGCTTTTCAAGGCTGTTTTAAATGGGGAGGAAACAAACTATTTACTTGTCAGAATAGGATTTTTTTTAGGTGATTGGTTTTTTAGAGGGATTTCTTTATAAAATAAATCGAGCATTCATTTACACTTCTAACTGACAGGCTGTCTTCGTTTCCATCCTTACGCTCTATTTTCCCTACATTATGCAATAACTCCGTCATTTTTAGGAACAAAGGGAAAATATAACCAGAAACATCTCAGCAGCAGCGTGCATTTTCTGCCCACTAGCAGAGCGGTCTGCATGGAATATATTTTATTCCCAGCCAAAACTAACGATCTTAACGTCCTACATGATGGGAAAGGACGCATTTACAGTGTGGTCATTGTACACCAGGATGTGGAGGTTTTTCTGTGCCATAAAACATCACCTGGGACGAGGTCCCGGCGCCGCTTCCCAACCTTTGCGGGCAGCATCCATCCCTCCTCCTGCAGCATCAGGGAGAAGGGATCCAGAGGTTTCTCCGCGCTCTTCTTTTCCGTAAAAGAATAATAAGAAAATAATAATAGCAATTAAAAAAAATAATCACCTTTGCGATCGCTTTGACCCAAGAAATCAAAACAAGCTTCAAGCTCTGCCAAACGCAGCTCAAATTCAGCTGCAGGCGAGGTGCTTTTAGTGCCCGGGGCACGTGTTTTTTGCTTAAAACAGCGTCTGGCGGGAGAAAAACACTTTTTTTTTTTTTTTTTTAATTATTATTTCCTATCAGATCCCTTCTAAATCGCTTATTTCCACCAAACAGCCCCGTTCGGGCTGTGCTCTCGGGCCACCGATAACCGGGGCTGTTAGCACCGTAATTGAGGCACAAGTGCCTTAAAGGCAGTAGCCATTAGCAATCGGTAAATAAGTGTGCAGACTGTAAAGCTAAGTGTTGGATCCTTTAGATAAGGGCTTATCTGGCCAGCCATTAAACCTACACTTGCCTCTTTAGCATGTGGAGAGGCTGGAGGTGTCGACTGCAATGGGAAAATATTTACCTTTTATATTTACCCTTTTGCAGCAGGAGGATTTAATCCTGACTTGATTTGCCGGGAGAAACCCCTTTCTTGTTTTTGTTTGGTGGGTTGTAATGCTGTGGATTAAAATCCTTAAAAACTTGCTGTTTGCCCACAAAACAAATAGAAGATAATCTGAGTGCAGTGACAGAGGTCTTAATATATGAGGTGTTCTCTGTCATTCCGTCTTGGTAAAGTTCATCATTTCATCCCATGCACAGGCTGGTGATAAAAGTGAGTTTTATATATACTCCAGAGTAAGAAAATAAGGAAAATAGGAGCCAATCCTGCCAGCTGTCACTGAGGCTGGAGTATCCTGGATCTGTGTGGTCCAGCTAAATTAAAAGTAAAATCAGCAGCGAGTCTCCTCCGGATCCGAGTGCCACCGGGATCAGGCCCCGGAGATGTTCACAGCAAGGAAGCAGCTGGGGAGAATTCCTGAACCGAGGACACTGTTCGTCTGATCCATGTTGTTAGGTTGGATAATTGCATGGATTAAGTAGAATTAACAAGATTTGGGTACTGATCCTGGATCCTCAGTCTGTCCCCTCAGCAGGGTTTGACGTGCTTAAGGATGTTCATACTGTGTAGACTTCAGGATACTGGGGACCACAAATATCAGATGCAACAACACCAGCAAAAACTCCTCCAGGAGGTAACTAGAAAGATGTTCTGCTATTTTACCCAGTTCTTTTCTAATTTTTAAATTTAATAGGAAAACTAGCAATTTGTTTTCATTTTTTAGATAAGGAAACCGAGGCATTAAGGGAAAAAAAGGGCTTTATCCAAGGCACAACTTCAGTGGCAAAGTGCAGGACTGAAACACAGTTTTATTTATTTATTTATTTCCCAGCCTGGTGTGTTTAGACCAAAGCCACGTTGACTTGCAGGTTAAGACTCTTTCTGGTTCTTATGGAAGCTGACAGAATTTTTTGCACTGCTTTCAAAGAAAAGGCTGAGCAGGGTGGTAAATGATCACTTGCTATTGATCCTTTCTGAACAGCTCTCTGTTTTGTTTTTTATTTAACATAAGCAAATCTCCCAGCCCCATCTGGGGCCTGGCATTCAAAGTGGGGGTATTGCAGAAAAATGGGAACTTTGGTATGCTTTGGTCCAGTAGGAAGCAAAATAATCAGTCATACAAGCAGCATTTTCAAACACAGACCGCTGCAATCTGAACCCTTTCTCTCAGCTGAAGTTGTACATTTTTAGAAGGCTACACTTTTTGATCTGTCTATAAAATATGACAATTTTGCTGGCAGCAGAATGCATGAAAGCATCAGACTGAATTATTCATGTGAAAGCCAAGTCCTAACTTTCCATGACACAGCACACACAAAATTCAGGGCTTAGACAGGAGTAGAAATCTTACACGCCTTAACTTAATCCCTGCACAATGGAGCCAGATTAACAGAGAACGTTTTTCTCAGCAGCTGTCAGCTTCGAGGACAAGGCTGTGGATATCCTCTCACTATCTTCTTATCCCCTCGATGAAACTAAAATCCAGAGCCTCAGAAAGAAGGGGGAAATTCTGCCACTGAGTTAAGCGAGAAGAGATGAAATCTCTTGCTAAAACAACGATATTCCCTTACAGTTGTTTTTGGCCAGTTACTGTCCTGTGTTTGCAATCTGCCTGGCTGCAGAATTGCTCATTTGGGTGCAGGAATCTCAACAGCTTAATCGGCAAAGCCATGTCAGACAGGATTTGCAGCAACAGGGCATCCTCCTACCACACATGGCAGTGAGATTTGAGGGCACCGAGTTCTGCTCAAGGGACTTTTTTAGGTCAAACCTTCAAAGGTGTCCTCCGAGAGCTCTGGAAAATTGGATGCCCAAAAGAGGTGGACTCTGTGTGGGTCCGCTCTCCCTGGGGTGGGCGAGTTTGCAGGCTGTTGATGTGCGTTTAGGTGTGCCTCCCGTGGGGTCCCATCTGTTATCTGCCCATGTTTATTTAACACTCTCCTTGTTATAAGATGGATGATTAACTGCTAAAATGCAACTACAGTAAAGTTTTCTTGCCCAAAATGTCATTCCTGAGGGCCTCTGACAGCTCCCTTCTGGGATCCCGTAAAAGTCACCCTCCTTCTGACCCTCTCCTGCATTTGGTCTTGGCAAACGTGTTAAAAAAGAAACGAATGTGCCAATAGGTAGTTTATTGCTCTCACTCACACAATGACCCTGAGTACCCCCTGCCTTGTAATCCCATTAGGTTGTGTTAGCCCTCAGCCTCCCACGGAAAGCTTTATTTCATATATTTCTCTGCTTTCCAGGAAAAAAAAAAAAAAAAAAAAAAAAAACAAAAAAAAAAAAAAGAAGTGCCGAGGTAAGACATCAATTTTCCTGCCACTCAGTATTTCAGGCTGACTTGCTGAGTGCAACACAAGCCAGCTGTAATTTCAAAGGCTCCAGATGATTTTATACTTTTTGCCTTTTTTTTTACCCTGAGTTCTAACAAAAATGCTCAAAACTAAAATCAAGCTGAAGCTTTAAAACTCTAGAGAGCTTTGTAAGCAGCAGAAGGAATGAGCAGGGAGAAGAAATGAGCAGAGATCCACGAGGAGATTGTGCTTCCCATAAACGCCCTTCTTCTGATTAACCTGAATCAAAGAGCAACTGACCCTTTTATGATGATCATTAGGACAAATTTCAAGGCTGATCTCTTCCTTTTCTCCAAGTGCAGGAGGTTTCTGACCCGGGGATGGGGTTGGAGCAGCAGAGGCTCCATTCCACCTGTCCCGCGAGCGCATCGCGATGGGATGCAGCCTCTGCACGCTCGGCTGCACCGCTCCGAGCGGAACCCTCTGGTGGACTCTGCGTGCATTTTCTTTGGGGGAAAAAAAAAAAATCAGGAAAAGAACTTTATATGCAACTTCCATCTTCACCAAGAATATTGCTGAGCTGCTCTGTGACACCTTCCTTGCTATCTTGGAGGAATATCCTCATTATTTCAGTATCTTGCCCACTGAAAAGGCTCTGGCCAGACATCTTTTAAAAGCAATTTAAAAAATACAGCACAAGAAAGAAGCTTTAACACCTTTTTCCCTCTTGGGAAGAAAGCTGAATGTATCTTTTTCGTTTTCCAGGCATGAAAGGGCAGCGAGAATTCCAGTCTAAAGCAAAGGACTAAAGGAGAGTTAATATAGTTTGGTTATATTTTATAACTGTATGGATCTGATTAAAAGTAATCTTCCTAAAATAATTCCCAGGCTGAGCACTTATTTTGTGGTGGAATATACAATGGTCAAACAGTCTTGTGAACAAAACTAACTCCATTATTCAAGGGCATGAAATTTAAACAATGGGTGAAAAAAAACGATGAAAAAACACTTCCAATTTGCTCTTTACCATCCTCACCCTGACTTTTAAGCCAGTCACAGTTACAAAAAAAAAAAAAAGAAGTATATAAAGTTATGAAAATTCTGCCCAGATTTAAAGCAATGATAGGGGCAGCATTTAGTTATAAAAAGGAAATCCGGCATTGAGGGAAAGGTTTATATTATGCCTTAAAATTTCAAACAACTACTATTTTATCCAGAATAGGCTTAGATTTTACTTCCTTTTAAATAGTGTAAATTATACATTTGTGAAATGTAGGGAAGAACAGTCCAGAGCTGAGTATTTAATAATGTACAGTGGGCAGAAGGAGAGAGGAAAACAGTGATAACTTATATCCAGATTAAAAATACCCCACAGTCATCATCACTTCACTGTTTTCCAACCAGACAAAAGCTGTAAATTCCTCATCTCTTGGCTGTATCAGGAAGCTCAGCTCCAGAGCCAGCCCAAAGTGGTCACAGCTCAAGCAAAGGTCACTGTCCCAGACTGCTCTGGGTCAGAAAGGGCAAGAAGATTCAGATCAGATTCAGATACTGATTTGATTTTCCAGAGACTTTGAAAGTACCAAGATCAGCCAGTGCTCATGTGTTAGGCTGTGATTTTTTAGATCCCACGCCCCTCCTTTTATTTGCCTTTTAATGCCAGATTAGTGCTCAGCAAACACCCCCAGGTGTGCACGGACACTCTCTGTCCATGGTACCACCCCGGAACATCAACCAGCCCTTCCCTGTGCCAGCACATGGCCTCAGTTCCACCTCCCAGCCCACACTGGGCACCAAATTTACCTTTGGTGCCACCAAGAGGCAGCGTGGAACGATGGCCAAGAGCTGATAACCCAACTGTCCAACCATCTGCTTGACTTGCTGAGCTGGGAAAGGGAGGAAGCATGGAATCATAGAATCATTTAGTCTGGAAAAGCCCTCTAAGGCTGCTGAGTCCAACCTTCCTCCAGCACTCCTAAGGCCACCACTAACCCATGTCACCAAGTGCCACATCTACATGGTTTTTAAATCCCTCCAGGGATGGGGACTCCACCACTGCCCTGGGCAGCCTGTGACAACACTTGATAACCCTTTCTGTGAGTTATTTTTCCCTAATATCCAAACTAAACCTCCTCTGGCACAGCTTGAGGCAGTTTCCTTTTATCCTGTTCCTTGCTCCCTGGGAGCAGAGCCCAATCCCCACCTGGCTCCCCACTTCTGTCAGGGAGTTGCGGAGAGGGAGAAGGTCCCCCCTGAGCCTCCTTTTCTCCAGGCTGAGCCCCACCAGCTCCCTCAGCTGCTCCTGGTGCTCCAGACTCTTCCCCAGCTCCTCTACCCTTCAGAGGCAGCTTTCCCTCTTTCCCAGCCCCTCACTGCTGCCTGGCAGCTCTGACTTTAGGGATGTTCTCAGAGCAGTTGGATGCACCAAGCCTGGAAGTTGCAGGACAGCAGTAGCAGAAACAATTGCATTACAATCACGTCACCTTGTGTTTGAAAAAGTCTCAGTCCACAGCAGCTCTCCTTCTGCAGGCGTTTTGCACTAAACATTCACATTAATTTTATGCTTTGTTTGTTTAATTGTAGGAGGATAAAACCAACACACTTTCCCACTATCAGAGGAGAGGGAACAGTGGCAGGAAATTAGGTCAGTGAAATTGCCCTGCTGTGCAGAGAAGGGGTTTTGTTCCTTACGAAATTTCCACTGGAGAAAACAAGTATCCCAAGCAGCAGAGCTGCCTCCTTTGTTTCATCTCAGGCCCCCTTCCCAGCTCTTTGCCATGGATCCAATTACCCTTCCCTGGGAACAAGCTGTGTCTCTAAATTAAATCAAACCGTTTATTTGTCTGGGGCAGTTTGGCTGAGAGACATTGTGGGGTTTTCAGGGAAGCTGCTGCCATCTGAAAGGATGTCTTTCCCATTGTCACTCCTCAGCAGGAAAAGGAGAGCCATGGGTGCCTCTGTTAGACTGGCATCCCTATTTTGGAGCCTTATTTTACCTTCAAGGGAAATGCTCCCATCCAGGATGGGTCTTCTTTTCTTTATTGGTGCTATTTTCCTGTCTCAATTCCCAGACTTTTTGAAATTGTGTTTTTCCATGCTGGAGACATCCAAATCTTCAGGTATGCCAAAACATCTTCCTCCCAAAGTTTGCTTTCTTCCAGGTCTCTCAAAACAGAATCCTGTGAATTCACCTGCATTTTTTTTTTTCCCTAAGCTGAACAGAGAGATGAAGTTTTCTCTCCCCTTAAAATTGAAATAAGCTCCTCATGTCTGTCCAGTGTCTGTCCAGACTTTCTCCTGCAAGGCCGCTTCACTGGGAAAATGCCCCCAAACCACATCAGAACATTGTTTTGGGACTTTAAATCTTCCACTGTTTTCTGTGTGTGCTCCATTTTTTATGGGAAATCATCCATAAGCGTCTTTGGAACTCAGCTGATGGAGCTGTCTCCCTGTGTGTAGTCTAGAATGGGTTTTATTATGCATATATATACACATTAAAATAATAAAAATATATATTTGATCTTGTAGGCACAGAAAAGAGCCCGCCATACCTTCCTAAGGAGAATTCATTAAGGAATGAGATGCAAGGAAGTAATGCAGGTTTCTGGGGATGTGTTACCAGACCATAAGGTACTGCTTATGTCACCAAACAAGCCATCATACATGGAGACCTCCAAAAGAATTCCTATTTTTAAGTATTGCAGTGTTTCCCATGAAAAAGAAAAACAGGTCAGATGGAGAGAGATCAAGGCAGCAACTTCCCAGCAAACCCACAACCATCCTAAAGGCAAACAGATAAATCTGAACAGGACAGAGACCCACAGCCAAAAAGGAGGCACTGAGGGGGCAATTGCCCTCCTGGGCAGGAGGGAAAATGTTAGAGGGCGTTACATCCAGTTTTGCATTTATTTCAGGGATTTCCCCCATCCCTAATCCAGCCTCCTGCAGACTGGCAACATTGGTCCCTCAGTGGGACCCCCCTTCCCACGGGGGAGCAACAGCTCCACACAAGATCCATTGTGCTGCTGTAAACACGGAGCGAGGGAGAATTAGAGACACATTTTGGGAATGGGCTTCTGCTTCTGTGGGAGGTTAATTAGTGGTTTGTTAGTATGTTAAGCGCTCTGCACACTGACCTCAGGCTGGCTGTCTCTAATGAACAAAAGCAGCTCTCCAGCAACAGGTAACCACGGATTTCTCTGGGACTGTAACTGAGCTAACGAGCACGGAGGTACCGAGTCTCCCATCTGGCCAAGAAGTGAGGAAATCCTTCTAAGAAATTCACCCTCTCCATTCCCTGAGGAATGAGGTTATTAGAATGAACTCGAGTCTAATAAAACCTGAAGTCTGGGACAGTTTGAAACCTTCCTTTTTTCTTTGCACTACGCTCCCCCAAAGCTGATGTGTCTTTTTGGACCATGCGCTCATAACTGTCAATTTTGTTTCTACAGTAAAGTTCATCAAGAAAGATTTCACCTTTTGTAGGAAACCCCGTTTTGATCAGGAAATGTATTTTTGCCAATGCTAAGTCCAGCTAGACAGGCTCTTGTCAGGAAGTAGGATAGGGCCAGGCTGAAAATCCAAGACTTTTTCCCTTTCCTGTTAGGATGTCCTTGCATTGACAGGTTATAAAGCTGAAACATGCTCTGAAAAAAAACCTGAAAAACCAACAGCAACGCACAGAGATGGCTCTTGGGTGACCCAATGGCCTGGCTCCTATTTTTTTCCATGGGATCTGGGAGGAATTGCAAAGCCTTGCAGACTTTGCAAAAGAACTGCTGTAAGTTGCAAGCAGTGCTGACTGTGTTGGCTGCCAGGAGTTTCGAGATGATCCCTGGAAACACATTTGGTTTTAATCAGGCCCCTGCACTGTGGAACATCCTGTTTGTCTACACTTATTATTACTGACAAATTATCCTCCTCCAAATCTCAGGGAGCATTCACTTTATCCTCACATTAAACCTGATTGGAAACAGTAGGTTTAATTGGACTCAGCATGAGGCCCAGTCGTAAACTGCACCAGTCCCTTGTTTTATTGTGGCATTCACTAGATGTGTGAAAATACTATATTTCATATACAGAACCCAGTTTGCTACTGCAGGGGCTGTTACAGACAATGCACAGATGCCCTGTGCTGCATGAGCAACCTCTGCCCACTCCTGGCTTTTCCCACCCAGGGCTGGGAAAACTTGGCCATTCCCAGCAATCTGTGCATGCAACATGTCATTCCAGATCCGCCCCAAACACCTGAGAGTTGTTTTCGTCACTAACTGAGCCCCATAGTTTCCAGGACTGTAAGAATTTGCCCTGCTAGAGCTGAGGCTTGGAATTTGAGAGGGATGGAGAGACTGGTGTGGAGTGTGGATCGTCCTCATTGGTCTTGCTGAGAATCATGAGCATCTTCTTCTTCCCCTCCACAGCCCTAGATCCTTTCCCAGGAAAAGCCTGGGAAACCTGAGGGGTTAAATGTGTACAAATTCAGTTTAATGTGTTTGGAGCTTGTGAGGATGGCTGATTTTATGGCAGAAGAGCTGAAACCATCATGTCTGCCAGAGCCCACCATGGCAGGACAGGCAGTGACTGACGGTTAAATGTTAAAAATGCTCGGAAGTCTTTCCAACATCTCTGATTTTCCCTTGCTGGGATTGACCCTCCTGCAGCTGTGCCTCATCCAGGTGTGCATTACAGGAAAGGCCAGGTGTTCCCAAATCAGTGAGAAAGTCCAATGAGGTGTCCTGTAGTGGCAATCTTGGGTGGGAGCCCAGAAAGTGAGCTCGTGTCCCACATCACCGAGAGCTGCTGGCAGGAGCTGAGCTATTAAAAAACCTTTCCAAAGTCCTGGGTGTGGAAAAGCATGAGACAGCATGATGTGTCTGGGTGCCAGAGGGAGAGGAAAAAACAAATCAGCAGAAGGCAGAGAACCCAACCTGTTTGCTGTTTATGTTTATTACACAATCTGGGATTATTCATTTGGCTCAGAAGGTTGTGATCTGCTGAAACTAGGCTCTCTGAAGTGGGTAAAAGAGTACCATTTAAGGGATTATCTTGGGTTAGATATTATTTTACACTGAATTTAGATAGTATTCACATGTGCCATGACTGTAAATACCTTCACAGAATCACAGAGTATTCTGAGCTGGAAGGGACCCACAGGGATCATCATTCCAACTCTTTAGTGAACAACTCACACAAGAATCACACCCACAACCTTGGTGTTATTAACAGTATGCTCTCACCAGCTGAGCTCATCTCAGACTTTCTTGTTCTGGAAGAAAATCTAGATGGCATTTTCCAGTTTGTGACATGTTTCTCACTGTTTTTTGCAAAAGAACACCTCTTTGAAATGATAAAAGCATCACATGGGTTGTTGACTAAGGCTCCTTACCAGCAAAACAAGCTCACAAAAAACCCCAAACTACAAATGGAAAAAGGAATTGAAAAGGTAATTAATTTGATGGAGACTTGTCCCAAACCAGGCTAGAACACAGCTTTCAAATATCTCTCCAAACTTGTCTTTGACAAAATCTGTACCTCTTGCTGTCTGACAAGCAGCACCACTCTAATGCTCCTTCCAGTGACACAAAATCTTTAACTATCAATCAGCTCTGCACTTTAGATTGCAGCTTAATCAGCTTCTGGTTGTTTTTTTGGAGACTTGCATTGCTACTTTTTTAGGGGAACTCTTAAAGAGGTCCCAACAGAAGGGTTTATCCTTGGTGGCTGTGACGTTGGGCATGCTCAGCCCATCCAAAAGCAATGTCCAATCGGTCTGCTATTAAATATCAGCCCTGTTAAAGACAGAAGCAGGTGTGTCTTGCTGAGGTGTGTGTCTTGCTGAGCCAGTAAATCCTCAGTACTTTTCTAGAAGCATCATGGATATAGCTCTGGAGCTGGTGCCTGCTGTCCTTCAGACCTTCCTTAGGTGCAGGAAGATGTGCAACCAGGGTGACACCCCACACATCCAACCTTCAGACTTCTCCCCCCCCTCTGCTTCTCATAGCCTGGAGCAGGAATTCTCCTGTGCCATTTTTGGGTGCTGTCTTCTTTGTGCACCTTATTTTCTTTGCCCTAATTGCTGAGGGACCCAACCTGTGCTACTTTGGGGCATTTTTTCAGCAGGCAAATCTACAAGAGAGTTACCAACACACGTCACAGAGTCAAGGCACCCAGCTCTCGCTGAAAGTTCCTTCTATCTTTCTTGAAGCAACATGTTTCCTCTACGATATTTTGAAAGAAAACACTCTGCAGTGGTTAGGGGAGATGGGGAGCTTCTTACCAGATGGAGGTGGCCTGACAGCTTGTAAAAAACCCTTTGCAAACATTTAGCAGTAACAGACAACTGACCTCAATTACTGCAGCCTTTCATTTCTGCATCTGGGGAGGGCACTCACGGCTCTGGGGTGATAAACAGGCTGGAAGGCGCAGGGAAACAGCCCGTGTCAGCCCGTGGTGCTTTGGAAAACACATCCCACAAAACAAGCCCTTTCTCATGCTGTGTTTTTTTCCCCCCCTCAGTTCAGCTTTGGTGCTGAACTTTCCATTTTCAACTGACCAACATAAATTAAAGCCAAACATTGGCATAGAGAGGAAAGATGGAGAAAGTTGACCATTTCCCTCAGGAGGTCAGCCACAAATTCCTGCTGTTGTCTGAGAAATGATGAGCTACTCTTTGGAGACATGACTTAGATCATTTAGTGTCACAGGGAAACTTTTCAGGCGTTTCAACAAGAGCTGAAATATGTCTTCTTTTTTTCCCTCCCCTATTTTAATAAATATACTTTTAGACTATGTGTGTTCCTTTTTCTTCTTTTTATTTTTTTCTTTTTTTTTTCTTTTAACATAGTCTTCTGTACAAAAAGCCAGTTGTGCACGGTGCTATTTCCTTTGGGCAATCTTACAAGAAATGTTCCCAGCTCCCTTCGTGCCACTACAAATATCCCTTTACCTCGGAGAAAAGGGCACATCACTCACTTTGCAGGCCTAAACTAATTTGACTGCTCAGAGCTCTGAGAGCTCTGGGTGACAAAGTACGTCAAGGAAAATATGTCATTCCCCCCCCTTCATCATTACTCTCACTTTCACTATTCATAAATATAGGATATAAATCTATTTACTCTAAAAGGAGTCATGGGAGACAAGTTAACTGTGGATCGCCCACCCTGCTGAGTTTGGAGACACATTCCCAATCAGATGGAAACTCAAATTGCTAAGGATGGAGGGTTTAGAAGATCTTGTAGGTGACATTTCCAGACAGAAGGAAAACAAGCTCTCAATTGCACCTCAAATGATAAATAAGGAGGAATGGTTTTAAGGCCTTCAGCAGAGGCTTTTCTGGTTTTCACATTTACGGCGGCTCCTTCCTGACTGACTTAACAGATGCAGCCCCTGTTTAACAGGGATGAGTAAAACGCTTCAAGACACCATAAATGTTCATCAAAAACTCACACGAAGCCTCAACTGAGCTTTCTGCTGAGGTTCCTGAAGCTGACTTTTTAAATTCCTCCTCATGCTGTAACAGCCCTGGCCCCACTTTCATCCCTGGATTTCAGCCAGGGAAAGAAGTCAAAGAAATTTCTTCTGCTGGGATATTTATTGCATTTGCTGTTCTAGGAAGTATTTGTGACTTGTTCAAAGTTCAAAACATCACCTCAAATCTTGCAGACTGACCTATGAACCTGTTGCAGATTCATTTCCGAGGGTGTAAAATCCAGGTTTGAAGCTTTTACAGTTACTTGGGGGAGGGAAGAATGGCATAAATAAGTGCTTTTACCACTAATTCTAATTTTTTACAAACGCCTAAAACCAAATAATTTCCCCAGGATATTGATGTTATGCTAGATTTTTGCTAAATTAAATGCAATCTTTCTTTTTACTGTCTCTTGTAATTCCAGCAGGCTTCCATTTGACACAAGGGATCTGGAGGCCAGTTGGGATCACCTTATTTTTTATCTGTTGGTGAATTTTAGGAAACCCCACTGGCTTAATTTATTATTAACCAATAATATCAGCATAGTTTTTATACCCTTGACTTAAATAATTACCAAAGCACGTTCTATAGAGGCTTTTTTTTCACAGATTTACGCTTCACTGCTCACATTTTTCAATTGTCCACACCCAGTTTAATTTAGTGGTATGTGAATCCACAAGCATTTTTGCAAACTACAGATTATTTAATTGAAAGAAGCATCTGGAGACGAGGGAAAAAGCTTTCCATGAACTCCCAGACTCTGCTTCCCGCTCTATCACATCCACTGAGACTCAAAAGAGAGGTGCTGAAATAAGGAAGAAAGTGTCAGGAGAAGGTCTGGGATGCAGACCACCCCTGTGCATCCAGAGGTCAGGGATTCAGCCCAGAAACCAAACGCAGACCTGAGCACATTTCCAAGCAGAGAGCACCAGCAAGGACTGTGTTTTACCTCATTAAGACTATCCCTCTAACATTATTTTTCTCTTTTTTTTTTTTTTTTCTGGGGGAGGGGGGAAGCCTCTCAATTGTATTAAACTATAGGCAGAGTATTAATAAAGGTAACAGCATCTAGAATGTTGATTGTGGTCACAATTTCATATTGGCTTGTGGCTCCACCAAAACTCTGGAGCAGGAGGCTGCTCCCCACCTCTGATGGTAGGTTTGGAAACAAATATTGATCATCATCACTGCAAGGAGATGATGGTCTTACATCCTTTAACATGGATATTTCTTTTGAAAGACTTTTTTTACTCATTCATTAGTATTTCCAGTACATTTGCTTTAGTGATGAAAGCAGCATTTCTGCAAACAGCATTTCTAGGAATAGTTTCTGGTGGATCAGCTGAGCATCACTGAATAGACACAATAAGGGAGATGGATATTCTCTGTACCATCTGTGAAAAATTGATGCTGGCTGTGTCAGGATGTAGGTGTGAAAGCTTAATCATAATTAGAAAGCTTATTTTAATGGACATACTAAATTATTGAGGAGAGTGAGCCTGTGGTAGTCAACAGCAAAACCTGGTTTTGGGTATGAGAACAGACACAAACCCTTCTGCGAGAAACCTTTCTTCATTTTCAACATGACTCCTTAGTTGTGGCAATATGGGTTCAATTTGTTTTAAAGGTGCATTCTGAGGCTGGAGCTTGAAATTAGGCATTTACAGTTTGAAAGAAAAGCCATCTTTGGGCGGGAAGGAACTTGTAATTTTGTCAAATTACACAGAAAATGAAATTGGAGGAGCAATAAAGTGCCTGAAATGAGGTAGTGAAAAGTTCCACAATGAAAAAGCCCAATGTGCTGCACATGCAAAAAACACATTTCCTTTGCCTTTACTTAATTCTTCACATTTCTCCACAAGCAATAATGACAAAGTCTTGCTTTCACTTTTAAATACATGGCTCTTTGTTTCGCTGTTTTCCTGTTAAAATTAGAGGATAACCTTTCTCAGTTGCATTTTAGTCCTTAGCTGTTCGGATTCAAACAACATAATTTGACTCAGACAGGTAAATAATCCTTATTCTTTGGAAAAAAAAAAAAAGAAGTATGAAAATCAGCTGTCACGAATTAAAACCCATTTTTCTCTAACCCCAAATAAACATTAGTCAGCCTGCATTTGATTGTAATAACACACTTGTCATTTCAGATACAGTGTGTTGGAGGTTGATTTTTTTTTTCCTAAAGGCTTTATTGGAATTCCTTGAGTTAAATTTGCTGTGGGTTTATGATGGCTTCATTAAAAATCAGAAACCAAAAGGATGTGGAGGAGTCTGAAGAGTTTGTACTAACTGCTTGCAAGATTTTTCATTTTAAAGCTGCTTCTGTTTCAGATGCCTCTGAAATTTGTCATATAGTAGTAATTTGAGGCCAAATGTGAAGTATTAAAGCACTTACTAAATTTATTTTGAGTTGCCAGCTATAGCTGAGATTCATGTGCAATGATGCTTCTCCCTTACTTAAAGGAAATCCAGAGTAAATCTGCTCAAATGTTTAAGTGTTCACTGAATTTACACTGTTCAAATGGAGATCTCAGAGAAGATCAGAACTGAAATCCCACTCATTAAATAGCAATGACATATCTCCAGAAAAGAGTTTTGCTTCGAGTAATCTCAGCTTGTATTTGGGACTGTCCTGATGCAAAGTTATAGTAAATTTTATAAAGTGTGACTTATCAGTTCTTTTCTATTTTATTGCAGAGCAGAGCCTTGAGGGACAAACATAACAACAGAATCCAAAATTCCAGTTTCTAGTTGTCTGTTTCTGGTTACTGTGGAATAAAAGCAAATTTCAGAGTTTGTTTTCATCCTGAATTTAGTTAAAATCATAGTCAGTGTCCATTAATTAAAATGGAACTATGATTAGCCTTTTCCACACTGGTGGTGTTTGAAGTCTGAGTACCTAAAAAATGCTGCAAAGAGAATAGAGTGGTGTCTTCTCTGGATCTTTGGGCTGACAGGACAAGAAAAAATGGGATTTCATTGCAGCAAGGAAAGTCCAAATTAAAAACTGTAAAGGTTTCCAAACGATAAGAATGACAAACCAGAACCCTCATGGCCTGGGGAGACACAGTGGCTGCAGAGCTTTGGGGAAATGCTGGATGTTTCTTCTGGAAAATGGAAGGAGAGCGACTTCTGTCAAGGGCAGGAGTGACAGGACAGAGGGGAATGGCTTTAAGCTGAAGGAGGGCAGGGTTAGATTGGATATGAGGAATAAATTCTTCCCTGTGAGGGTGGTGAGGCCCTGGCACAGGTTGCCCAGAGAAGCTGTGGCTGCCCCATCCCTGGAAGTGTCCAAGGCCGGGATGGACAGAGCTTGGAGCAACCTGGGCTAGTGGAAGGTGTCCAGCCAGAGGGGTTGGAATAAGATGATCTTTAAGGTCCCTTGCAATCCAAAACAGTTTGTGATTTTATGACTCTCACTGAACATTTTCATTTTGCCATTTCTGGATCCCAGCTTTTGGCTCTGATCATTTTCAGGTCCGTTTTACCTTGTCTTCCCATTTAGTGATGAAGTGGCACAACAGTATCCAAATATATTCAATGGCCAATGAGTAGTGAGGGCAACTGTAACTCACTGTAGGTATTTAGATGGCAAATGGTCATGACATAAAGCTTTTAAGGTATAATCAGTGGAGCAAAGGGGAGCAAAAAATGAACAGGAGTTAAACATGTAACTTTCTTCCTCAATCACCTCCCAAATCCACATGTCCCGTACCCACCAGCCCTCATTTCCACTAGAATAGACCCATTTTACTTTCCCTTTCATATTTTACCCTGCTGGAAGGTTGCCCACTCTCTTATGTCAGACCCGACAGGATGTGAATTATCTCCATCCAGTCTTGACATAACTTTGTGCACGGTGATGTAATGCTCCAAAAAGTCTGGCTTAGGCAAAAAAGAGACGGTACTTATTAACAGGAAAGGAAACAAGCCTCTGTTTGACAACCAGTGGCTGAATATCAAGGAGAGCTTTCTTAGGAGGAAAAAAAGATCGTTTATGACCACATGAATTACTATTATTTATTCAGAGGGAAGAAATGGCTGTTGAATTTTTAACTAGAATCAGCTGGCTGAGCAACCTACAAGGACCAGGTATTTGGGCATGGATTCCAGGTAGGTTCAGACAGGAAAGGCTCAAGTCTGCTCCCTGAGGGATCAATAAAACTACCAGAACTTGAACATGAGCTGGAACAAGTGTGGCCAGAAACGTTGGCCTGCGCTCCCCTTCCCCTAAATGTGGGAGAATCTACCAGAATAACATCACCCTGCTCCAGTAATCCCCTTTTTCTCTTTTTTTCCCCCCCCATATCCTGTGGGTGCAACATGTGAAACCCCAACTCTGTCACCCCCTCATCCCTTCAGCTCCAAATCATTGCAGCCAGGGCTGCATTCCAGCGGCGTGATCTGAAACCATATCCCTCTAAGTTCCTGAAGTATTCGGCAAGTGTGCCTGTGGACTTGTGAACTTTTCCCTTTTACCTATCAGCAAGGCAGCTCCCTGCACCCTTTCCTTCCCTCCAACTCTCTGTAAGTAAGCGCTGGAGCCCTGATCTCCACTGAGTCACAGAAAGGTCTCCAGGGCATCATCAGGGCAAAATAGCTCCCTATCCATGGGATTTCCTTGCTGTGATGCTCATCCTGGGGTGACACTGGAAGTGTTGGAGAGGATCGCAGGGACCTCAGGTGGGTTTGCAGATTAAAGCACATTTTGCTCACTTTTCTGGGTGAGCCTGGCAGTCACCAGCTGATGGAGCATCCCTCCAGGTCAGGAGGAAGTTTTTTACTGTGAGGGTGGTAAAACACAGGTTGCTCAGAGAGGTGTTGGAAGCCCCATTCCTGGAATCATTCAGCATCAGGTTGGATGGGGCTCTGAGCAACCTAATCTAGTTGCAGATGTCCCTGCTCATTGCAGAGGTTTGGCCTAGGCCTTGAAAGCTCCCTTCCAACCCAAATTTTTTCCTGATTTTTGGTGGTACCAGGCAGAAGCAGTGGCAGGAGAATTTGTTCAAGAATGGCTTGAAATCTCAAGGGTCAGTAGGGTTTGTCACAGGCCATGGAAGTGGCAAATGACAAAGGTATTTTGGAAATGAGAGAGATACATCTAAGATATACCAAATTGCCACTGCAAATTGGTGCAACCCATCTTGAGCTACATTAAAGCCATCAGCTACAGGAAAGTATATGCAGTAATGAATTTTTATGTCCATGTCTTTAAAAAATATGTCCAAAGGGTCTTCAGCTCAGGTTTTTCAAGCCTTTCAGCTTAATCTATAGTCATTCCAGAAAGGGAGCAGAGAATCATAGGCAGATATCCTATTTCTAATCAACCTATATAACTCTATTTTTGAAAACCATATTGATGCTTGTATGCATGTGGTTTTTATGGAAGAGGAGGCATGTGTGTCTATATATACTCATATATCATTACACATTGGACTCTTTCTCAGCTGCAAACTTAGATGCCAGTCTACTTTTACTTTCCCCTGCTTAATTACAAGATGAATTTGGTTCCTGGGGAGGTCAGTCTGACTGCAATGGTCACAGCCAGACATCTCGCAATGTCAAGCTTTCCCACGCACAGCTCTGCCAAAGTCTCCCAGCCTCGACCTTGAAACACCCTCTGCCATTCCGAGCCCTCAGCGAAAGCTGAAAAATGTGCTGACACTGAAATCCCTGCTGTACACAGACATGCAATATTCAGAGACATTTCAGAACAATCCCTACAATTTTGCCAATGTGCTCCAAGGCTCCAGGTGCTGGGCAAGAGCTGTGAGAGCTGAGTGTTGTAATAACCCTGTTCTGTCGCTGTGTTGTCATTTAAACACTGACACTTAAATCTGACCAAGTCCTATTTATCTCTATTATAATCTAAAGTGGTCTGGTTAAATCTCGAACCTGTAATTCTGGTTATTTTTGATTTGGGGAGAAGTAGAAGAGCTGCAAGTCGTGGGGTGACTCCAGTGATTTGGAAACCTGGGTTGTCGGTCCCCGACAAACGTGTTTGCAGTCTCAGGGTCCAACTGGAAACATTTGTCAGTGCCCCTTACATAATACCAGGTTTTATGGAAAAATTGAACCCTCCAGTACATGCAGAGGAAATTCCAGAGCGAGCCTACTGACAGACATGTCTTGGAAGTCAGTTAGTTATTTTGGCAGAGATCCAGGATATTTTTTTTTTAAACTCTGCTTCCCCACCACCCTTTAAATTTTATTTTTTTTTTAAAGGAGGATAAAATCTCTTGGGAGCAGAGGGTCTTGAAACCCAGGAAATCTCACTGATTCTTTGATTTCAACTCTCCTAAGAATATTTGTTGTAAGTCAAAATGGTGCATGCAGAAAAAAATGCCATTTGTGATACAGAAAGCTGCCAATAAGAGAAACATTTAGGCTGGATCTTTGGCCTTTGATGTATGAAAATTCAGTGGTTTCTTTGGTTGAATTGAGTAGTTACTAAACTCTGGTATCTGGCTGGTAAGTCCTCAGCAGAAATGTGTTATAGCAGCTTAATGTGTGTTTTAAGGAAGGCAGAGATCTGATTTTACTGTGCAAGAGGTGGAGCTGTACAGCCCGTGACTCAAAGACTCTCACCTGGTGTTTAACTGAGAAGCTGAATCACCACAGGAATGAAGTGCCGAGAGCCTTGGGAAACCAGGAAACTGAATCAGCCCCAGCTACAGGCAAAATGTGCACTAACTCCCTGTGGATGTCCAAACAAAATTAGAGATAGAGGTGTTTTCTAATATGGTGTGGAAGAGGGCTGTGCCTGTGTTAGGCTTCAAATACACCAAATGTGAATTTGTTCTGTTATTTTGGAGAATAAGTTACTATATGTGTAAGTTTGTCAGGTGATGTCCCTGAATCTCTGCTTTAAAAGACGCTTTCCATTGAATTCCTGTGAACTTTGTTCAGACACAACGTGGTTGCTGATTCCAGCGTCCTCCTTTTCACAGAATCACAGAATGGTTTGGGTTGGAAGGGACCTTAAAAGATCATCTTGTTCCAACCCCTCTGACACGACACCTTCCACTAGCCCAGCTTACTCCAAGCCCCATCCAACCTGGCCTTGGACACTTCCAGGGATGGGGCAGCCACAGCTTCTCTGGGCAACCTGTGCCTGGGCCTCCGCACCCTCACAGGGAAGAATTTATTCCTCATATCCAATCTAACCCTGCCCTCCTTCAGCTTAAAGCCATTCCCCCAGTCCAATAGGTCTAGGTCATGGTCAGGGAAGTGTGAGCCTGAAAGATGAATATGCTGTAGGTATTCAGCTGAAAGTGACATTTTCATCCTTTTCTGCTCTCAGCACACTCCTCACCTTGACCAGGAAGGGTGAGAGCAGCTTCATCTCCTCCAAAAGCCCTGACGCTGCCTGAGATGACACGGCTCTGACTGTCACCCCTCTGCTCCCGATCTTGGGTATCCAACAGCACCACAGGGGACCAAATATTGAAGCAAACACACAAGACGCTTTTCATAGTTTCCTTGCTCCCCCACTCCAGCCTGGCCTGTGGCTTTTCTGACTCATCTTTGCAAACATCAGTCTCTGCAGTGCAGGACCAACCGAAGAGAAAAGGAAAGGAGAAAAAAAAGAGGAGAGAAATGGAGAAAAACGATCCCCTCCTCCCGCTTCCCACCACCGCCCCTCACTTGTTATTGCATGGGATCTTCCTGGCCAGACTTGACCTGCAAACAGTGGTCACCAGTGAACCATCAAAGGCCTTTCACATCTCCAGCAGCTGCAGGGAGGGTTCCTGTAAGCGCTCCTATCACTTTGACACCTCCGAAGCCAACAACGCCGATTGTACACTGTCATGGGCTGGGTTTCAGGGACCACCTTCAATGCCTTGGCTCCAAAGAGCTGCTTTTTTCCAATTCATTGACACAGGGGGATATATATCTAAAAACTTGGCTGCAGCAGCGAGTGCATGCCTTGAGGATTACATAGCAAGTGAACTTTGTCAGTGTAAGCCCCAGTCAATAGGAGGAATTAAGTAGAAAGACCTCTATTGTTCCAGCCAGCCTTCTGAAGGCACTGATTGGCAGTAAAATGTCTTAAGTGACAGATGTAAAGTAAATATTGCCTATGCCAAGTCTCTATATTACTGTGATTACCCACCATCAGTCAATTTGTTCTTTCCCTTGCAACAATAGCGGCTGCTGTTACACTTTGGACCCCTCTGATGAAGCCTGAAGTATAATTGATTAACAAACTGGAAAGAAAGGTTACACAAATGACAGCAAAATGTATCTCAGAAGAAAAATGAGAGTATTGTCTCTGTGCACGCGCATGCACCTTGCTATTAGGAACAGAATGATATACCTTCAATAACATATATATATATATAAATATATATACATCCATACACTCATACATTTGTACTCATTCACACACATATATCCCCTTAAACCAGCCAACGGCCTCATTAAACATTAGGTCAGCATTTCCAATATCCCCACGGCTTTTACAAGGGCAAAATGTCAGGAAGTACAAGGAAAACCAGAGCTCTGAGGTCGCCTTGTGAATGAAAGCAAAGCTGGGGGTGAAAAGGCTGTTTAGGCAGGAGAATCCTGGGGGATGAGATGAGCACAGCTCCAGGCATTAGTAGAATTTCTCAGTTCCGGGGGTTACTTAAGGCCCAAAGTAACATCTCTTCTCCCTTCTATTTCTTCTAAAATTAACAGGTGCTCACAACAATGAAAGCCCTTTTGTATTATTTACTTGATAGGGGAGGGCAATGAATTTTAAACTCCCTCAAGGTGAAGAAAAACAATTTTTTTTAGAGGAGAAAAATGCGCACACTCACTGGAGGGTGAGTTCCTAAATGCCTCTAGACCTAAATCTTCTTCCCACTAAACATGACAGTAAATTTAGGGCTCAAAGCATTTAACCATGTGCACAGAGGTAAGAATGGCCACACAGGATCATATTTTCTTCCTCTGACACACCAGTAACAGGCACTAAGGGAAATACCACAGAAAAAGAAAAACTAGGAGCAGTGTCTTGAATATCTCCCAGTTCATGGCCAGTCCAGCACGGGGATTTCCTCGTCTGGAGGCTGCATGTGCATCCTTGCTGTCCATGGTCACTGATGGATACATCCCATGGGGATGTCTCTAAACTCTTTTTCAAGCCATGTCTACTCCCTGATATCCTGTGGCAACAAGTGTGGGTTGAACAAAACAGTCCTTTCTGGGTTTGTGCTTAAGGCCTGCTATGTGCTGATGTCACCGTGTGCCCCAAGGTCAGCAAGAGCCCAGGGGGTTCCCGTCCTGCTCCTCGGGGGACCCAGAGGTGGGGCAGCTGCCTTGTCCCAGGGGCACACAGGGCTCTGGGCCATCCCTTGGACTGCCTGTACAAGTGTGTGACACAGAGCTGTAAGTTTGAAATACAGGTACAGGAGTGTAGAAGCAGCTTCTGAAGGGCTGTTCCATCTCAGAAACCTCTCTGCAGTGAAAGCCCACCACGCTCTGTTAGTGGGGGGTACTGGCTGCTTTTTGACCCCATGTTCTTGTTTCTGGTTTCTTCTAGCACTTTATCACGCTGTGAATCATGAACCTCATGTACCTTCTTAATAATACTGAAGATGGAGTCTATTTCAAGATTAATTTTACATTTCCAGTCCCTCTCATGAGTTGGTTTGGGATGAGACATCACAGGTAGTGGAACCAAATTTATATGACAGTGATTTTATACCCTTTCTCAGCCCTTGCAGCCTTGGTTCAGCACATTCCATAACGCTTCAGAGATTCAGGAGAGCTCCAGAAACCCCATCTCCACATGGCAATATCACCCCTGAAAGGAGTGGGGTGACCATTTGCTGTGGGGGAAAGAAATCCAAGTAATATCCTAAGGACCTATAACCCATAAAGTCTCCTTGGCTTTCCCTCTGAGAGGAGGTAACGCTGGAAAATACATAAAAATGGAGCTTCTCTCTCCTTTTAAACAAAGGCACCACGTTGGCATTTGTGCCAAGACAGCTTTAGTAGCTTTAATGCTTCTGCTCCACCACTAATAACTGCCTGGTTACTACATATATTTTGGTTCATACTTGTCAAATCAAGTTACAGAATTAGCTGGAGTGCCTGATATGTGTATTTTTGGAATTACTTTTATGGTAAAATCATTAAGGCCACCCACTAACCAACATATGATCTCCCTACTGGCTTGGCTTTGGTTAGAGGTATTACCAATAAGAATTTAAACATTTTCCTGAAACAGTTATTGTTCAGTGACCTTCAGCAGCAGATGGCCATGGCAGCAAGCACTTATTTATGGCTGCTGTGTGATAGAAATACTTAATTCATTTGTTGAAAACTTCTTTTCCAGCCAAACTGGGAGCCCAAATGGCTCTAGAAATGGTTGATTAGGTGGCCCCAGCCTTCCTTGCTGGCAAACGTGTGGCAACCCAGAGAGATGTGAAGTGTGAAAAACTAAGTTGCTGAACAGTTTTATTTTAGGTGGGTGAATTTCTTCTTCCCCCTTTTGTGGGTGGCTCCATTTTTCTTATGGCACACATACCCAAGGAGAATTAGGGGAGGGAGGGAACACGACAGTTTTCATCAGAGTTCAGACAGATTTCCCCTGAAATGGGCTCTCCAGGGGACGGCCCCGTGCAGTGAAAAACGGCTGCGAGTTCATATAAATAAAAGGGCCGCTTGCCAGAGCAAACAGAGTCACACAGCTCTGCCTGAGACAAGAAATTCTGCCCCAATTCCTGTCCTTCTCCCCCCTAGACGCCAAAATCTAGTTTTGTTCTGGCAAACACCACAACTGAGCGTGGTGAACATGCTTTGCCACCTTCAAAGATGCGTCTGTGCACTGAAGAAAGAAAGGTGAGCCCAGCTTGGATGTCTTTTTTCCCTTTCTTCATGTTAAAAAGGGAACAGCTCAAAGAGGATGCTTCTGCATGTCCCATGGGGTATTTTCCTTATTTGTTTCCCTCTGAGAAAACTTCTGGTAAAGGAGGACAAGAATTCCCAGCTGCAACACTGTTCCTTGCTTTGTTCTTGGGGATTTTTGATGACATATGAAGATGGTGGAGGTGAGAGGACAAAAAATGCATCTGAATTACCAAACAGGAAGGTAAAGAGCAATTTTTTAGCCCATATCCTTGCACTACCTGCCACAGTGTCTGCAGTCATGTCTGAGACTCTTAGTGTGTGTTTGGGCAATGAAAACATAATTAAGATCAAAATCCTGATTTGCTGACATTAAGCACTAAATCACTCACTTGCACACTTCTGAACAGGAGAGTGTGGAGGAACATTGTTTTCCAAGATTAAAGGCCAGAATTGGTGGTCCTTGGAAAGGTATTGCAGTCACAACTGTTCAGGAAAACTTTAGCACCTTCCCAACTCCAAGGAAAATAATGTATTCCTACTAGAGCTCAGCCCAAGCAGATGTTGGGCATGAGCATGAAACAGATTTTTAAAATAACAATCAACCTCAGATTCAGGGAGCCTACAAAAAAGATGGGGAGAGATTTTTTGCAGGGCCATATAGGGATAGGACAAAGGGGATGGGTTTAAACTGAAAGGCAGCAGGTTTAGATTGGATACTGGGGAGAAATTCTTTACTTTAAGACCCCAGCACAGGTTGCCCAGAGAAGCTGTGGCTGCCCCTGGATCCCTGGGAAGTGTTCAAGGCCAGGCTTGGAGCAGCCTGGGCTAGTGGAACTTGTCCCTGCCCATGGCAGGGGTGGAAGAGATGATCTTTAAGGTCCCTTCCAACCCAAACCATTCCATGATTCTATGATTAATTGTGTTTTATATTCACAAGGCTTCAGTGGAGTAATCCCACAATTTATTTACAGCCTAAACATTAGGACACCTGGCTGGCAGAGTTCTGGTTTATATTCCAGTGTACTGGGTGAGTAGGGGGGACTTTTCTTCCTTTTTTTCTTCTTCATGCCAGCACAATGAGCTGGATGCAGCCATGACAAGTGGAAGCAACTGGAGGTCAGCCACAGTAGGGTGACAGAAGAGCAGGCTCAGCACTGTGTCCCTGCTGGGCTCAGTGGATGCTTTGGGCTGTGCTATTCCAAATCTGTGTGGATCTACTGGGAAGTGAGGAAGAGTTTGGAGAAAAGAGTTTCAAAAATTGCAGATTTTGTAGTTGTGGGCAACTGAGCTCCCCGGTTCTGACTGTAACTCCATTCCATTGTGGTAGGGAGCATTTCTTAGCCTTCATTGTGCCAGACAGCAATTGGTTGATTTAATTCTATGTTATAACCCTTCGTTATACCTAAATATATCAGGAACATGGACCTCAGCATTCCAGAGTCATAACTCATGTCAGGCTAACCAAAGTGGGCAGATTTAGCTTCTGATGGCCCACAATCCATCTCAAAGGTCACTGCAATCTCCAGGGTCTGAGGAAACACACAGTTGCTGCAATGTCTCTTTTCTTTGAAATACAGAAACCCCCCTCTTTTCTTGAAAAAGAAGCCTTTATATGTACATATATATACACATATATAATTTGTGTTTTTTCCCCTCAGCCCAGGTGATCTGTAATCCCAGATTTCTGAGGGAAAGGAAATAAAACCAAAAGAATGAATATCAGAAGAGTCAAGCAGCCTGGTCTTCATTAAGCAAACACAGTCCACCAAGTCCTTCTGGGTGTATCTACTCCATGAAGGGGCTGAAATTCGGAACAGCAGACTGGAAATGCAACACAAACTGTAACTTTATTTTTGGTGGCATTCAGGGAAATTAATACAACTTGAATTGTCAGGATTCTATGTGTCAACAGCAACAAGAAAGTAAAAATGTGAGCAGGGACCAGAGACTGCCCGTTTCTCTGAAAAAAAAAAAAAAAAAGGAAAAAATAAATAGAAAGGAGACTGTCCTCAAAATATGGTGCTGATTAACAGTTCTTATGTGAGCTCCTTGAGAGGCATAAGCAGAAGGATAAAGGGTGTTTGTACTTCACAAGGAAAATATTTAGACCTTGCACAGAACCAGAGCTGAGAAAAATTGTTCAAGGTCTAAATAGTGTGACTACATGAATTAGGCTGATGGCTGTTCTGGTGGGCAAAGGGAATATTTGGTGAGGTGAACTGAGCACTGCTCTCACTCTGTAAAACAGATCTGCACCAGGGCAAGGGGAGTATAAAACTCTACCTTTGTAGTAAAGCCACATGCCACTGGGAGTCATCAGTGTTTTTGCTTAATTTTATAGCAAATTGCAAAAAAATCAGTTCTTCTTCCTCTTGCTGAAGAGTCTTCCTGTCCTCACAGGAGGGTAGCACATGCTCTTATTTTTTTCCTTCTAGAAGTGTAGCTCCATCAAAGCTCTGTATCTAAAACGAAGGTCTGTGGTAGAGGGAGAGATGTAAAGGAAGAATTAGGAATTTAGGAAGAATTTCTTCACAGAAAGGCTGATTAGACATTGGAATGGACTGCCTAGGGAAGTGGTGGAGTCACCTTTCCTGGAGGCATTTAGGGAAACACTGGACCTTCAGTGTCATGGTCTAGTTGACAAGGTGGTGTGATCTCAGAGGTCTTTTCAACCTAATTGACTCTGTGATTTTGATTCTGTAAATTAAATATTATATGTCAATGAAAAGGGGGAAATATGTAAATATGTAAATGACTGGGCAGTTGCATCCTGTTCCCCAAACACTTCCACTGTTCGTTGGCTCTTCTGAGCTGCTCCCGCTTTTTCCTGGGGCAGACGGGAGCCCCCCTCCCCGGCTAAGACAAAACCAGAGGGTGTCAGAGGGAAGCCTGAGGCACGAAGATCCCCTTTTTGTTAAGCAGGAGGAAGGTGGATAATGCGCAACAGAGGTTTCTGTGCAAATTATCTCAGTGGTGAACACGGCACAGCCTCCCGGCCCTGCAGAGGGGACTGTTCAGTCGTGTAGCCCATCACGGTGCTGACAAGTCTGTGGAAGGAGAACTGGAAATGCATAGGGGAGCCAGAAAGCCTCTAAACCAGCACTGAGAGCCAGAGGATGATGGAAAGGGAGCTGAGATTTCATTCCCCAGCCCTAGGGCTGCATGACAGCTCACGCTTGACCCTCACTGATAGAGCTAGAGGAGTGTTAATCACCACCACTCTGCACCAAGGACTCACCCACAGGCTTTGCCCTTGAATCAACAGCTTCCAATGCAAATGTTCCTGCTGCACCTGCTGCCTGGGCAACAATCCTTGGCAGAAAGACAAGGGGTGCTGGAAGGGTCAGTGAGATCTCAGACAGCAAGAACTATACCTGCCAGAGCTTCCCCATAAAGCTTTTTCGAGCAATGGTCATACAAGAAGCCCTTGGTAGGGCTGTGATGTGGGTCCCTCATTGCCTTATTTGAATGGCTGGGGCAGGTCAGTCTCCTTCAGCCCTGGACAAGTCGGTCATGTCTCTCCACTGCTCCACCAGAACAGATTCCTCCCTTCCAGAGCCCATTTTTCTTGTGATTTCCTTCCATAAACCAGTCAAACCTTGTTCTGTGTTAAACAAAGCAGCTGCACTAAAAAGACAGAAAAATGAGCAACATATTACATATATATGAATGCACACTATAAAAGAATTCAAATGGACCAAGATTTTCATTAAATAAAAAAGTCACAATATTTAACAGTCTGGCAGCCTCCACCTGCCACTTTGCTCTGAAAGTTGTCTTTCTGAGGTTTAGTCATTGACAAAAGTTTTACTAAACAGGAGTGAGGGAGAGACAATCCAGCCCCTGGAATTCCCACATGCAAATGCTGTGTGCAGTGCAGTCCCCACATACTAATGATGTTGTTTCAAGAAGCTTCAGTCACACACTGCTCCTTCCCATTCGCATTCTGCAGGATACCCTTTTGGCAGAGGTCCTTTTTTGAGAAGCAGTAATGTCATGCTTTAATCTCTTCAAGTCATGGTTGAAACGAAAAAAAAAAAAGAATGTGGAAAAAAAAAAAACCAACAGGGTTGTAAGAGCTGAGATTGGGAACAAGAGAGAAAGAGAGGCAGATGCCAAGACATGATGAGAAAATTCTGTTTCTTCTGCCCACTGCTTGTGCTGAGGTTCCTGTGAGAGTGGAACTGAAACTAATTAAAACAGGTTTTGAATATGTTCATAGCATAGTCTTGCATGACAAGACATGCAGACAGCATGAGGCAGAACACCACACTCTACCTTGGAGCTAAGTCACTGGGAGCCTTTGCACCAATGGCTGAGAGTGACAGATCCAGTCCAACCTCATCCCAGAAATCTCCATACACATGATTGAGTGAGTGAGTGAGTGATGCTCCTGGGGATCTCTCACACCACAACGGGTGCAGGGGTGATGTCAAAAAGGATCTTTCTGAGGCAGAAACTCAGACATTTCTGCATAGGACTGACTGATTTGGGTCTACATGTTAATGTTCAGATTTGAGAGAAAGAACTCAGTAAGACACCTACCCCCCCACCCCAGTCTGCTTTTCACGTGGCCCAATTCCTGTCAGTTTGTCATCATTCCTAGGAAAACCTTTCTCATCATTCCAAGGACTCTCTAGTGAAGAGGTTAACAGGAATCAAGGATTACAGGGACATCTGGCTTTAGAAAGCCCCAAACACTTCAACTTGAGCCTTGGCAGAAAGCTGGGGCTCACAGGGGAGGAGAGGTTAGAGATTGATTGCAGATCCTGGAGTCCCAGCGCCAAGACCTGATGCTACGGTTTGGATGCCTAAGGAATATTGTACAAGTGTTTGAGTGATCAGTGTCCTGAACAAACTTCTTCTTCATCAGAAAGCTGCTATTTAATTACACACATGTGACAGAAAACGAAGTTTGCCAAAATGTTTTCCAATCTCCGGTGTGCTCCAAGGAAGGAGATGCTTGGGAGGCTTGTTTTACTACCTGTGCCTTCGCCTCTGATGGGTGACAAAGACAGCTGAAGCACTAAGGATGAAAGGCAGGGAGATTTCTTTCAGTGTGCGTGAGTTGTTTTTTAAGTTTCTACGCTCGATTAAACAGCTCCCAGAGGGGCCATGCAAATGTAATGGCTAATTTGACAAGCTTGAATGAGTCATCTTTCAAAACCATTATTGTACAAAATGTAACATGGTTTGGAGCCGTCTCCCGTCTGTGTAAAGTGATATTGCTTCTTTTTGCCCTTTTCTTGAATCAAAGGCAGATGCAAAAGTCAATGTTTCCCTGCCTATACGATGCACACCACGCAAGATGCCTCCCCCTTATGCACTGGGATCAGCAGCTGGAGCTACAGACTCTTTGCAAATAGTGATACATAGGTAAAGATCCACTCAGTGTTCTCTTCCGAGGCCATCTCTTTGAGGAAATAACTGCAGACTAAAAGCACACCATTTATTTTTCAGTGTATTTTGCCATTAGTACAAAAATAAATTGTGGTGTATAAGTGGAGAGGGTTGGAGAACAGGTGGTGCTGAAGTAGGCAGTGGAACCTACGGAATACTGAGAGGCATTTCACTGCTGCCAGCCCATGACGAGCTCAACGCTACATTAGTGCTGTGTAGCTTTTGGACCTCCAAAAGGAAGTGTGTAGCAAATTCCTTTGGAGTTGAATGGAATAAGAGGGAAAAGGAAGAAGTGCTGAGTGTTTGGTTGAGGAATACCACTTGTCCCGAGCATAAAAGAGAAGTCATCAAGGGAAAGGAAAAGCAGACTAGTGCTTTTTCAAAGGAAAAAGCCGTGAGGCAGTGAGGGGGTGGACTTCTGGATATCTCAGTGTGAAATACAGCTCTGGCTTGCACATTGCTCCTGCCAGATGTTAGTGCAGAGGGTCTAAGTAGGTAGAGCCAGAACTGTGAAATCAAAGAGCTGCTTAAAAGACAACCTCAAGGTTGCAGGTGCTGACAGAGGGGTTGCAAAGGCAGAGGCAGAAATGGGGCCCTGAGGGAGAGAAAGTAGAACGAGGTGAGTTTGACTGTGTGGCAGGTGACCAAGACCTCAGTAGAGCTGGTCTGAAAAGAACAAGCTGGACTTGATGAGCAACTGTTAAATGGGAGGAACAAGTAAAGGAGGAGAAGAGAAGACTGCGATATTGTCCAGAACAAGAGGAGACTGCGTGACCAGGACTTTCAGTAGGAAGCACACGGAGAAAGAGGACGACACAAGGTCCAAGGCTTTAGCAAACATGGCAGTGAAGGATGTTAAATATGTGGTCTTAAAAATCCTGGGAGAACTAGAAGAGATTGAAGACTTGGATGAGTAATTCCATGAGAAACAAGCCAAAGAGGAGACAAAGAATATGGAGGAAAGAAAGTGCCAGGGATAGAAATGGCACAACAAAGAAACATCTCCATGTCCAATGTTATTTCCAAGAAACCCAGACTGAGAGCAGAGCCAAACCTGCAGAATAATTGCCTCCAAACTATTATCTGTGTGAACAGTTAACCACAAACAGAGCAATCTGTTGAAACACAAAACAATGTACCCACTGCTCTTACTTCACCAGTAAGGAAAGGCAGTTTTACCCTGCCAGCCACATCTGGTTGTTTTTTTTTGAACATCTGGAATTCCCGATGAGTGGAACTGGAGGGGTTAATCCGTCCTTCTGTTTTGCAACTGGATTAGCCAACTCAGTTCATTCCTGTCCCTGCACCTCCTCAGTGGCACTGCAGTGTGTTTATAAAAATAGCAAACAAATCATTTGACAGCAAGGGTTGGAAGTAAAAATTAAAAAATGCCATACTTTCCCTATTAAATTTTGATAGTCTCCCAAAGGCTTTCAGTATATTGCACACGTCCAAGCTCTACCGCAGAATAATTGAATCGTGAAGACTAATTCCATGTGTCTTCCGAGCCTGTATGCGAGTCAGGGAATGCTGAGAGCCCAGATCCTCGTGGCACAGTTACCTTGGAATTTCCCCAAGTGGAAGGGAAAGCAGCACATGTCCTCTTGCAGCCCAAGGGGCATCTCCTGCAATGGGAGCTCTGCAATGGGTTCAATAGTTTTTTCCAAATAAGGTTTTTCTTTGCAAGGCTCAGATATTTTAACTTATCAAATAATCATCGACAAATAATGTCTTGCTAACAGCCAGAAAAACAATTTTATCAGCTCTTTGCAGGCTATGTTTGGGTTACTCTAGGTGAGGTGAGCTGGCATGGAGCAGCTGCACTAGATCCATGTGACAGTGGTGATGGATCTATAAACTGCCCAGGGCCATCCTCCAAGATTTCCTTTGTTTGAGACATTGGGTTGAGCTGAGTTTCAGACTCTGAAAATCAGTCTCTGGCTGAGCTTAGTCAACAGATGCAAGTTCCCAGATCTGTTAGGGAAAAATTGGCTGGATTAAAGTATTTTTAGCCCTGGTTTTGTGTATAGGTCCTGTACAGAAGCAAAAAGGTGAAAATAATGATGGCAGGGTTATAAAAAGCTGCTATGTCTGGGTAGAGCCAGTGCAGTGGCACCAGTGGGAAACCCATGAGAGAGAGACTTCCACAGAGATTCTTCACTGATGATCAGCAAAGCTCAGTCTCACTCTTAGATGAACTTGCTGTATCAGTAAAGGATGATAAATGAGAGAAAATCAAAGCAAAAAAACCACCAGCAGTTACGTTACAGGCGAGAGGATCGTGTTCCACAAATCCAAGTTTTGTAGGTTCAAAGCCAAAGCAAGGAGTGGGACTTCCCTTCCCTTAGGTTCCTAATAAAGCAAAACATTGCAAACATCTCCAGCTGATCCTGTTTCAGAGAGACTTTGGACTTTCCCTGAAGAAGGCGGGGGTGTCATTTTTACGGGTAATATAAAGGTTCTTCACATTAGAAAGTCTGAGGGAAGCTTTGGCTTCGTTCTGAAAGCTCTGCTGCTTTATTCCAGAGATGACAACACCCAAATACAATGTGTTTGCGATAGCAACACTGCTGGTTAACGGGACAACCAAACTCTCTCTTGGAATCTGACCTTTTTTCATTGATTTCACGGAGCTCAGAACATGGAATATCTTTTCTGAATGTCTCTTTTTTCCCCCTATGTATTTCTGAATAAGAAAAGCCTGTACTTGATACAAAACCTCATAGAATATTTTTTTTTTTATGTGTCCCTTATGGTCTTTGTGATCACTTCAAATGAATTTCACCTGTAACCACACACTGCCTGAGGCTCTAAGTGTTGGATGCTCCATTACAGACAAGGGTTAAGCTTTTTCCACGAAAGCATTTAACCCTCTTGAATGCTGAAATGTAACTCAAACACCACTAGTTTTCCCCAAAACATGAGTGCACTTCACTGATTTCATTTCTGCATTTGTTATCGTGAAATGCAAGTAATTATAGCTTTGACCTCTTGGGTAGGGGCCAAGCTGTAAGTGTAAGATGTAAACACAATAAATAAATACATGTAAAATACGATCTCCCAGCTCTGAAAGGAGTAAGCATTTGCTGCATTTCCAGAGCAGTTGTGAGAGAGTGAGCTGAACACTCCTGCACTTCATAGAGTCACTGGTTTTAGTTACTAGAATAATAATGCAGGGACTGTAAATAGGGTTTATGACTTTTTATGAGAAAGCCATGTGATGCTTTTACAACTCTCACAAGTAATAAATGTCTACATCAATTTGATTGTTTTATGTGGGTTTTCTTCTTGCTTTATGCCATGGAATGGGTTGCACTTCACTGGAAGTCCACTTGAAATTCTGACATTTCAAAATTTGGTTTAGTGCCAAATCAGGAAAAAAACTTTTGAAAACCATATTTTTTTCTTCAACCACATAAAAAAAATTATTTGGAATGAAATAAAATAGCCTCTTCTGATAAAACCAAATCAGAACAAAATAGCTTCCTTTTTAACTTACATTATTCAAAGCATAAAATTAAATCACTTTTGTTATGAAAAGACACTTAGGACAAAAAATCAAGTCATTTCAGTCCAACAAGATCCAAACACAATACTTACAAGCTAGTCAAAACAAATCTGTTTAAAAAGGTGAAGTAAAACTTCACTGACAACAACATATTCTGATCGGAAGTCTTGATTTCAACTGGATGGCGTTTTCCATGGAAAAATTGCCAGGGAGAGTTTTTTTCCCTGCTAGCTCTGATCTGATGTTATCATGTACAGCAGCGCCCGGAGTTCAAAATTACAGCACATTTTGAGGTCTCACAGAACTTCTTTTCTCCAACTCCAGCAGCACTTCTGGGCTTTGCCAGCTGTGATTTAGAGCACCAAGCAATGGAAAATACCCACCAGCAGCCACAGTGTTCCTGCAGATGGTTAATTAATTGGTAAACGTCAGTTAGTGGGGCACTGGCATGAGGTTGGTCCCATCAGGAAGCTTTCCAGGAGGGTCATGGTTACCTCCTTAGAAGGAGACGGTCTGTGGATGCTCTCCCCAAACACTCCTACCATGTTTTTTTTCCCATGTCCCAGAAAATTCCACATAAAGAAGAGGGAAATGAGAACAGAGCTTCTGGAAACAGGGACAGAACTTCTCTCTTTCCTCTCATTTGATGAAACCCACTAGACCTGTTACCAACAGGGCATTATGGGCATGGATGGTGACTGATCCTAGAGGAATTTTAGTGTTCACTGCTGAAATCAATGCAACTGGATTCCACCACTGCTCTGCAGCTTTGAATATGCTGAACAATAAAGGGACGTCAAATTACAATTCATTAACATTGGTGGGGAGCCTGCAAACGTGCACAGACATGTACAGAAAAATCATAAGGGTCTATACAAAGACATTTTGTTATGGTTATATCAGGGAAAGTGGTATCAAAGTAGGGTTTATGCTTTAGACCAAGACCAGTAGGGTATTTGGTGGTCCTGAGCTCCTCTAGAGTTATAACATCATATCACTTGTCACTAAATACACCTGTCTGGGAAGGAGACACAGCTGTTTGCAAAAGCAAACTTGTACTGATGCAGAAAATTCCAGGAGTTTGCGAACTTGGGCACACCTTGTGCTCATGGCAAGTGCTGCTGAGGCAGGTCTCGAGTCACATGTCAGTCTGACTCCACATGATGCCAGGTCTGAGAGAAGAGTTTACTAGGACTTGGAGCTTCTTCCTGCAGAAAGTAAACATTTGCCTTTGTGAGATCACAGTTTTCTGCACAAAGGTTGGTAGATGAGGTGACCCTTGGCACTGGCACATCCCCCCTGGCCTCAAGGTGAACCTGCTGCTCCACAACATCCTTTACTCTGCCCAAAGGCACAAGGATGCTGGGAGAGACCATAAGTGCTCTGGATTGCTTGATGCAGCAACTATCCAGAAAACATCCTTGGAATAGCATGGCAGCCCAGGTGACCTGCAGGATCCCACACTTTCATGAAAATCTCAGCTACTGATCAAGCCAGAGACCTTAAGATGCCATGAAAGGCAGAGAAGGGTCACAGAGAAAGATGAGCATTGTGGGTGGGAAAGAAATAGCCCAAAACAAATGGAAAAAACTGTCAAAACATTTATAGACTCCCTGATAATTTAACCAGGGTGGGGAGGATCAATTTACAGATACTGTCTCCTTCTCTCCTCACTTCTCCCCACAAGAAAATAAATGATGAACTGAAAAGGGGAGCGAGCGAGAGAGAAAGTTTTGGAGAGAGTAGCCAAGAGTTTTATTACAAGCCTGTTCCTCATTAAGGCCTTAGCAGCCTCACACACAAAAGCTAATTACTGTTTTTATGTCATGTTATTTTGATTCATATTTCCTGTCTGGAAAACAGACGGGAGTTTTGGGCAGACGGCCAAGGCGAGGGCCACGGTGCAGAGCGAGCGGGAACCTGCCCCAGCCGTGGAACAGAGGAGACAAGGGCCTTATTTTTTCATAATTTTTTTTAATTTTTTTTTTTTTTTTTGTTATTTTGAGGAGGAAATGGGAACTTTCCATGTAGGCGTAGTTTGCTCCCAAAAAACTGTTGTTCTCCGGGGGCAGTGGAAAGAAAGAGATGTGCCACGGCTCGTTTCTGGTCAGGAAGTGCCCCTGCAGGCAGGGACCTGTGGCTTTCCAGGCCTGGTCACGGCTGGTGTTACCCATGCTGGACAAAAGGGAAAGTGATGGCTTCACAAGCAGGGCAGCTTTTAGGAAATAAATGAATTCTCCAAGGACCAAAATGCTATTTTCATCCCTCTTATCCACACAGGGATAGCACGTGGTGATCTCCGCAGGGAGTCTAAGTGCTGCGGGAGGGAAAACACAGACAAGTCCCCACTGCTGATGCTCCAGGTTTCCATGAGGTGGCAGCAAGAAAAAAAAAAAAAAAAGGTCCTGGGAACATGGGAACTACCTCTCTCCTCCACAAGAATTTAATCCCAGAGTGTTTTCTGTCTACATTAATATTTCACCCTTATTTATATCCTCATTTCAACAGCATCCAGGTGCCTCACAAGAAGACTCCAAGTCTTCCTCTTTCCCCACCTTCAGGGAATAGAGCAGAGTTAATTTATAATTTGGAGGAGAGAGAACAGACTAAATGAGTTGTCTGAGGCCACATCATTTTGCTTTTCATCCAATCAATAAAAAAGCCATCTCAGCCTCAGCAACAGTGGAGTTCTTCTTCTGGACTGTAATATTCCAGACTCTGTAAGTGCAAAGATAGTGTGCAAACTTTAGCTGAGAAATGGTGATAATTAGGAAATTACTGGTCAGAGTTATTAGATGTAATCAGCTATAAATAGGTCATAAAAATATCTCCTATAAAAATTAAAAGAAGTTATATAACTCATAATGAATCATGCCACTGCTGAATGTTACCTCTGTTTCTGTTTGCTTATTTTCTGCATGTTTCTTGTTCAAGTTGAATAATTAATTACTCCTACTGAGTTAAAAAAAAAACCCAACAGTTTAAATATATTATTCGAAATTCATGGAGTTCTAACTGGACAAATAGATCACAAGAAAGCTTCATTTTTTTATGACCTGAGCAACAGAATTTCAATTCAACAACTCACAGATTAAACTTTCCAAGTACACATTCCATCACTACCTGTTGCCTTGCAAGATATATGGCCTGGAAACTCATCCCTTAGACTGATGATGAAGAGCAGGGATATGAACACTTTCTAAAAGGGTTCTTTTTTAAAAATGTATTTATAATGTAAATTTTCCACTTCTTTCTTTTCTTCTTGCAGTGCTGCTAAAAACACTGCATGTAATAAACTCATTCAGGCTATAGAAAGTACATTACAATGCTTGAGGCAGAAATAAGCTTTGCTCAGGAGTCTAAGAATAGGTGGAGGACCAGGATGAGGCAAAACCCCAGCACAACCCACGACACAATAACTTTCATATTCCCAGAGACTTCTGTCACTCCTTTCTAGCCCTTCTAGCCATGGTGTTTGATGGCATCGTGAACTTTTAGAACAGGGAGTTGGATTTTCCTCTTAATCCCAATGCATGGCTCGGTGCTGCTGCCAAATTTTTACCCTCTTCCAACCAAAGGAGAAAAGATGTTCATTTAGGGGACCTTTTTCTGTCATCTGCCAGTTTACACATCTAAATAAATCTCTAGAGAAATTTAATCTGCTTTTTTTTTTTCATTCTCCACTGAAATGTTTCATCTCCCAGGACGGAGTTCACCAGCTTTTGACCAAGTCCTTGGACAAACCATAAACCCAAATATTTGATGGGCAAAATATTCAATTGCCTGAACATCAGGTGCCATATTCTCACATTTTTCCTAAAACAGTAGGAGATCTCTAATGTTTTATAGTGTTTCTGACTCTTACATGGAGATGCAATCAATGTGCCCTCTCACTCTGCCCATGTTTTGAAGGTGCAGTGTCATGGCTCTTGCAGGCAAAGCTCATCCTTCCCCTTGCTCCCTCAAATCCCTGCCTGCTCCCTGCCAGCCTCCTGCCAGCAGAGAGAGGGAACTGCCACGTGCAGAGGAGACATCCCACGGAGGGGATGTGGATCTCTTGGGGGGTAAACAGGTAGAAACAGTAAGAATCTAGAAAAGAAACATTACAAAGATCAATGCTGCAAATATTACACCACAAAAATTAATGTTTGACCCGTGTAGATGTTTTCTGCAGTTTGAGCCTTCACCCCTCTGGAAGACACCGCAGTATCTTCTAAGCCCCATCGCCGGGGATCCGATCAAGACGAAGACTGAAATATTTTACACCAGAAGAAGAAAACAGGGATTTCTTGGTCTTTTTTTTCTCCCCCTTATTTCTTTATTTTTTTATTTATTTATTTTCTCAGCTACTCCCGCTGCTCATTCCTCCCTTCTGCCCTTGCCATCTCCCACCCTGGCAGTTTCCTGACCCTTTGCAGCCTCGGCTCTGGCCCTGCTCGGAGCGAGCGAGCGCTTTACGAGCAAGCTCCAACACAGCGAAACATGGGGCTGCACAAAGAGAGAACTCTGGTTAACTTTAATTAAGTTTGCATTACTTTTCCCAGTAGGACCTCAAATTTAATGGTATTATGTTTTAAACTGTTTGGCAAGTCTTGAGAAAACAGTTTAGTGCATTTCACTAATAAAAACAAAAGCTGTGTAATAAACCGAGCCTCTGTTGAACCAAAATAAGAAGACATTGATCCTTCTGAGCGTGCAGAAACTTCTTTTGAAAGATGACACTGTTGACTGTGTGCCGGGACTGAGGATTCTTTCCCACTTTGTCCTTGTTTTCTCCTGACTCAAGCAAAATTGCCATCCTTAGAGATGAAAATAAGCATAGATTGTTGGGATGATTGTGAACCTGCCTCAAGAAAGAGGGCAGGAATTCCAGCAGCACCTTAGAGTCATAGTATTTTAATTTATTTTTTTTTTCCAGACCCGTAAAAATTATCCTCTGCTTGGGATCACGACAGAGGAGGAGAATAAGGAAAGCTGCCCTTCTTGCAGCCTGCTCCCCTCCCTCCTGCCCTCTGAAGCACAGAGTCCTGGAATGGAACAGAGGAGCTCATTTAGAGGTCAGAAACACCAAATGTAACCACTGGATGACACCCCAGCTATCACCACTTACCCTATACTGGGAACAGGAAATAGCTGGAGGCTTCGGATGTCACTTCTGGTAAATGCTGACTTGTTAGTGGTGACTAAGAACCTGGTCCAAAGCCCACTGAAGTCAATAGAAAAGGTGTCCCCTGACTTCAGTGACCTCTGAATGAGTCTCTGACATGCTGGAGCTGCAATTCCAACAGCTCTGTTGGAAAAAGAAAGGAGGCAGGGGCTCACTGGCAGGAACGTGCTGCATCTCTGGCAGTGGGTAAATGCAGATTTAGCGACCTTGCTAACAGGTCAAAAATGGCCTCAGCTCTTGGACAGGACAGAAAAAGAGACCTCAGAGCTCTATTGAATCACCTGAAACCACTGTAGAATAACGGCAAGGCATAAAGATGGTTTGGCTGTTGCTCCTGCCTGACTTGTCCATGCTGTGCAACTCTCTTCGTGGTCCCTGGGATGTGGGACCTCAGATACCGTTGGGTTAAGGGAGAACATTTTCTCCTGCAGTGACCTTGGGTCCATCCTGTGAAAGGAGACACCCGAAGCTGTGCGGGGCCTGATCCAAAGCTCACTGAAACGAGCAGGAATGTTTCCATTGGCTTGCCTGGGCACTGGATCTCTAAATATTTGGTAACTCAAATCTAAAATGAAAGCTTTTTTTGAAGCTTTAATTAAATTCCTGTGCTAATTCAGAAAAAGGATCATTTCGAGGTCAAGGACACTGCAATTATTTCTTTTAAAATCTTCTTATGACTCACTGTTTATGGTGTTGACTCTTATTTTTCTCCCTTTTTTAAAAGTTACAGCAAAGATCCTTATTTAAACTATAAATCGAATTAAACCCTCACATTTAATATTTAGTTATGATGTGGTTAAAAGCGTTCTGTGCCAGGCAGTTGCTCTTTTATTTGCTTACAATGTTGTCTTTAATGAATGCCAAAACCATGCAGCTCAAATGAGCAAGCAGATGCCAAGTTATTAACAATTATTACCTTTTACAGTAATTTTTGGCAGCCTTTCACTTTTTTGGTGGTCTAATAATTTCAAAACAGGGAACTTTGAAATATTACACCGAGCCAAAACAGCTCCATGGATTGGTTGACTTCCTCTTTTCTGACTTATTCCAACTTGTTTCCTATTGTGAAATATTTTTCCACCCAACATTTGCCCAGCATGGAGTGAGGTTTACCCCTGCAGCTAAAAGCCATCTTCCTGATGAAAAATAACAACTCCAGAGGTCTCCAGACCAGTTCCAACTACTGTGTGCAGCACACAGAAAGGACAGTCAAAAACACAGGGCGGGACTCAGAGGGAGTCCTGAGCTCACTCTTAAGGTAAACAAAGATGCATGGAATTAATGAATCCTCCCAAATCAGGATTAAAGCTGCTGTGTCAAGGACCACATTTACAGCCCCAGGTGAGGCCCCCTTAGCTGCTAAAGCAAAGCAGAAGGTCCACCAGGGTTGTTGCTGAAAGCTCCTCAGAAGGCGGAGGTGGTTTAATCTGGTTTGAGGCTCATCACTGCTCTCAGCTTTGATGGTGCTGTGTCATCCACGGAGGCTCTGAGGAGCACTTTTCCATCCCAGGTCTTCTGGTGCTCTTTTCATGGTCTTTAGGGCTGTTTCTGACAGTCCATTTGAGTTCTGGCTGGAAGCAGGCCAGGCTAAGCCATGCTGCACTCACCTGTGATCCACAGCTCATTTTATCTGCTGTGAATTATTACATTGCTGGTAGTCCCCCTCCATGCTTCTTCCTTCCTCACTCATGGCAATTTCTCCAATTTTCTAGTATTTTCAAGGGTTTTCTTGATTTGTTTCTGGCTCTTAGGTTTTATTATAGAAGCAACCCTGAGCAACCTTGATGTGTCTTCTACTTACACTCAGGTGTTGCATCTTCCTTAAGTAAACCTTTCACTCTCCATTTTTCTTTAGAAAAAAAAAAAGAATTACTTAACTGTATTTATGAAATTACAGGAAAACCCATTGGCAATGACATAATTTTATAAATAAGATTGTTGATAGTGGTTAAAACCTATGAAAAACACGGAAAAACCCTGGAAGGCTGTGCTGGTGCCATGCTCACAGCGGGGAGGAACTCACACACGTGTATTTGTGTGGGCAGTGGTGTTTAACAGCCGGCTTTTCCTCCCTCCTTCCAATCCTAAATAGCAATTAACATCTCCTTGCCTTGGGACCCATGCCCAGAAACCTTGCCTGTGCAACTGCAGCAGAATGGAAAACAGGATTGTGTTGAAAGTCACAAAAATAGTGGTGTTCACTCCTGAAAGGCTGCAGAGCTTGTGCTTATTTCTGAAGTGCTTGAGGATCGTGGCCAAACTCAGGTTTGGGCTTAATGGGGCACCTCCTGCTTTTCCCAGGTTCAAATTTGACCTCCACTGTTTATAAACCCTGGTGTTAACACTGCTTTGGATCTGCCAATCATTTTTATTGCAACAATTATTCTTTTCAGTGCAGTGCCTTGGATTCCATAGGCTTCCATAGGTTGATTAGTTTTCCAGCTGCCTCTGGAGTCAGCACAAATGCCTCTTTCTCCATGGTGGAGACCAAGGCTTTCCAGTAGCACAGTCACCACTATAAGCACTTGTAGCAGTCCCAGAAAGCAGAAAGGGCTCAGCCAAAGTCCCAAAATTTATCACCATATTGCCAGAATCAGCTGCTCAGTTTTTGGTCTATAGTCACTAATTATAGAAACAACAGAACGGCCAAAGAAGACCTCAGAAAAGCAGTCATTTGGTACTGAAGGTTTTTATTTCTCCTCTCTTTCAGGTCCTGGGCACTGACGTTTACTGGAAGTTTCTGGGTGGGAGTCTTGTATCGCTGTTGAAACAACCTGGTTCTTTTTTCTCCTTAATTCTTGGACTAGAAGATTTCAGGGCGAAACAACTTTACCGACACTTCATTTTTTTAAAATTTGTCAGTGTCACAGATACTGGATTTTTAGGAAAAAATCCAGATGCTGAATAAAATCAAAATGAAATACCGACCCTTATTATCAGCTATTAAAGCTGTTTGTCTCCCTTCTGTGTGGGTCATATTTCATCCTGAGGAGAGGGTGCATTTTATTTATTTATTACACTCTAAAACAACTTGAGTGTATTAGATTCTGCTCCTCTAACCTAAACATTTGAAAGATGTTTCCTATTGCAAGATGATGTTGCATAACCAAAGCAAGATTTAAAAAGTCACTGGGGTAAAGTCTGTAAAATTTATGGTGTAATTTATTAAAGGGACACAGTCTGCTACTTTTTATAGCTCTGTATGTGCCATGCACAGGGGCAGCAGGACCCCAGTGAGCAACTCCGGGTGGGGATTGAGAGGCAGCGAACCGTCAGCATTTACATGTGGTAGCAGTTTATTAGGAAAGCAGTTTATTAGGGAAAGAGATTCCAATTTTTAAAGTTCCACCAGGGGAAGCCTTGAACACCCCTTTCCCAGATTTAGAAGGGAATTATGGAGGCCAGCTCAGTTCCTGAGCTCTCCCATCCTGTCTGGACCAGGCCCTTTCCAAGCAAATTCATCCTTCCAACAAAAATCTTCTTGATATCGGGACAAGCAGCCACTGCAGACTTGTTTTCTCCAGAATGTGCTGTGACCAATGAAAAACTCTAAGTAAAATCCCAGGAGAGATTGCTGACCAAGGAAGCTGTGGCTGTCCCATCCCTGGAAGTGTCCAAGGCCAGGTTGGACGGGGCTTGGAGCAACCTGGGCTAGTGGAAGGTATCCCTGCCCATGGCAGGGGGTGGAACAGAATGATCTTTAAGGTCCCTTCCAACCCAAACCCTTCTGTGATTCTATAACTCTAAGAGAAGCAGAAGTGGCAGGTGCTTTGTTCATGATGCATCTCTGGACATTTACTCTTCCTTTTTGGAGCCTGTGACTGCTCAGGAGCCACACGGCCTGACTTCCTGAGAAACTCCCTCGGAGGTGAAGCTCTCCTACTTAATAATCCTTAACTAATACTGTTATTTTTACCATTGTTATGCTCATCAATAATAATGCTGCCACACGTGATGCAATTAGTTCCTGTGCTACAGCAGCACCTACTTAATCCAGGATTAAGGCCCCGTTGTGCGAAGGGTTTCACGGACAAATAACAAAGAGTTCCCTTGTAATGATCCCTTTGAAAACAACATTTCCTGTTTCTAGGCTGAGCAGAAACGAGACCACACAAGATTTACAATGAGGGAAGAATTGATTACAGAGCTTAGCAGCCATTTTCATTTTTAGGTTTATTTTTTATTGTTATTGTTAGTTCTAGGCTAAATAATTCAGGAAGAGTGTCCTTCTCACTTGGACTTGCTGGCTCACAAAGAGCTTTTCATAGGACTGATAATTTGCAGAAGTTTAAGAACAAGCTTCACAGAGTAAAATACCTACATTTCTTTCACATGTGGTGTTTGCACCCTACCCTGTACCCACTGGAGACTTACAGGAGTTCAGATTTGGTTGGGTAAATTCCTTAGATTGTGTAACCACTTACAGCTCTGGAGGACACCAAGATTATAGCCTTGACAAGCCTAGAAAACATATTTTAGATGTTTTTATTGAAATTGCTCTCTCTGTAATTCCGAGCCCTGCATCCTTATGGAGTCATGAACTTCACTGGAAGCAAGAAAAAAATTACCACTGACTTCAACAAGGGCAGTGTTAAATCAAAGGGTCTTGGGGGTGTTGGCTCTCTTGGCAGGGTTAAAAGAGAAGTAGTTTCAATAGCTATGCAGCAACCCTTAAAAACCTCCCTAAAAATGTCCTGCTGTGCTCACTGAGGACACAGAATTCCACAGAATCACACATGTTGGTTTATGGTGCTGTGGGGGAGCTCCGTGTTTTCCACATCCCTCCACACCCCCTGGATGGTTCCAGCATCTCAAAGTACATTCCCAGCCTCATCCCAACTCCCTGGTGCTGCTGGGTCCTTCCAATATCCATTCTCAGCTGTAACAGCACCAGCAGTGCCTCTAAGGATAGATTTGAGATCCGTGTTCTGGGGGAAAAAAAACAATTCATGCTGTTATCAGAATGTGAGTTTTTATTTAAAATGAAATGAAATGAAATAAAATAAAATATTTTAAAGTTAGGTTTTGCTGAAAGTAATTTGCTCTTCCCTACTCGTCATTGGGATCACTGCAGAGAGAAGAGTCCATCAGGCAGCCTGAGCTCTTCAAATTTTCCTGAAGAATTAAAATTTTGATCATGCCTACTTTGAAAGAGACGGATTAAATTCCCTGCAGTGGTACAGGATGGAAGCAGAAGGATTTGTTGTGTTTCCCACAGGAGGTGAACAGCACAAGAAAATCACTACCAACTGCTTGTTTGTGTCCCTGGCAATTTTCAAAATCCTTCAGAAAAGGAACTGTTCGAGAAAGTAACTGTAAATGTCGGGATTTTTTGCAAAGGAGAGATATACTTAGTGGAAATCCTCCTTGTCTGTCTTGTTCCCATGTCCGGACAGGAACTTTTTGCTGGATTTGCATTCTTAGCCTGTGCAGCCACACTCCTCTCCCTTTTTTCTTGTCCTGTTTCTTTATTTTTCATTCTCTTGCCTATTTTCGCCCCTTTTTCCATGGGGAGAGGATAGAAGAGAGAAAAGGCTTTTTTAGCCATCAAAGTATGACGCTTTCCTATATTTACAGGTAGAAAAGGAGACAAAAAGACTGATGCAACACTTCCAGGTACATCCCACCATCTCCCTCCAGCACTGGGAGACTTGTGGAGGGATGTTCCCTGCAAGGTCCATCTCAGCAGCCAGGAAGAGGGGAGAGAAGTGACAGGACAGCCCTTGGAGAGTCTGTGACAACAGATTTCTCTGAGAGGGGGTGGTAAATATCTCATAATGCTGTATGAGGGTGGGAAACGGCTTTGGGTCAGATGGAAGCATCCTACAGGCTGCGTGCAAAGCACAAGCTGCCAGATGGAAAAGGCTGCTGCAAAACAGCAGTGCAGCTCAAATGGAATAAGGATTCCATATAAACAGTTATATCTGCAGAGTTTAGCCATGGAAATGGAGAGGAACAATCTGTTCTGGTGTAAGGCACATGCAAAACAAACAGATATAGCGAGACAGTAAAGGTAGCTCTGGGTTGGAAGAGGTTGGGGAGGGAAGGAGGAGATGCTTTGGTGGTGGGATGTGAACTGGAGCTGGGACTGGTGCTAATCAGGGGGATTAAAGTAATTCCTTTTTCCCTGTAAACTGGTCACAGCACATTAAGGGCTGTTTTTATAGTAGTATTGGTAAAAATTTGCACGTCTATAACCACTGATATTGGCACCAAACAACAGAGAGTCCAGAGCTTGAGTGTTGTACTAATCCTTTTGCATTGGAGACTGTCCTTAAAAGAAAACAAAAAAAAAATAAAGAAAAAATAAATAAATTAAAAAAATAGTACCAGTTCATTTAGAAGTGAGAACTGAGAGCAAAGAAATTATTCAGGCACCCAAAATCTGTATGCAGCAGTCACATTTATAGTAATGCTTCCCTTTCTAAATGACTTATAAATGGCAAATAAATATTTAAGGGATTTTTACAAGAAAATTGCAAACATGACTAGGATGTGTCAAACATCAGCTAAAACAAATCAATCCGAGGTTTTATAGGTGGTTATAAACTTGGGTTATAAGTAAGCTTCTGGTCACTATAAAAATGATTTGCCATTTATTAAAATAGCTATTTCATAGAGATAAATAAACTCACCCTTTATTAACTGTTTATAAGTGCATCACTAATGGACAGTGTTATTATACTATAGGAGGAATGTTGAATTTATGACCTGTTTGCTGCCAACACTCATAAGCAGTAAAAAATGCCAAGTGTATCCCTTTCCCTGAGAGCAGTCTGACATCTTCCCAGCAAGCATCCAAATTGTCCAGCCCCAGGGGCTACAGGTTTCAAATCGAGGGATGAACATCTTTGGCCGACATAAAGTAAAAATAAAATAATTAGAAAGGAATAAGAGGTTAGAACTACAGACTCATTTAGGCTGGAAATGAGTCGCTGAGTCCAAGTGTTTCTCCAGCACTGCCAAGGCCAACCATGTCCCCAAGTGCCACATCCACATGGCTTTTAAATCCCCCCAGGGATGGGGACTTCAACACTGCCCTGGGCAGCTGTGCCAATGGTTGATAACCTTTTCCACGAAGAAATGTTCCCTAATATCCAATCCAAACCTCGACCCACAGCGATCCGCCAGGCACCCTGGCAATTTGGGGGTCAAGTTTTAAACCTCCAAGGTTTGCAGTGCAGGGGAATATAGATGTAGGGTATCTGTGTCAGGTCAGACTAAAGCTAATTCCTGCTGCTAAGGATGTAGTCCCTCTGGGAACATTGGCCAAACACCACCAGCTGCTTTCTGAGTGGTTTTGAGCAGATCTTCGGTGTTTTTGCCAAAGCTGCCTGGTGGTGCTTGTGGAGGAAGGGCTGTGGGCAGGAGCTCACCCCTGGATTTCAGGGCACATCTTTTCCCTCTCCCTCACCCCCTCGTGATCTGGAGAGCAGCCCCGAGGGCACATACCATTGTTCTGAAGTCAAGCTTTGTTATTTTTTTAAAGAACAGGCTACTTGAGACCTCGTTTTCTTTTGAACTAGGGAGAGCCCATCTGTGAAGTAAAAAGATCCTATATATCACCCTGCTAATAAGTTTTCCTCAGCAGTTGCTAAAGTCCAGTGTTAGTCTTCAGCTGGAGTCTCATTACAAAAAAAAAAAATAAAATAAATAAATAGATACCACTGGCCAGGAGATGAAAAGTATCCTTTCAGCCACTTTATAAACTTACCTCCCACCCTAAAAAGAATTAATATTTCAAGCCATGGAGCAAAAGGATTTCAGGGCTGCAGAGAGGGTTTGTAGGGGGGATTTAGATCTTTTTAGCCCTGAATAAAAATTCCTTTTATAGGTAATTCAATGCAGCAGAACAATGAACATTGTATTAATGTAATGGCTTTTCCTACAAATCTATCATGTGAAATACCAAGAGAAAACATTTTTATGATGAGCAGCAGCCTCCAGTTGAGGGGGAATAGGAAGGTCATGGAGAAAATATTTTCTTGGAGATGTTGACACATTAATTTTTACAGGTTGGACACTGGTAAGAGGAAAACTCGAAGCCTTTTGCCTTGAGAGGCCCTTGGCACCATCTGATTTCTGATGTTAATGCAAACACAGTTTTGATCTCTTTGATATCTTTCTTCTCCCCTCCATTTTCTTTGAGGGAAGTCCAAGTTTTTAGTGCTGGGCTGTGAATTAGGACTCTGTTGTTATGTGAACTGCAGGGAAACGTATGGAAAGGCTTAGTGAAGTCTCCAGGGTCATAAATTCCCCCTCAAGCCCATCTTAAAGAGTCCTTCTCTTAACATCTCCTGCTTCACGGGTTCCCAAGGAACAGTTTGAAGCCCCTGGAAGTGCAACACATTTCCCCACTCCTGCCCAGCTCCCTCTCAGATGATGTGTCTGAGCTGCCCACCCTTCCCCACTTCCTATCATTGATGTTTTGCAACTTAGAAGCGAGGATTTTCGGTTTTTTTGGTCATATGTTCCCACTATAGTGCTGCAAAGGACCTAAATAATCTTGAAAAGGAGCTTGGCAAATGGTGCATTTAAACACACCTGGACCTGGAACAGGCCTGGAACACACCTGGAACATGCCTGGAACACACCTGGAACATGCCTGGAACATGGCCAGAATGCACCTGGAACACACAGGTCTTCTGGCAGGCTCCTCTTTCTGTTGGCTGAACCCTGAGGTCCCTGTTTATAGGATCACTCTGTTTATTATCTCATCCAGATCATTATAAATAGATGCTGTTACAGATAAGGCCACATTAAATAAAGGCACCACATGAAATCCCAATATTTAACCAGCTGCTGTCAAGGTATTTCTTGTCAAGAGAAAAGAGTTTAACAGCCAACACTCTGCTGAGGCAAAACCATCCGAACCGTCTTGGTGACAGATCCTTCAGAAAAATACTTTCATTTACCCAAGAAATGGTTCCTTGCATGTCCTTTTTTATTTGGTTCAGTGGATGCATTGATTTGGAAGCCCCAGCTGATCCAAAACTGGTCATTTTTAAACACTGCAAAACCTTATAACAGAAAGTTTGTTCCTTAAACAGGAAAACTGAGACACTGGAGACATAAACAGGTCGTGCTGGCACCAGTTTTTTCAGTAGGCTGCACATTCAGATGCAGATTTATTAGTCTGGAGACAAATGTCTCTTTGGAGGAATGGAAACCAAATGTTGCTGGCATTTCATGTATCATATTCACTGCAGAAAATACAAACTTAGCAAAATACGGGAAATGTGCACCCAAGAATCTTGCTATTCCATTTACCTCAAAAGTGCTAGACTTCATCAGGCTCCCAACATCCCCACCCCCTCCTTCCCCTCAGGTTCCTCAATGAGTGGAAAACAAAAATTACTTGCAAATTGCCCCTTCCCCGAGATTTTATGGCATCCCCCTTGGAACAGCCACTGCCCTGGCTCAGCAGGAAGCTTGGTCCCAGGCATCCCTTCGCTTGCCAAGGGCAGGAACAGGATGGTTCAGCATCATGGGGAGGCCTTGGGGCTGAGACACAGGGAGGATTCATCCTGAGCTCTGTGATTGCCACTGCAGGGCTCACAGAGGCGCGGCAATCATTCAGAAAGGCTGGGGAGAGGGCAGGGGGACAGAGAGGAGGGAAGGTTGATACTTGCATCGCCTGGACCAGCTCTAGAAACCTCTTTTGGGATGCAAATAAGATGAAAGCCTCTGCATATTCAGAGTATTGGTGTTTGGCTTGAGCAGCGCTGGGGGCACAGCCCGTGGTTGGCAATGGGACATGTGCACCTCCTAAGAAACTGCTGGAGTCTGCACTCCTGGCCCAGGGGCTCTGTAGCTTTGGGGTGAACTGCATGGAGAAGGGGATGGATCAATACCTGTCTTCCATGTCAAGAAATTATCTATGATAAGGGAATAGAGCAAAGCCACCATGGAAAACAGCTCTGCTCCATGAAGAGCTGGACACGGGTCGGACGTATCTCAAACTTTTATCCTTGCCAGGTGATCCCATATCATCATCTGCAGAGCCCCAAATCCCCAGCTCCCATTCTTTGAGCTGTCAGAGCAGCCCTCAGCACCAGGATGAAGTTCTAATTAGGCAGGATGAAGGATTTCACAGAGCAGAGCCTGGAGGAAGCCTGGCTCGGGCAGAAGCAGCAGGATGATAAGTCAACCAGGGCAAAAGGTCTGATTGCATTTCCCTTCCTGAGAATGGGAATAGTCATCTGGGCAGGGAGAAGCACTTATTGTCCTGAGTCAGTCAGTAGTTTTTCCCTGTGAAATACCTACCCCAACAAGAAGTAGCAGATGTTTCATGTAAATCTGCCATAGGACAGAAACATCCAGCAGGTCAGATGACTAGATGTAGAGATAGGGATGGGGAGACAGAGGAAATTGCCTTTCCCCTGGAGGGCTAGCAGGAAAAAGTTTTCATTAGCACTTTGGATGCAGGAAATGCAAAGCCTGGGAGCTATTAATAGAAATGGCCTCTTACATGGATGCTGGGGAAGAGCAGGCAGCCAGCAATGAGGAAAAGGCAAGTCATTATAGATCCAAAGAGGCTGTTTCACCCTCGAGTGAAGCCAGAAGAAATTCCTGCCCATGTCCTTCCACTAGGAGTGACAGACCAGAATGCCGGCATTCAGTTAGTTTTGTACTGTCCCAGTGGCTGGTGTCCAGGAAAGAAGGAGAAGATGCAATTTGGCTATGGAAATGCTGCTGAGGGCACACACCCAGAGCCTCTGAGGCTGATTAGCATTAACACAGGCTTTTCAAGGATGGTGGCTGTTTTTAGGGAGTGAAGACAGCGTCCATGGAGATGGGATATGAATTTGGGGAGAGTAAAGGATGCTTTTTCAGGAGTTTTATCATGGTCTTGCTGACCCACATGCTTTCTACTGTGGTGGCTGAAGGGGTGCTGACCATGAAAGGAATTTAATACAGGTTCTTGACACTGAATAAACCCCTCTGCTTTGTCATGAACAACCTTATAATTGCTGGGGCTGTGGAAGAGGAGGGACACAAGCAGTGTGGCTGCAGCTGAGTAGTCCCCATAATGAACTATCTCAGGGATTAGTGGAACCCACACAGTCTCTCATTGCCCTGGTGTCTCTTCATACAGAGGTGCAAGAACAGATACATTAACATAGTTGGGTTAGAATAAATGCATTAAACACAGGCAGGTCATCAATGCCCAGTTTTACAGACTGTAGAGAACTCACCATGATGGGCAGTAAAAATCCTGAAGGGGGTTGATATGAGAAAAAGAGAAGTCAAGAGAGTATTTTACCTTAAAAATTGCATAAGGCAGTAGAGCACCCCTAGAACTTGTCTTTCAGTCATGCAGGGAGTCCTTTGCCTCCTTCCAGCTGCATTGTAGCACTAACACTCTTTATGATCCCAGAGATTTTCTCTTCTCCTTACTTTCCTAGTCTGTGAAAAGGATTTAATATTTAGCTACTGCACAGATTAATGTCAGGTTACTGCGAAGATGTAAAACACTCTGCTAGTCCTACGTAATTACATTATTATGGTCCTATAATAACACAGGCAAACCCATTTCGTTTAAGTGTTGGCAGGGGTAACATCCCACTGTATGCAAAAGTTCATTCTACTTCTTTCCAGCCTGCTAAAATGGTAAAATAATTCTACCTATTCCCTGCGGCAGCAGCATTTACAGTAGTTAAAAATAGCAAAGCAAAATTAGTTCAAAATAATGAAAGCAGAGCATTATATTGTGGTGCTCCCTACGCTGCTGTTTCTGAGTGTTGAGGAAGAGGGAAAAGGAAAAAAATCAACTAAAAGTATAAATTGTTTGACACTGGCAATAGAATATAGATATTAAAGACCTTTAGGGGCAAAGTTTCAGTTTTCTGTTATTATGTGTACAGCAGTTTCAGACACCTCAGCTCAACTGCTCAGAGAAAATGACAATTTTATGCCATTTTCCCAGTAATGTCACCATTTCCATTTGTCTGCTGCCTTACTGAGTCCCCCCAGGACTAAAAGCACATGGGTGTCTAAAGGAGGAGAACCACGATGCAGATGGAGATGCTTGACCCCTGCCAGGGGTGGGTGGACAGCAGTCTGCCCCATCACCATCCTGCCAACTCATCTTTGATTCATCCCAAGTCCCATCTGAGACGGAAAAACTGCTCAAAGGGGAAAAATCCGGTTTGCTAAAGTTGATTAATAGAGGACATGGTTGCCCTTGGTTGGTGTGGTCACTTCACAAACCCTCTCTGTGTCCTGAGGAGAAAATGCTGACTCGTGCAGAATCAACCAGATTTCTCCAACTCTCAGGAAGACACAAGAGCAGATGCTCCTTAAGGTATGAGAAGGAAGTCTTGACAATTTTCACAGCTCCTTTACTTTGAACAGTTTGCATTGATCACCAGCTGTCACTGTTGGACATTAGATCAATAGGTTTTGGGGGATACCAGTCAATAAAATTGTTTCTTCCTGATGATTTTCTTTGTTGAGGAGGTGTTATTTAACATTGTCCAGTTGGGATAACCTGAAGAAGCCAAATGTTTATCTGCTGGTGCATAAATTATGTCTACAGTTATGACATATCATTTTATTCTCTCCTTCAGAAAGCCATCTGTCCAGACAACAAGGAGAAACAGGTCTTCTTCTCCCTGCTCTATCTTTTTTTGGATTGTATTTCCAAACCAAAAAACACAAACAAAACACCAACCCTCACCTTTTTATTGTTTTTAAAAGATAGTTTCTGCAAGAACTCAATGTTTTCTTGTGAATTTTAGTAACACATCCAAACTTTCCAGGTGAGGCTGGTGCACCAGGACACTGGTTACCCTATACAGGTATTTTCAGAAGGGTTTTCAGTTCAGCAGGCATGGATAAAGGGTAGTGCTGGGAAATGGAGAGAGGAGGGAATTGCCAAAACCAGAACTACTGTTGGCTTTTCTCCAGCATTTTTCCCCTTCAGGTGTGACACACAATGTATGTTCAGCCCGTTCGGTCCTACAGGGGTGGTTGTTGTTTGAGTTTCTTACTGAATTGCAAACATGCAAATAATCCATTTAAATTTTAGAAAACAAGTATTATCCTTTTAAATTTTCTCCCTGTTCAAGGTTGTGAATTACTCTGATTTGAGCCATTGGCTTCTCCAGCTTCTCTACCTGATTGTCTTATCAATCTGTGGCATCTTGTCATGGACAAAAATCTAACAATTTTCATGAGTTTTCTGGACTTTTGACTGGACATTATCAACTTTTGTAGAAGCTGATGTGTAAGGTCTAATCAAAACCCTGCGGGATCTTTCAGGTAAAAAATTATTTCAGAAAACCTGGGGTTGTGATATTCATGGTGCCATCTGTGGAAATCCTTCCCAGGCCTCCGAGGGATGGTGGATCCTTTCTCTGGGGGTGTTTGTCACTTCACATCTGATGTTCCTCAAGTCGAAACAGGATCCATTGGACTTTACTTCATGGAAGTCAATCCACTGAGGATCACTGTGGTTGCACCTGAAGGGGTTGGAACATGCCTGTAAAATCTGAGCTGACACATTCATGTTATTTTGCTGACACATTCATGCCAGGGGGGATAAAAGAGGAAATAAAAAAAAAAAAAACAAAAAAAACAAAAAAAAAAAAAAAAAAAAAAAAAGAAAAGGAGAGTGAAGAAATATGGGAGATTTTAGGAAAAATATACTGAGTGTTTTTCCATCTTGGCCTGGCCCTGTTCAGAACGTGTGATTTTACTGGCCTGTGCCAAGGGCTCATTTTTTGGGTGGTTATTTTTGTTTATATAAAGGAATATATTTCACTGTCAATATTATAGCAGAGGAGAAAATCTTTTGGAAGAGACACACGTGTGCAGTCTCCTCTGCTTTTCCTTGCTTTCTCTTTCTCAGCCAGCTCTGTGTTCTCTCACTATGGGAAGTCACAACCGCTCTTGTGCCAACAACCATCTTCCTTTTCCTCCTTCCTGAGGTGCTTTCAACATTTCTCAGTGGCTTCAACAGCTCAGTGCCATCAGAGGGGAGAAAGGCCTTTAGCTGCTTCCTGTGTGGTGTGATTGAAGGATGTTCCATTGGAAGAGGAATCGCCAGTTATCCTTCCCTGGGAGCTGATTGACAGGGGCATTGTGAGCTCCCAGCTGGATGGACAAGCACCTGAATTCACCTGCCATCGAGGAACAGGCATCACTTGACAGCCTGAGCCCCATTAGCAGAGGAAGGGTCATTAAAGAAGCAAACTGCTTGTTCTTGCCATGACTGTGTTTTGCACGGTCCAACTCAAACAAATGTCCGAATTGACATTCCAAGCATAATAAAGAGGTTTCCATATCCGTTGCACTTTCGTTGCACAACACCCTTCAGTAGAAGTGTTCAGCTAATGGAAAACCGAAATGGCTCAGGGAAAAGAAAAAAAAAAAAAAAGAAAAGAAGAAAATAATGGTCCATTTTTTCAATGTCTTATTTGCTTTCAGATGAGAAAGGAAAGGGGGATGTAGGGAAGAATGTAAAGAGCAAACATCTTAAAATGCCAACGAGAGTCTTTTTGGAAGCTGATTAAAACCATTTGTGTGTGGTCAACAAAAGAAGAAAAAAAGAAAAAAAGGGAGTTTGCAGAAAGTGGAAGGAAGACAACCTCTGCTCTGTTCTGAGTCACAGAACCCATGCCAGGGTTTCTTCTGACTTTACAACTTTTTCTTGGCCTATCCGGGTGAAAGGATGATTAAAAATGGGGGCCGAGAATGCCTGTTGAAAAACCTCCCAGACTGTGATCCCAGCACAAGGGCAAAGGGAGCCTTGCAGCAAATCATTCCTCCTGTCTGGATCACTTATGGAATACAGCAAAGACACCCAGTCACAGCTGTCGGAAATCACACACCCAGTGACCTGCTCCTCACAAGGGGCTTTTTCCTTGCATTCAGTGGGAAACAGAGGAGAAAACAGACTCTGAATTACAGCAGAAAGGGGAAAAAAAATTAAAAAAAGAAAATAACCCCCCAAGATTTTCTGTGAAAAAAATCATAGACATGGATGGAAAGAGATTTATCTACTCCAAACCCATTTTCCCTTCAGTGGTGTCTTAGGTAAAATGAAAGAAACCAAGAGGATTGGATTTCACTGGGAGAATGACTGTGAGGTCCGCTGTGCAAGCCAGATTTTCCAACCATACGTTTAAAAGTGGTTACTCAAGTTTGGGTAAAGAAAAAATAAAATAAAATACACTCACCCAGTTTCCGAGCAGTCTGTGAACTGGGAGCTTTAGAGATGCAGAGAAGCAGAGCACACATTTCAAGCTCATATGGGGATCTCTCCAAAGGATGGTGGTGTCAGGGCTTTTCTCGTCGCCCTCTTGACCTCTCGTGAGGGTTGTGTTTTATTTTTCACCATCAGGGGCTTTAGTGAACATTAAATTCCTTTCCCCATGAATGCTCCCAAGAAAAATGGGCAGCCAGCACAAGCTGCCAGAGGTCTGGTAGGTGCAAGAGCATTTTGAGTAACTGGAGTCCCAGTTAATCAAGGGCAGCTCCAAAGGGAAATACTGTGCTCATGGTAAATTCAGCATCCATTATACCCACTAATAAAACCAAAAAACACTGGAGGGGAAACTTAAACTGCAGAAATCAAGGAATCTCATTGAAGAAGAGTGTCCTTTTTAAACACCAGAGGGTTGAAACCTGGAAAGGGTAAAGCTAGAGCTCGCAGAGCATTGATTTACAAACTGACAGAGCCATTGATAGCTGGGAAAGGAAAAGCCTTCTTGTGATGTTGCTTTTTCCAGGATTAAAGGAGATAATTAATTTGCTAAGATTTCAAACAAAAGAAAAAGACGAGCGGTTTGGCCTCCAGAGCTGGTGACAACAAGGTGGCCAGGAATTAATTCTAATCCAAGATTCAGACCTTATAAAATATTCATCAGATTCACTAAGGTTTTCATTCGTGGTTATTGGTAGTAATGCAGTGACAGTGACTAAATATTAAAGCAAAATGCAATTATTAAATCCTGATAGGCATTTAAATCTGTGATATCTTATTAATCTCCAAAACCTGGTTTTTATTTTCATCTGGTGTAACAATTCTCCTCACAGCACCTGTGTGTCTATATGGACTAGGCAAAAATTACATTCATTTTTCTGGCTGAATGTTTTTTTCCCAGTAAACCTGGTTTCTATATTTAAACTGACTTCCAGCAGCATCACAGATTGTGTTTTTGTACTGGATGTTTGCAACTTTTTGGCACATCATAATCTCTTGGCACACCCTAATGCTCCTAAATGGTGCTAAAATAAATCACTCCTTAGCCTTCATAATTCAAAATGCTTTGTGACTTGAGCTGAATTAATGTAGTTGCTCAAAAAATTCAATGGTGCTTTAATGGGTCAAAGAAGAGAAAGAAACAAAATGTGAGGAGAGGACAATATTCTTCATCTCTTTTCCATAACTTTGTTGTTAATAAATATGAATTGAACAATGGGGAGAAGCAAGCTAATTCAAAATGAGAATTACCTTATTACAGAGACCAAGGAAGGGACCCAGTTTAGCTTTTACTGATAGATATGGGGTGTTTGAGATTGTAGGTAGTTCTGTTGTAACCACAGTTTAGGAAAACCTTTCCTAAGTTACACAGGAATCTCATCCTGTAAAATCCATCATATGACTGAGCTCCTCGAATACCTCGCACTTGATTCCCCAACAGCTTTAAAAATAGTCATAACGTTTGAAATTTGTTTGCTACCAGCAGAAATCCAGTAATGAGAAATAACCAATTTAACAAAGTCATTGCTAATACCTCCCTAATTGTAACAATCATTAAAACTAACCCCAAACACCAGAGTGGTGAGGTAGTGGATGCTCACCAGGCATCTTTATTTAACTAATTAGCATTATTTATAAGTTTGTCTATTTTCCACCCCTTTTGCTTTTTGTTTCTACCGTGGTGAAACAGTCACTCTCCAGCACAAGAACTTCATTTTTAAGCAGAGGTTTAGGCAGACCCTTCTATTTGTGGAAAGCTCCCCACTCCCTGTGTCAGACTCACACCTGGAAATGCTTCAGGTGGGAGGAAGGGGAGGATGGTCCATCCCCTGTGCTCCACTGGTAGGTCCAACCCCGGTAACAACAAAGCTACTTCCAGCCCACACCAGTGCAAACCATCCCCGAGACTAATCCATGGCATCAAACAGGGGAGTTTGGCATCAATGTGTGGTACTGAAGGAGCAGGGAGGGGAGGTTTGCAAAATAATTGCCCCTTGCACATTGCTGCTCTAAGGGAAAAAAAGAAAACAGGGCTTTCGTTTTCTGAGCTTTCTCCATGATTTCCAGCTTTCTGGATTTTAACAATGTCTTTATAAAATCTCTGCACAACAGAGCTGTGATGAATTTAGGCTGTTGCAGAGTTACCTTAACTATTTCTGGGCATTTTTGTCTGAGATTACCCCTAAATTAGTGCCAGGTACCTTCTCCCGGCTGAGCTGATAAGTAGCTCTCAGGAAGCAGGGAACAGCTCTACTCTCCTTTTCTTCCTTTCTGACAAAGGAAATCCCTTCTGTTTGCTGTCTCCGAGGAAGCAGCTTATTTTTTTAAGATACTAATGAGGAAAAACTAAAACTTCAGAAGCTTTGATTTTCAGATTTTATTTTGAGAAGATATTTTCTCTGTCTTTCAACAACTTCAATAATCCTCTAATAACCAACAAGCTCTTCAAAAGGGATTTTTTTTTCCCAAAGATTTTCTTTTTTTGCAGCTGAGGGAATGAGGAAATAATTCAGCTGTATCTCTTTATCTTCACTGGAAGGAAAGTAATTAGACAGATATATTACAGCTCTTATCTTATTCCCTGTGTCTCACACATGTGTTATTGGAGGGAGATTTCAGTTCAGGGAACATGCTAAAAGTTAAAGGAGGATAAGTGTGCTCAGGGGACAGAGATGAGGTGGAGTGTCTGCTGGGGAAGCTGCAGAGAGGTACAAGCCCAAGGCTGCAGCAGGAAAATGCCAAGTCACTGCTCTCCCTGTGTGAGAAAGAAAGAAGGAGCTGCCACTTCCACTCTTTCACCTTTTCCAGTCAAAATTCAACTTGGTTTCTTTCTTCTTATCACGAGTGCAGAGTGATGCCTCTCAAGAAATAAAATTAGTGAAAACATTTATTTCCTCAGAAATTATGCTGCAAGCCTCACCTTTTGTTGTGAACCCTTCAATAACAACATCCTGTTCTCTTATTTTTCAGTCCTTGGCTACAAAATTTGGCTTCTGTTAAACGGACACGAGTGATTACAGTAATAGTAGAAAACAAGCTTTGCCCACTGTCATAATTCCACACCATAAAACCCCTCCACAACTCTATATCTAAAATAATCCGAATATTGGAAATATTATCAGGCATTAAGATTATGCCAGAAACACCATAATCTGTAACAATTCCCCCCCCCCAGACTGCAGAGTGTGTCCCATACACCAAGTTTGCTCTGCTAAGGGCAGATATCTTCGTTACTGTTCTCTTAGAAGAGACAAAAATATTTTGCTAAGAGATATTGAAGTCAAGCCTCCAATGTTTTTTTGCTCACTTGCTGAGAATTCAAGAAACCTTATTACTGCTGAGGGGAGAGTCACAGATTTAAACTGCAGAACTATGTAAGCCTTAAAATTACAGAGAAGGAGTTCCAAATTCACCTTCTTTTTAATCCTCAGGAGAGTCAAATATTTCAGATAAATTATTCTGGAGGTGAGAGAAAATGGGGTGAGGAAGTGGCAGAATTATTTTAGAAATTAAGACAACACTTTCACACCCAAAAATCTTTAATATATCTGTCTATGGGGGGAAATGCATTTCACAAGACTTCTCCTCTTTTATTGTGTTCTATGCCATAATGTAGAAACGTGATGGAAAATTTGGGAATTTTGTAATGCAGACAGGCAGTTTTAACAGCTGGATTTTGATGCTGAAGGCTGAAGGGGACTCTTTTGCTTCCAGCCAAGGCACCCACAGGGCTGCACGAGGTTTCAGGAGCACCAGGGGCAGGGTTACCTTCCCCTGACCTTGTTGTCTTATTAAAAGGGGGATCAATATTCAGCCCCCTGTGGACTCCTCCTGGTCTCAGCTTTCCCTCTCTGGCAGGAACTGGTACCAGCGCCAACTTTTGCTCTGACACAGATTGGAGCTGACACTGGCAGCGATACTTTTTCAATAAATGTGACACCAGACACCAGAAATGTTTGCCACGAGGAGAGACTGTTCTCCCCAACTGCTCCCCATTTTATGAACACAGATCTCTTCTAAAAACTGTGTCAGCTTAACTCACTGCAGCTTCTTTTGCAGTAACAACACTTTCCTGCAAGGGGAAATCCAGCAGGTGAGATGTGATTATGGAGCACTGTCAGCCTGCAATGGCACTCAGGAGAGTGTGGCAGCATTTCTGTGTTTATAACCCACCTGATGTCACAGTAATAGGATGCTGACATGAGAATCCACCTCTGGAACCTGCCAGCTGCTGGCTGCTCTCTCCCTTTTTGGTTCAAGGAGCTTTAACAAGAAATTTCTGGTCTGTAATCAATGTAAACTTCCCATACAAAATCTGGTGGAATGTTCTGATTCCTGAATAAAGCACTCGGCGCTTTGTTTTCTTTCTAAGCATAACGTACCCTGCTTTAGCCACAGCTCTGGAAATGAGAGCAGTTTCCAATCTTTTTTTGTCATCTAACATTTTTTAAAACAGGATGGAGCTGGCAGGTGAGACATCAAATAGAGACCAGCCAGCACAGCTGGAATATCTTGGAACTAAAATGCATCTCAGCCTTATCGCCATCGGCAGCGTCTCAGACCGAGCTCTAGTGATACAGATCCATGGCTTTGGATTGGGTTATTCCAATGCCAGAAAGCTGTCAGCCTTAGCAGGACTGAGGCACAGGAGAAAGTTATTCCCATGCATAAATACTTGCAAATGAGCCCCTCAGTGCACTCACAGATGATGTTTTTCAGTATTGTTGTCACTAAGTGTCAATAAGTGATCTAATAATTAAGCAGCATTAGAAATATGTAGTGGCCCTGCACTATATTTAGGCACAATTTATTGAGTCATTTTACTGGGAGACATGCAAGCTGTTTGGTGAAGAGGGATATTTAATGGCATAGCCCAGCCTGACCTCTTGGTGTTCACAGGGGTGAGATGTGAGCAAGACGCCCCTGAAAATAAAGATCAGGAATACCAGGTTGCCCTAAACCACAAGGCTGTATTTGCATTTGCTTCTTGCAGGCTGAATGAGGATGAATGGTCAACAGTATGTGCCCAAAAGCCTCAGCTGCCCACAGTGTGGTACTCAGTGGCTTCCATAGGAATTCATGTTGTTCCCTGGGCCAGTGAAACCTCCAGGAATGATCAAGTTGATGCTGTTCTCCGTCTTAGTTTCATGTCATACTTGACAAAATCATGTCCTTTCAGGCAGGTTTCTGGAATCAAGTTTGTGTTTGTGCCTTCTCCAAGGGCTCAAAGGAGTAACTGCTCTCCCAGCTCAGAGGACGGAGGCATGGAAACCCTTGGAGGGTCACCAGGGTCCCCAGCAGCGATGCTTTCCCAGTGTGAGCTCTTGTAACACAGATTTGACTCCTTTCTCCTGGGTCTCAAGGAAAGCAACCACACATCGTGACATTGTCCCCGCTCTTGACTTGTACCCAGGCCTCCCAGTGCAAATTCAACAGAAAATACCTGCTTTCTCTTGAAAGCTGCTTAATTGGCTGCTGTCCCTGCTCCTCCAGCCGAATTTGCATTAAAGAAAGACCTGCAATCTTTGGCATTCCCTGGCCAGCTCCATATTTAGTGCACGGACCTGGCAGTTCTCTGAACGCCCACATCTGTCTGAGCTCCCCACAGCTGATTTATGGTTAATATCTCAAAGGCATGTGGTGCCAGTCCCACGTTGAGCTCTGGATTGTGGTGGTCCGTCTGTATTTGTTGAAATTGGGCCCAAAGAAGCTGGCTTGGAGCAGAGACTGCGAGGAATGTGAGCCAGTGGCCGTCCAGACAGCTCTGTCAGCAAGCTCAGGAAACTGGCTGAAAAATACTGGGAAGAGGCCCAGATTTCAAACAACCTGTGGAGCTCTCATGAGAACACACTGTTTTAAAACAGAAAGTTGAGTGATATTCTTAATTACAGATTTATTAAAAAAAAAAAAAAGGGTTAATGATGTCCCTTGCCCTTGCAAAATGCGAGGCACATTCCCCAGATTGCCACCACGGAACAAGTGACCTTTGTCCTCTTGGGTGGAGATCTCATTTCCATGCCCTGCGTTAAGTATTTTTAATTCCCAGGCAGAGATAAGGATCAGGACACTCTTGGAGTCCCAAAGCTGTGGGACCTGTAGATCTTTATACTGGTCATATAAAGAAATCTTTGGCTCAGGGGTTGGAATTCGTGTCCATCACCATTCCCCATCACTTCCCTCAGAGCCAGTGGTGGGTTTGGCTTGTTAAGGCTGTCATCCCATAAAGCAGAAAGTCACCACCTCAAGAGCTTCAAGTCCAAAAGGGCAGTTTTATCTCCTAAACTAATGAGCTCCTTGATCTTACACCAGGGTCGGGATAACCTGAGCACAGATATGATTTAAGTAAGCTCAGGCTTTAGGGCTCAATATCGGAGTATCAGGCTGAAATGCAAGTCTGGATTGTTTGCTGGATGATCTAATGGTCCCTCTTGGTCTTAAATTTTATGAATTTGGGCTCTGGGTGGAATCTGGTGTATGGTGTCGATCTGAGTTTAGCCTGAGAGAATGAATCACAGCTTTTAGTCATGAAGAGGCACCTTGTACCCTGTCTGCAGTTAAAATAGTACTGAGATGCTTTCTCTTGAGAAATCCTCCTTGGGTTTTTAACTTCTTATTTATTGGTCATGTGATTGGGTCAGCATATCTGGGGCTTGGGAAATTGCACAGATTTAATATTGGACTGCAATTCATTATATCTGACCATTTAAGTCTATATATGTTGGGACAGTGTTTCATTGCTTTTTCTCAGGTCAGGAAGTGACTGTCCCGTATCCTGACCTGCACAGAGCTTGCCAAAAAAAATCAGTTAAACCTCAGATTTTATTCACAGTTCACTTAATTTTATAAGATTTTTGTCTCAATTAAAAACTACTCAAAGGATGAGTTTTAAAACATTGAAAGGTGCTGCTCATAAAATGTAAACTGGGGAAAACCAAATCCCAACTTAGGAAGAGTAAACTGTTTTATTTAAATTGAAAATATTTCATATGAATGGAAAGAGATTCTTTCCTGTGTTTATAAGCTGATCTTCTCTTTATTATTCCACGTCAGTGCTCTACAAACTTCTTTGAATGTCAGTGATGACATTAGGAAGGGGAGTAAACAGAGGAAAACACATTAAAAATTAGCCTTTGATAGTGACTCAGGGTTTAATAGCATAAAGCCGGCCTTGTAATATTTGTTAGAGGCTAAAATTGCATGGCTCTGTAAAACTGTAACTATCACTAAGTTACACAAAAATTATCTGTTAAATGCATGCTTCTTTTGGTCAGCACCTTGGTGGCCATGGTCTGTGCCAACTGGCCTAGAAACTGTAAAAATCAGTTTATGGCTCTGTCCTGATTCTCTGGTAGAAGTGTCTGTTTGAAACGTAGGGTTGGAAGGGAAGGAGAGGACTTGGGAAGCTTCATGTAGAATGGAAACCCAGTGTAACAGAGCACTGGCCTATTTAATACCTATATTTAGTACCTCCTGATCCCCCAGGGCTGCTCTGTGGACAGGCATTAAATGCTGGCCTTGATGGAGAATTCTGCACAGTTTAATAAGCTCTGGACAAAGCCTCAAATTTATTAGTCCAGAAATAAGGAACCGTAAAGAATTTCTAGGGTCTGTTTCCTCTTTTTAATTACTTTACTCCTTGCTCTGCTACTTCTGCAGGAAGTTTGTTCCAGAGCCTTTTGCTGCCAGTGGAAATGACTTTGTCTAAAGAGACCACCAAATCCAGCAAACTAGACATTTTCAGATCATTTATTTCCCCTCTAAACCCATAAATGCCTCTCTGGCCACCATGTGCTGTATGTGTCAATATTGCTCTTTATCCAGAGAGTTCTCCGTCCTTGCCTTTTTCCCTGGATGCAGTTTCAGGGGACAGTGGTGTCCCTGCTCCACCTCTGCTTAGCTGAGCTAAAGGGTGCAAGGTTCCTATTCCATGGAACATTCCCATACCTTCCCATATACACGTCAGCTCTGTCTTTTCCTCTCTTTCCCCACTAATAAGAATGGAATGGAATGGAATGGAATGGAATGGAATGGAATGGAATGGAATGGAATGGAATGGAATGGAATGGAATGGAATAAAATAGGACTGACTTGATGAAATCCTCACTTTCATCCCCTCAACTTGATACCTTGCAGTCTTAAATATAATGTTATATATATTACTTCAGCCTTCAGCATCCTCTAGTTCTTTCCAGGTGCTACACTGAGCCTCTTATGTAAGGATTTGGTCTTCAGGATACATTTGCTTCTTTGTCTAATCTTGTCTGAATTTAGTTCTGAATCTGTAGTTCTTGAGAACATGATTTGAAATTGGTCTCCAGCTGGCTCTTAAGGAATTGCCTATAACCTTCTACCAATCCAACCATTCCAGACAATGGGATCAACCCCCCTTTAAGCATGTTTCTCACTGGATTTATTACTGGGTTACAATTTGCAAGCTTCCACCTTCTTCACTTTAACCAGAGTCTTCCTCAGAAGCACAACATGCTTTTTAAAGTTCTGCTTAGAGAAAAAGATCAGGAAAAGACTTAATGTCAAAATCAACCCAGGTAACCTCACACCACACTTTGTCTCTTCCTTTACCTCGATGTCTGCAGTGACCCTCATTCTCTTCTTTCTTTCCTAAACTTTTCAGGTGAGCAGGAACAGCTGCAGCATCTGTAGCTGCTCAGCTCACCCCAATGGATACATTTATGTCTATCTTGGCTCATGGAATGTGCCATTTTTTCCACTCTTCTGGCTGATTTTCCCCCCTCTGTTCACTGATTTCAGCACAGAGAGTCCTCTGAGCTCTCTTTCCACCTCAGATGTGTAACTTCCATTCCCATTCACGCATGAGCCATCCAGCCTTTCCTCCACATTCCATACACTCTTCCTTGCCGGAAACACATTCAGTGCATTCATTTAATTTTGGGAATTAGACTCAGTTTCTTTCAAACTCAACACCATCCTTCCTGCATAGCAAACCCACGTCTTCTTTTGTGTTTCTCTTTTTATTCTTCTGGTTGAGGAACTTCTGTTGTTTATTTTAATATCCTTTGCAAGGTCTAACTCAGCTTGACTTTTGGCAATTCTCACTTTACCCCTGTGCTTGCTGACCTCTAAAATGGAGCTTCCTTTGCAGATTCATCTCTTTTTCCACCCTTATCCCTAACAGACCCTATGAAATGAGCCAGTGAGCTCCAAACCCTTCAGGTTTTTCCTCTCCTATTTGCAATGTGAGTCCTACATCGCTTTTCCACTTATGGTGCAAAGAATTTTCAAACATCCTGCAAGTTCAGGGCAGCAAAAGCTTAGCTGGAACTGCTTGCCCTAATCAGAGCCTTTAATAATCAATCCTTGAAATAAAATTACTCTTTGAAATAAAAATAATCAAGCAAACAGCCCTCATAACTTCAAATTTGGGGATTTTTTTTTCCTCTCCTACTGCGTGTCAGTGACCACAGTGGCTGAAGTTTTTTCCCAATTCTCAATCTCCTTTTTCAGAAGATAATCTCTAAGTGCCAAAAATAAGGCTTCATATTTATTTACTTTTTGTGATTTTATGGTCAAGTTATCTACTGGTGATCACCTCTCACTTACTGCTACTGATAGTGTTCATCCTCCTATGTGCCTCATATTGAAATAATTCCTTGTGGTGTTACATTATCTAAAAACACCTCAGATCTTTATTCAAACCCTGAAATCTGAACCATTCCTTAAGAATTAAAGACATAGCACTGATCTGAGCTTGACATTGTGTCACGATGATAGATAACAAGATATTCCTTAAACAACAGACCAAGGAACTACAAGAGGCAAACTGGGTGAATAAATGTATAGTATTTATGTATACGATAACTTCCTTCCTTGAGAGAAACTTCCAAGATATTGTCTAAGAGTTTAAGCCCTGCAAGGAAGTAAAGAAATGAAAGTTACTCATTTCTTGGGTTGCCTGAAAACATTTTTCCAAACCATTATTTAACCAAAAGGCTTTAGTCCAGTGAGTTTTTCCAAAAGGTGTCTGCTTTGGTTGCCTTCACTTTTGATTAAGAGCTTGCAAGGTTTCTGCAGGATTTCCAATGAAAACTGAGAGATGTGGGCTCTCTTAGTCATTTTGTAATTTTTTGCATAATTTTGCTTTGGTGGCAAAAGTTTGTAAATGTGTGAGTAATTTTTAGGAAAAACTAACCTTTTTTTTTTTTTTCTTTTTCTTTCACAGACACATCCCTGGGATGATAATGTGCCCTTGTCCAAATTCTGTACTGAAACAAGCTGAGTTTTGTTTTCCCAGTGCTGTCAGCTCCCACAGTGTGGAACAAAACCCAGAGGAACATTCAGCTCCTGTCCCACAGAAATGCCAAACTGCAAATGAAACGGAACAGCTGAAACTCCCATCGAGATACACCAGGGCTGAGGTTGCACAACCATGATTTAATCCTCTGGTACTATTTGTTTTATGCTTGCAAAATCTGAGTAAATGTCCAGAGACCATACTTATTCAGCATCTCTGCCACAGAATATTGTGGGGTCAAAAAAAAATGTGTTCAGGAATGGATTAGGTCAACTAATGGTAGATAAATTCACTGGTGGCTACCAAACTTGGGAGTCTGGATGCAATATCTAGTTTACTTTACTCCTGAGCTGCTGGGAGTTGGAAGGACAAACCAGGGAAAGGATCATTCTGTTCCTGTTCTTGTTTATTACCTCTCTTCCTTAAACTTAGTCTGTTGCTAATAGAGCATCATGATGAGGATGATTGTTATTATTATTACAAGTGGTCCGTGCTAAATTTAAAATCAGAAGTACTTGCATTCTGCTGCATCTTCAGTTCTTCTATTTTCTCATGCCTCTTGAAGCTCTGAAGTCTCCCAATCAAGACTAGCTTCTCCAATCAAACATCATTTCATCAGGAAAAATTAATTATTTCCACAGCACACTAGACAGCCTCGTCACCCCACCTGACTTCGAAATATCTGGGACTGCGTGTTCACGAGAAATGAATCACTTTGATCATTACTCAACCATGGAAACATTTGATGGAGACCCTTCCTGATTTTGATGTCATCTAATCATTCTTGGAAGTTACCAGTAAAGGACTCGATCCCACAGCTGTTAATTACCTCATTCCTTCTCTCTTACAACTCCTTCAATAATATTTCTTCCAGTAAGAGCTGCTCTGAGGCAATTTTCTCATTGTCCAGCTGGGACAGTCGTGTTACCATCACACTTGATTTTCAGCCTTAATTGGTCTGAGCTGAATACTGGTATGTGGTGGAATTTGTTATGATTATGAACAATCTTATCTTTTAAAGAATTCTCCTTTAGCTGGCTTTGAGGTAAAGCTGGTGGCACACATGGCCTTGGTGTCTTGCTCTTTGTAAATCAGAAGTAAGCATTCAAAAAGAATTAAGTTCATCAAGACCCAGCTAGAATGTGGTTTGGGGGAAAATGATTCTTTTCGCTGGGGAAAGTGAACCCTATAAACTAAACCACTGCAGAAATTCCAAGTTAAGCATTTCTGAAGCACAGAACAACTTTTTGCTTATTTGTGTTTTAACACTACTCCTGTTCACATGGTTTTCCCCCTCCTAACTAGTTAGAAAGTGCAGTGTTCTGTATTCTACTCTGTTGTAGCTCTGTCACCTAAACAGTAGAGTCATAATTCAAACCACTGGAACTGAGCAGTATAAAAACCAATAGTAGATACCAACTCACTTGGTAGTTTGACTATTCAAACCAGATTAGAAAAGAAAACAAATGCCACTTTCAGCCAGCCCACATGATCCTATATTGCACCAGTTTCATTCTTCCTCACTAAACACACATATATTTGCAGCATTTTACTCAGATTATTAAACTGCTCTCAGAATGGATAATGAGTAAGTTGGTTCCTGGTTTACCAGACAAAAACAAAGCAGTCAGTTTTAACTGACCAACATCCAATCAGACAAAACTGGGTTGGTGGCCACAAAATACCATTAGAATCACATCTGATATAAACAAAGATTTTTTTATTTGCTATTACCACTGGTAATTTTATACCCACCACCAGATAAAAATTAAAAACAAATATCCAAACCATTTTGAGATGTGTTTCTGTGCTGGCTTGTGGACTCTCTGTGAGCAATTTGCAATACCCTTGAATATGTTTGTTCTCCTGCTTTGTTTGATGACAATCTCTGAGGAGATTTTCTTTCATCAGACCTTAAGCTTGTTCAGAAATGCTGGAATTAGAATTTTGTTGCTCAGTTTTGACAGACCACATAGTATTTTTCACTGAAAGATTTCTCTCTATATTAAACCTCAAATACTTCAGATGATCCATTTAAAATAATGTTCACATGGATGAGCAAAAATTCGCATTATTTAGACAACTTGCTTTTCTTGGGCATTTCTTCTTGCATTTACAAATTATATAGCTAATTAAGATATTTTTAAGTGCAGTTATGATCCAGTTTCCTGGACTATTGTACAGGAGATGTAAAACTCTGCCCTTCCCAAAAAAGCAAACTGATGGTCACCAAACTTGATATCCACGGCTCACTAATGTCATCCTTACTCTGGTGAGCCTTCTGCTGGCTCCAGAGAGCATTTGGACTTAGGAAAAGGATAATTAAGAATGTCAGGATCAGGCCCAGGGCTGCTCCCAAACAACATGAGTCTTTTTTGGGTCACTGTCTGCTGTACTTTCCCAGCACCATCAGCATTTTGCAGCCTCTCTTATGGAAAGAGGGCAGAAGGAAGGATTTCTTTCTGAAAACTAAGGATCTCTCTGATCTTTCGGTGGTCTGTCATGCCGAAAGCACAGCAGGTCAGTGGCTCTTGTGCTCCTACAATTGGGCACTGGGCATTTGCTGCTTTCCTCCATTAAACTGGAGATCTTGGTGGGCTGCTGATAAAAAAAAAAAAAAGCTTAGGAAAGGGGTAGCAGGGAGGGGAGGGCGAGCGCGTGAGAGAACCACATGTTCACGTTGCCTGTGTATGAACAGCAAGATTTCTGGCTTGACATTTATTGAAAAAATACATCTTACACTGTATCCACCCAACACCTGTTGAGAAACACTGACCCCATTACAGAGGTTGGATTTACACTGGCTCTGTATAACACCCTATAAAGGAGGCCACTGGTGCAAAAGATTAAAGAATGCTGTTAAGTAAGTTGTTTTATTTCTTTTGAGACCGAAAGAAAGCTGCAAAGTGAGAGAAAGCTTTCCTCGGTTATTTACTCTTCATTACCGGGGATCTTGAAGGGCCTTGTATAAACTGCTCTAGTCGGGTCATGACAACACTTTATAAGGTGCAAATGTTGAGGTGGAGCCAGTGCTGCGCTGCCGGGGAAGCAAATGGAAAGGTCCCTCCCGACTCAATGGAAAGTTAGTGCTAATAAAAGCTCATGACTTTGGCACAGCTCCCCAGGCACAGGGGGCCCATGAACACCAGTTTGCACCAGGGCTGCAGAGCCCCGAGCAAGTGCCCCAGCCCAGCACACGGTACGGGCTGCCCCTGGTGAAGTTTCTCCACGTGAACTTCGTAAAGTCCTTGCTGGAGCTGAAAGTCGTGTGTTTAAGGGTTGGGGGGCGGGTGGTGGAGGGGATAAAAGAAAAAAAACCCTTGTTTTTTACAAGCTGCTGTATAATGAATAGCCCGTTTCAAGGAATGTGTGAGTTCCTATTAGGGCTCGGTGAATGCTGCAAAATATTTTCAGTCAACGTGTGTCCCAGTTTTCAGACAAATGGCTTTCTGTGCATTCGCTCCCTTCTGCTCTCTGCCTTCCCCAGTCGTTTGGGGGATCTGGTTCTACCTGGCCAAAGGCTGGTGGAGGTGGCTCACCTGCCTTCACCAGATGTGTCTGCCTCTCTCCACCTTTTCATTCAGTAAACTCTCGTGGTGGGACTTTTCAGTTTTTTGGAGCCAAGCAGGCTGGAAGTTGAAGCGAGGGGTCATGGACGTGGAGTAGTTATGTCCAAGTAGGGCAATGGAGGACTGACTGTGACCCAGCCATAGACTTTTGGGGCTTGAATATATTGCCTTGAGACGTCCTCAAATGTCTGAGGCACCTACAGGGGGCTGACACATTCAGTACAGGACCTGTGGGAGACCCTTATCCTTGAGAGTAACTCTCAAGGCCAGAGAGACCCCCTGAGGACACCCCAAACAACATTAAACAGCCACATATGGGTTGATAACTTTATCCCTTTAATCACCCTCTCCCTGAAGACTGGCTGTATCCCTTTAATCACCCTCTCCCTGAAGACTGGCTGGAAGTGTGGAGACTCAGAAAACCACAGCTGAAGAAGACAAACAGAAAAGTGATCTGTCCACTGCTCAAAAGAGGAAAAAGCAAAGGAGGCTCAGAGGCAGGAGGTGTTTGCTCTCATCAGCAAAGATGAAGACTCCTCAGAAGGGTGAGGACCCCAGTCAGAGACTGCTCTGCTCAGTTATCCTTCAGCAGAAACCTGCAACTCTTCTGCCTCAGAATAAGCCCCTTATTTCAGAGCAGATGCAATGCAAAACCTGAATTTCTTCTTCTATTTTCACAACTGTCTGAAAAAAAAATTGAAGACCAGCTACAAAAAGCTCTGGATAAGTGGGCAAGGAAGCTGAGGAGCCTCCAGAGGTTCTCTGCTGGCTTTGGGATGTCTCACATTACATCAGAAGGGTCACTTTAGGCCAGGAGAGTCCCTGTCCCTCCCCCAGTTACTCTTGTCCCCAAGCACTCCCTGGCTATGGGCAGGGATGGATGGACTCTGGGCAGCAGATGTCAGGTGTGAGAAAGTCTCTCTTTATTCAGCCAGCCTTTGAGGAAGCTTCTTTCTCATCCCACCCTTTCCATGGTTCTGTTTGGACACAGTGTTTGTGCAGGAATAATTCCTTCATAGCCAGGAAACAGACTCTGAACGAGACCTTCATTGTAAAAAAAAACTATTTTTTTTTCCTTTTAGTTCCTGCAGGCTGGGAATAGCCCCTGATTTCCCACGCAGGGATGCAAGGCTGGCATGTGCTCTGCATTTGCAATAGGCAGAGCAGCTGCAAAGAGCTCAAGGAGTTGGGTTCCTTCTGTGTTAGCAGAACTGAGCCCTGCAGGTCCCATTAATAGACTTTGGAAATGACCCAAGGCCTGACGATCCCCAGGCTTGTTTTAAGTGAAGGAAGGTGGCTGTTGGAGGAGAATTAGGCCTGCCAGGGTCTGGATGCAGCTGGGACACACAAGGAGAGCCTGAAAAGCCAAGAGTCTGGAACTCATGCTCCTATGGCTGCAGAGCCAAGAAGTCCCATTGCTGGGACAATAAACAAACAGGAAAGGGTCTGTGCAGATGAATCCTCATCTTTTGCATCATGTGAACTCTAAAATCCAAATGCTGCCCAAGTCAAAAGCCCCAGCATTTACCCCCGAGGTCTTTAATGAAAAGGATGAACAGAAAGCAGTTTTACAAAGTAGTAAAAGGGGCAGATTTATATTTTAAAAATATATATATATATCCAACACCTCTTTCTGAATTCTTAATGGCTCATTAAGCTAAAAAAAAAATCTTTCCATTACTAATTTCAGTTAATTACCATCTTAACCTAATAAAGGCTTGGTTTCTAGGATCAAAGGCTGGTGCTTCAATCTAAGGCAAATTCTCTTGAAGTCACAGATTTGGAAAAGCTCCCAAACACACAGTGGTGCAGAAGGCCAGGGAAGGTGAGCAGCAGGAGAGCTGATGGGGAGCACAGACCCATCCCCACACCCCCCTTCACCTTCACCTGGAACATGGGCATGCTCCCCTCTCGTTTCCACCATCCAGCTCCAGAAGGAATCACGGGGCTATTTGCTGGCTGGGTGTTACTGTTCCCATTCTCCTCGTTAAGCCTCTGCATTTTGGCTCTGGCAAAGCTGAAGATCAGAGTAAAACATCCTTGGTTGTTGATGATTGATGACTAATTTGAGGTGAAAAGTCCTAAATAAGGAGTTTTCCACCCAAGCAATTAAATTCTCCACTCTGGCACTGCTTCTTTTAGAAGAAGTTCTTTCAAAAACCAGGTTTCAGGATGAATCAACCAAGCAAGAGGAAGCTGGCATGCCAGCTGAATATTTAATTGTTGTATCCGTGCAGGCAGTAAAAGACTAGGAGGGGGCAGGCAAGGAGGGAGGAACAGAAATATTCTGAGATGGCTGGGAAACGCCAAACAGTTTTTTTATTTATCGACTCTGTTTACTTTAAAACAAATCCAACTGGAACGGTAGGTGCAGACATAAAAATTAAAATAGAAAACATCCTGGGCCAGCCTCTTAGAGGATGCAAATTGGCATGGGAGTTCCCATGGCTTCCAGAGTCAGTTGCTCTCAGTGAAGTCAAATAAAGTCAACTCCACCACTGCTGCTGATCCTGTGAGGAGAGAGAAGGAGGGAGAGAGAGATGAGATCTCTGAGGTACCTTGTGCTAAACCATTCAGGGCACGGTGGGGTTAAATGAGACCAGCAAGGAAGGGGAAGCCAAGGCAGGTCAAGGAGCACAGGTGGGCTCCAGATCTGAGTTGTGCTGCTGTTCCTGGGTGGTCCAAAGGTGTAGCCCCACCGAGGGCTCGTTGCAGCAAACCAAGCCCTCACCTCCTCCTGGACTTGCCATAGACTCCAGGGAAGCAAGTTCAAGTGGGGTCAGATGGAATAATATGACTGTTGAGTGGTAACAATGCGCACAAATTACCAACAGGTCATGAAATTCAGCTTCAGTCTGTTAAAACGTTGGAAATGTGGGGTAAAAAGTAAAAGTTAAACTTCGTCTGCACCAAAGGGGATGTTGAGGGCTTTCTTCTTGTGTTATTTGTGTGACACTGGTAGGAATGTTCCCATGTTTCCTTACTGCATGGATTAATCCCCCGATGAAGCATCAGAAAAACTGGACCAGGCTGTGATGGAGCTTTATGGGGCACCAAAAATGCTACAAATCCAGGGCAGATTGGAGTGATTACAAATGGCCAGATCTGCAACTGGAAATGTATTTTCTCTCTCCTCAACAGTCAGGAAGCTCCACAGAGATTGGAGGTCCAGAAAGACCACTTTTTTCTGCAGGATGCTGGACTGTAAATGATGGTTTAGTCCCATCTAGGCATTTTCCTCAATTTTTAAATAAGTTGCTCCTCTCCTAGAAAACATATCATGCTTGGTGTAGGTGCTGAAGAGCTTTTTCACAGTGAACATGAGGACTTTTTAGAGTTATATACTATTTCATAGGTGCTCCTGGCTGTGAAGAGCTGAGACAAGACACCCAAATATTCTTTTTCCAACTGAAGCCCCTCCAGTTCTTAAGTAAGGAAAGCAATGCAGAACCATTAAAAAATGAACAAAACATGTAAGAACTATAATATTTACTTTAAAAAAATCTCAAATGAATTAATGGCCAACACACATTTGATCAATTTTTCCTCTCTAACACACCTTTATTAGCTGAAGAGAAGAGCCAGCAACTGCTCTTGCAATAATACTGTCACAGAAACATGCCCCAGTGAACTCTCTCTGAGATAACATCTTCAATAATCTTTCCACTGTTAAATAAACAGCCAGAAAGGAAAACACGAATGGCTCCAAATATTCATTTCTCCCTCGCAGTTGTGTTTTTGGGAGTGGAATGGTTCTGGATGGAGGATCCTACATATGGCTCAGTTAATGGGTCGTGATAGGAGTGAAAACCTTCCTGAAGAGGAATTTAATGATTAGGGCTCAAAGAAGAGCCTTTCTTGTTGTAATTTATGGGCTGAATGCTTGCTTAAGGAATGCAAATAATGCCTAGCAGCCATGGCTGCTGTTGACATCCATGGGAGCAGGAACTGCACAGAGGGAGCTGAGCTTGGGCTGCCCAGAGAGATGAGAGAAATGTGGCAGCATCTGGTAGTGCCTTTAAGGAAACTACCAGCTGAGGAAGGGAGTCACATTTCTCTAATTTTATTAGTATTGGCCAAATCTGGGAGTTCTCACCTAGACCTTAATTGGCCAAAATGTCTCTTGAAGTCAGTTGGAATTTGCCTGGGTTATGGGCTTCGTAACAGCTGAGAAAAGTCTCCAGGGCTAAACCCCACTGCCCTTTCTTGTACCAGATGCTCTGATTAAGTGTCAAGAAGTCCCCACAAGGCAGTTTATAGCCCAAGTATATGGGCTTGAAGCTGTCCAACCCCTGTGGCTGACAGTGAACAATATTTTCCCTCGCATCTGAAGACTATTAAAGAGAGAAAAGAAGACAGAACCACACTTAAAAATGTGAAGCACAAGCAAAAATTTACATGGAGACATCTCTGGGCCTGCCAACACCATTAAGAGCACATGTTTTGCTGTTTCATCTCTATTTCTACCATTTTATGGTATTGTGGAATGGTTTGGGTTGGAAGGGACCTCAAAGATCACCTAATTCCAACCTCCCTGCCATGGGCAGGGACACCTTCCACTATCCCAGGTTGCTCCAAGCCCTGTCCAAACCAGCCTTAAGCACTTCCAGGGATGGGGCAGCCACAGCTTCTCTGGGCAACCTGTGCCAGGGCCTCACCACCCTCACAGGGAAGAATTTCTTCTTAATTTTCCATAAAACAACACTTCAAGTTATTCTGGAGAATATTTTAAGTTATTCTACCACTTGAAGAGCAAGGACAATAATACTTTCATTCAGGTTTTTTTAATGGCCTTTCCAATTCTTAGTTACTTCTCCAAACAATGTCTTCAAAGGAGAAGGGTCAGAGATTACAGGGGAGCTAAGCTATGCCTATGCTCCTTGGGATTCGAAAGGTAGCTTCCCTTGAGCACAGATTGCTGATTTTTAGGCACATTTCTAGAAGAGGATGGTGTGTGAGGTCCATGATATATTCAGTCCCTTCCCTCTGTGTCAAGGTTACATCCATTTATGATGGAGCCAAACTCACAGCCATTTCTTGAAGCAAGATGCTGCTATATGTTTATAAATGAAGGCTCTAAAATGAAAGCATGAGGATAAACAGCAATTGAAAAGTAAAGAAAACTATCAAGAAATGTCTACCAAGGAGAAATCCTAAAAAAAAAAGAACAAGATTGAAAATTATCAAGCTTTTCTTCTTTCCTCACTGAAAGCAGCTGTAGTTTAGTGTTTCCCTGGAAGACATTCATATCTGAGACTTGGAAGCTATGGAAAATGATCAATAATGAACCCAAAAGAATGAAATTTGGAAAGAAAGGCTATGGATACAATTGGGAATTGTGGTGGAATCTTTTAAAGATTCCTCTGGAATAATGATGGGTGCAGTCTCAGCTCCACTGAGCTACACTACTGATACCATTTTTATCCTTGACCCAAACAGCTGTTTGATTTTTTATACTTCAGAATCTTTTATCCACTCTCCATTTTTCTCACCTCCCTACATTTTTTTGTTATAAAAACCTCAGTGCACGTGTTTTGATTTAAACAGCCAAAATGCTGGTGAACATTGGTTATTTTAAATGGTTGAGGCTTGTTTAACTACACAGAACTTCCCTTTTCTATGGAAAATTGTAGGAAATTAATAAAATGTTCCTACCTTGGACTCTCTGAGCTTATATATATCGAGATTTGGGTGGTGGTCGTGTATGAGTGTGTAGGCAAACACATATGGATGCATGGATGCGTGTGTGCGAATGGAGAAGGAGAGTCTTGGACATACTGGGGATTTCCTTGCAGCAGAAGTGATAGGCCATTTTTCTTAGGACTTTTATTGGGATATTTTTTGGGGCTAAGGTGTGAAAACTGGCAGCTCATTGCATTTTCTGACAGCCTGCTGAGGACTGGCTAATTGGAAATCGAGTCTAATTCCAAGTCAAACAAGCTGAGGCCACTAAGTCTTCGTGGGATGTTTGTCTGAAACATTTCAGTGAGCGCTAACATTTTCAGAAAGAACAATATTGTCAATCCATGTTCACAAGTCCAATACAACACTTGCTCTAAAGCAAAAAAATGGTATAAAATTTGCTTTATGTGAGTGATCAGTCTTCACACTCCTTCCAGCCAGGAAACAGAGCCCAAACCATAGGTTTTGTTTGTTATTTATGTAAGTGATAACACCGATTTAGGTGCAGATTTGGCTTTTTAGCAAGGGTTTGATGGTTTCTACAGTTTACCATCTGGGGAGATTAAAGTCAAAGGATTTCCCAAAGGTCTCCAAATTTGGTGATGCACCAGCCCCTGTAGAGGACCCCCATCCTCCACCCCTTGTCATTCAACTGGCTCCTCTGTGCTCTAACAAGCACCACACCAGGGAAGCTGAGGACAGAACTTTGGCCCTGTTTCCTCGACCTTATTAATTTCAAAGCACTCTTCTACTAAATACACACCGTGGGCTCCACGAATCCACATTCTGGCCCGAGAGACCTGATAGACAGTGAAATACTTTTCCCCAAAGGTGTGATGGAAGCTTCATAACTCAAATCACACAGAATTGGGTCTGACAAAGCATGGGCAAACACGTTGGTGTGAACGGAGTTGCTTTGGCAGAAGGAGTCAGAGCAGAGGATTTAAAGTGCAATGTGCTCTTGTGCATCATTACTCACCCTGTGGTCTGCAAACCATTGGTGGTCCATGAGGCATCAGAACATGGCCCAAGAGATGATAGAAATGTCTTTGCTGTGCTTTTGTTTCTAATAAAAAAGCACATTCTGAAACAAAAATAAATGAAAGGGGGGAAAATTTAAGCCCAGAGCACTTAAAACTTGCCCTCATCTTTATCTGGTTACAAAGGAAAGCTCTCACAACAGCACCACCCAAGAGGTCCCTTGGATTTTAAGTCCTGCAGACTGTCTGTGGGTTTAAGAATCAGAGAATCACAGAATGGCCTGGGTTGGAAGGGACTTTAAAGATCATCTTGTTTCAATCCCCCTTTCATGGGCAGTAAGACCTTCCAGTAGACCCGGTGGCTGAAAAAATTGAGGCAGCAGATGAAGACTGGAATGGGTGAAACCTTCTCCTTCTGGGAGTGACAGCAAGCTTTCCAAATGAATGGGTCATATAATTTCTCATTTCTGTGTCATTTCTGTGTCAGGTGTTGATTATAATCCTGTGTCCGCTTTGGGATCAAGAGCTCTGCTTTCTTCCCACCACAGCTGCTGGTACTTGGCTTGTCGCTCTAAGTGACTTCCTTTGCCTCTATTTGCTTGCAGTAAAATCAGGATTGTTTTATTGAGGGTCACATCCTTCTACTGTTTTGAGGACTGACTAAACCATGTACACCATCTGCAAATGCCCTGAGATGCTGCTGGAAGGTCTCTTCCAATCCTGCTGCCTGAATCTCCCATCCATCACTGCACTTTAATATAATCAGCAATGCTGGCTGAAAGGCTTGGGATGGGATTCTGGATTTGGAGGGCAAGGGGTGGGTGCTATGAATTTTGCATTTTCCCACAAACCAAAAAATAATAATTTCATCAATTGTGACATTACCTGGATTCACAATCTCATCACAAAGAGGATTATTCTGAAGTATTTTAAGGACTAGAGAAGGTTTTGGGAGAAAGCAAGAGGGCAATTCTTTGTCTCTGAAATCAGTATCACCCATTGTCTCACATCAGAACTGCTGGATTCCTGAGACTTTGTACATCAGCATGATGTTAAAATGATGTTAAAGTGTCTGTGATTTCATGGCCACCATGGAGCCATGCTGAGGTGGCCTCAGAGATATCTGCATTCCCAAGACTTGTGGTCTGTACCATGCAGGCTTAAGAATGCTCTTAATGGTCCAAAAGTTAGCCTTAAGCCTGTTTTCTTTATCCTGACCATTTAAACCACTATCTCTTTCTGAACATGGCCATTTTTTATAGATTGTGGAGATCATTATTTGTACAGTTAACTGCTCTCTCTTTTGCCTTTAACTGTTTTTCTTATATACATATGAAGTGCTTTGGACCTAACAGAGTTCATAGAGTACAAAGACTTGTGCTGGAAAAAAAATATTTGCATTTTGCTCATATTCAAGAGAGAGGTCAGTAAAATAAAGCAAGATGAGAAATCATGGGGTGAAATTCTGGCCCCACCATAGTCAATGGGAGTCTTGCCATTGGCTTTAGCAGTGGCCAGAATTTCACCCGTGTTGCCTCAGACGTGGTGAATGACTCCTTTTAGTCCACATATTTCAAACCTTAGGGGGCAAATGGAACAGAAATAAATCAATATGCCACCAGAAATGCAGATTTCACCTTGTCCTCTATGTTTCTGAATCCATAAAACATAAATTCTGGGCAAACTTTGATCTCTGTGTTTGACCTGGAATTTTGTTATTCCTTCGGCTTTCAGGAGGGCTCAGTGTTACAGAGCTTGCCTGGATGGGCTCTATAGGTGGAACAACCTGCAGGACAGAAATGCACAGCATTCTTACAAGATGAAAGCACCCCTCACATAGATCCAGGACTGGACAGGCTGTCTGCTCCACACAGTAACAAAGACTGAAACCAGATTGGCCTGGTGCCTGATACAACACTCGGTGCTTCCCTGTGGCTTTCTACTCCCAGGGAGAAAGAGCAAAGGAATCAGCGGGGAGACCAGTGGAAGTCATGGTTTGACAACATCAAAGAGCAGCTTGGACTTTATCCTTATACAGAGAAAAAGGTTGCCAGGATCCCATGAGTTGGCTGACTAATAAGTGAAGTGCTGCCAATGCTCCGATTCAGGATGACTTGGGGTGACCCAGTGAGTGATGGCCATCGCCAGTGGAAGAAGTTAACAGAGAAAAGCAGGGAGATAAAGAAAAATAACCGAGCAAATACAGGAATTGGGAATGCATAGGAGCACAGGGGAGTCGCCTCTTGAATTAGAACTGTCTGGGTTAGTAGGAAGGTCAACAGTGACTTCGGAGAAGGCATTTGCAGCCTTCGTTACTGCTTCTGTCCTCTGACAGAGACACTGGTGTGTGGGGCTATTTGTCTTGTCCACACTGGTCAGGATAAGGGACAACACTGGCGGGGGAAGGATAAAAATCCATCATTTATAAACCAGGACAGCCAGATGTACATCAGCACTGGGATCTCACATATTGCACGGGGGTCAGCCCCTGCTGGTTATTATAAATGATCTTATGCTGCTTTATGAAGACCAAGTCCCCAGTGAGGGCTGAGTGACTTGACTTGCATCTTTGCGTGAGAGAAAACAAGGACAGCTTGTGACAGTCCAAGGCTCACTGCTACAGACAAGGGACAGGCAGCTGCCTTTGGGCAAGAAAATATTTGGTGACTATTTATTGGGTGAAGAACTGCTCAGAGGGAAAAGAGTTCCTAGTTCTCCAAAGGTCAAAGAATATATAAAATGGGTGGGAAGTGATCTTGAAGTTCATTTTCCAAAATGAGATCACAGAATCGCAGAATCAACCAGGTTGGAAAAGACCTCTGAGATCACTGAGTCCAACATATGACCCAACACCACCCTGATGTTCAGAGATCTTCAGAGGGATGCAATGACAAGAGTGGCTCCCAGTCTGCTGTAAATCATTTCTCCTTTTGCTGTAGGCCAGTATAGAGTCATAAAGGTTGAAAAACACCTTCAAGATCATTAAGCCCCACCTTAGACCAATCAGTCTGTTGCCAACTAAACCACATCACTAAGTGACATGTCTACTCTTTTTCTGAACACTTCCAGGGAAGCTGACTCCACTACTTCCCCGGGGAGCCTGTTCCATGTGCTCTGTCCCTGCATCTCCTGAATTTCAATTCATGCTGGACAACGTTGCAAGACCTTGTTTTCTCCAAAGAATCAACATCTAAGAAAGAGCAACAATTTTGTCCGTGGCTACAACTGTGGCAGCTGGGTCTTGTCTTTAGCTGGACCATTGGGTGACCAAAGCAATGTGGAAGGAGAGCTGCTCTCAGCTTCTTATATTTTTGGCAAATCACCTCCCTGTATTTCCATACCTCCAGTTTTTTGCCTCAGCTGTTGACATTGTCAGCTCCTCAGAGGGTTTTGTCCAACAGGTCCCTGAGCTCTTCTAATGCCTCTGAACACCACAGGAAAATAAATAGTGCTAAAGCATTTATCAAAACTTCCAAAGGAAACTCTCTGTGCTTTGATTTAAAGCATGTAAAGTGAGTCTTGGAAAACATTCCTCCAAAAGAGGTGAGGATTAATTAACACCTGCCCAGCCCAGTGTGACCACAGGAGGTGCTGGGAGCCCTCAGCACCCACTGACTTGCCACCAGGGTTATTTTTCATCAAGGCAGGGTGCAGACAGGCCCTGGATCTCCCACAGCATCACAGGCACAATGACATCTCCTTCCTTTCACTGGGTTTGCTTTTCTGCATAAAGAACTCGAAAGAAAATAAAGGGGCACAAAATTATGACATATTTGAAGAGTGGAGGACGGAACAGTTCAGCATCCTTGAGGTTTAGAGTGCTTATGGCTAAACTTCAATTTCTGCTGCATATTTGATTAAAAATCGTCTTCAAGATTGAAATCAGTGAGTCTCCTCCTGGACTGAGGGGCTGCCAACAGAGCACTCAGCTCCAGCCCCCAATTTATCCACCTGGGTCCAGAGGGAGCCAAACTGACCTGTGGGGTGATCAGGTGTCCTCACAGCTGCTGAAAGTCAAGTTTTCAAACCCCATTTGGTCTTCCTTGCTGGAAATCTCAAAGATATAGAATCCTGGAATCACAGAATGGTTTGTGTTGGAAGGGACCTTAAAGCACATCTGCCATGGGCAGGGACACCTTCCACTATCAAAGGTTTCTCCCAAGCCCCATTCAACATGGCCTTGGTCACTTCGAGGGATGGGACATCCAGATTCTCTGGGCAACCTGTGCCAGAGCCTCACCACCCTCACAGGGAAGGATTTCTTCCCAATATGCCATCTAAATCTACCCTGTTTCAGCTTAAAGCCAAGTTGGAGTTCATCGTTTCGGCTGGTTCAAATTGCAGAGCACAAGAAGGGAGAATGGTTTTCCAACTTTTAAGCCAGGATAATTTGCTAGCTTTATTTTATTTTATTGTAAAAAAGGTTTAAATCAATCAAGTCACTCTTCAGAGTTATAGACCTGCAATAAATCCTAATCTGTTTGGACTCGATTTCCAAATAATTTTTCTGCCAAGCACCTTAATAAAAATGGATTAATTTAAAGCTATGTGGAGAAAATATATAGAGAATTTTACAGGAGCCATTTCTTTAGCTGGACTACGCTTTTCTTGTGTGCATGTTTGAATCATTAGAATAGCAATAAAAAGAACTGGTAATCACATTGCCTGTAAAAAGTCATTAGACAGGAATGGAAATATATAAAACCCCACAATTAATGGTAGATAAATCCATACACACACACACATACACAGATGTGCTTGAAAGAACATTGCTATAAAGATGAGATAATATGGACAGCGAAGGACACTGGTCTGGGGTTTAAATGAGTTATCTTTTGATTTTGTGTGTTCTAACAGTCTTGAGGAGCCTCATACATTCCTTAAAAACAAAATTCCTGTTGTACCACCACCAAGCACATCCCTGCAGCAGATTCCTGGGCAAGGAGTAATGTGGGGTGCATGGGATGGAACAGGAGCAACCCACCCTGCAAAGCTTGCTGGGTGGGAATGCCCCCCATTCACAGCAGATCCCAAAAGCTGGATAGAGGAATCAAAATGAGGAGGGGCTGTGCCGTTTCTGTAGCCAGACAGAAAAATGACCTGCCCTAATTTCTCAAAAGAACTTTGTATAAAGTGATGAATACCAGGGCTTGACCTTTATTGTCCACAGTCCCATCACTGTCTCGAGTCAGGGACAGCAAATAAACACTCCTGGCTTGAGAGAATCACTTGTCTGCAGAGACCTGAATGTTTCTCCCTGGGAGTATTTCTGAGCCCCAGTGTGAGAGCTGCTGCCCAGACAGGCAGAAATCATCCTTGGGATAATCCAGGAGCAAACGCAGCCTGAGAGAGGCTTTTTTAGCCTGAGGGAAATGAAACACTGCTGAGCTCACGGGACTCCTCCATGGTTTTGTACAGTGATGCTGCAGTGGGATCTTCCTGAACCCCCATTCCTGCCCTGCCAAGGGATGTTGTTGGAATCCTGCACATGCAGATGATGGAAAACCACACTGGGGGGTTTAATTTGCAGTTAAGGGGCGGTGGGGCTGTAGCAGCCACCCTCTGCCACAGGACAGGAAGGTGGGAATTAAGCTCCAGGTCTTGGGAAAGAAGAATCAGTGTCATCTCTGTTTAAACACTCAGCTTCCACCTCTCCAGAGGAACAGGCTCAGGAAAGATAGGGATATATATTTCAGGGAGTAAGAAAGTGGAAAGAGATGGGATCCTGTCACCTGGGAACAAAGCAAGGAGACCTCCCAGTTCCACCACACAGAGGTGGTCTGGGCTGGGCTTAATGAATGCATGGGAAACAAAAGGAAAAGGCCAGAGGAGAAAATCATCCTTCTTTCACTCAACCATCACAGCACAAAAGGATTATTCTTAAACTTATGCTCTAAAAGCATTGTCAGTCCTCGAGGTCAGTTATTAAATTTTACAAGGAGCAGCAGCAGATGCTCAAGAGTTGAACAGGGGGATCATTTACACGCTCAATTCAAAGAAAATGTAACAAAAAAAAAAATCAATCTGCAAGAAAAATAATCTCAAACAAGCGAGATTTTCTTGCCAAATTCATTCAAAGGATATTTTTTCCCCTCCTATCAGCTGCTCTTGTATCCAAGGACAATGTTCTTTTCCCCTTTTCAGAGAAGCTTTGGACTGGCTTTTGTTTATAATATCCTATTAGAATTTACTAAAATATTTTCAACATAAGACCCGTGGCGTCAACTCATCTTTCCTCACTAAAGCAATAAGCACAACACATTGGGCTTCCTGTTTACATCCCCAGATGGCAAATCAATGCAGGCTCATTCCTCCTGTGTATTAATCTCCCCCTTTCCCACATAATCCGTAAATGAAGCCCAGATGGAAAGAATTAGCTTAAAATCTCTCCCTCCTCCTGCCCACCTCCCCCAAAAAATGTTGGGAGAGGGGTTTTGGTAGCACTGATTACGCTGAAAAATTCCTCTATTTACAAGACCAGGGATATTAAAAAGAAGCCACTGCAAATTTATAAAGCAAGTAGCTAGAGACCAACAGACACTAATCCAAGTTCAGGGAATTCAGGGAAGAGACTTCCAAACAACAAACATGGGATTAAACCTCTCCAAGTTTTACAAAGCTCATCTTGGTGTAGATTATCAGATCTTGCACTGCTTATATGCTTTTGACAGCGGTCTTGCTGGATAGAAGACTATGCTCTATATTCCTTATTTTTCAAGGGAAAAACTTTCCATGACATGCCTGTAATGCCTTTTGTAGAGGCTCAGAGCTTGGGATGGCTGCTCCTTACGGTACCTTGGCCAGGTGACAGACCACCAAATCACTGTCATCAGCTGTCTTTCAATCCCGCTGGCATTTCAGGGAATTTCTAGGACTGAAAGGACAACTGGGTGATGGATGCCTTCCCCACACAACGTGGAAGTGGAGGAATTGCAACATGAGCTCGTGCCCTGAGAAAACGGACTAGGAAGAGAGTTGTGTTCAGCCCCTTCCCCTCCATACCAAATTACTTGTGCCTCTTAGGACAGACCTGCCTTATTAACAATATCTGCCACTTTCCAGGCTTCAGAGGCATCTCTGGATCTCTCAGGGCAAGGGAATATGGTCTTGAGTTGTGTCAGCAGAGTTTCAGGTTGGATGTTGGGAAAAATGACCTGCTCAACTTGCTCATCTCCAGCCCCAGGGATGCTGTGTTGATCAAACCTGTAATGGTGGGGATATCCCACAGTATCCATTTTCTGTGACCATAATTATGTCCTGGCTGATTCCTGATCATCCTGTTGGGAAAAGCTGAACCTCAAGGGAGGCTGTGCTTTCTACACAAAGGCTTTCCACACTGCCACTGCGTCTTACCTGGCTCGTGCAAACCATGGGAAAAATTCCTCGAAGGGAATTAATGAACTGGTCCAGCTGCACCTTCATCCCATTCTGGCGAAAGCAAACCCACGGCTCCATTACTTTAATCCTCAATTATTAAATTGCTTAAAGGATTTGACTGCACTGGCGAGCTCTGAAGCATTTTAGACACGATGCCAACAATTTCTTTGAAGGCCTGCATGCTGCCACATGCACTGAACTGCTCCTGAACTTGGGGTGGCTTCAGCCTTCCCAAAACCAGGCTCATGCAGCAGCAGCTCGGAGTTGGAATCCCAAGTGGAAGAAATCCATGCGCCAGGGGTTGAGCTGAGAGGAATATAAGCCAAGAAGACACTTCTTTTTGGGTTTATACCACCATATTCACTCTTCCTGCAGAAGTTCGGAAATTCCATTGAGAAATGACTATTTTTTTTCAGTAGACAATAAATAGGAAAAGCTAAAAGATCAGTATTAATTGTCATGAAAATTACTCTATTTTTTAAAGATCTTTGGAATTTTGATTTTGTTTTGTGAGCATTGTAATACTCAGAAAGGTTATTGCTCTATTTGAATGCAAGTGTTTTATGGCAAAATGTTTTTTCACCTTGAAAAACACCCCCTGCAGTGGGGAAAGGGAGAAATCCATGTGGGCAACAAAGAAAACGGATCTGAACCGAAAACCAAATGAAAAATTAGACTCAAAATGAAGAAAGGAAAATCACTAAAGATGTAGACAAAAAACTGATTTAACAATGATCAGTGACCTTTAATTTAATATTCAAAAAGGGGGAAAACATCTAGAAAATCAAAGTGTTTGCGAAAAAACTTGCAATAAAAATACTCATCTCCACCCCACTAAACATCAGGGTAGGACCCAGTGGAGGGTTTGTTGTTTCCCATCCACAAATGCTCTGGGGAAAAAAAAAAAAAAAAAAGAAGACTAATAAAAAGAAGTTATGCAACTTTAGTCTGAGCAGTTAATTGCTCAAGGAAACAGAGTTTCCTCCAAGACTGATAAATACCACAGGCTATTTCAAACAACTGAGTAGTAAATCAAAGAGAAGTGCTGTTACATTATACAATGAAATCAAAGTGATTTGCAGAACCTAAATGTTTCTTCATTACCCTTAATCCTATACCATTAAAGTAATGAGCAACCCTGATAAGGTTTTCAGACAGTGACAAGGAACTGGAAAATTATGGGCATTTTTATTTCAAGCGTTTTCTCTTAGTGCTTTTGGTTTAAAATATAATGAAATATTGTAAATACTTTTATGAGGTTGTAATAGAAACCCCTGTAAACGACCCTGAAAGTGTGAGCTTTGTCAAAAGCCGAGAGCAGGACTGAGCCAAGCTGCAATCCTGAATTTAAAAAAAAAAAAAAAAAAAAAGGATGTTTTATATTTTAGTATGATTTTTACATTCAGAATATTTTAAAAAATAATAAGCGACTACTGTTCAGTAACACAGGGAACATATTTAGAATATAGAGAACTAAAAACTGTTTTACAAGCAGTGTAGAGAAGACAAGTGACTAATGAGATATTTCCTTAAATCACAGATACCATTAGTACATTTGATACAATATATAATAAAAAAATAAGGTACACTAGACCGCTATCATATATAGACATGTCCAGAATGACTTAGAGTGTAGTGGATATGCCAGGATAGAGATCATTCCTATTGTTATGTGATCTAATTGTGTGTATGGATATAGTATAAATAAATACATGCTGTGCTCACTTTATCCCACAGAATGAATAATATCTGAACAAATATTTGCATCTGCATGGACTCTTGGAATCACAGACTGGTTTGGGTTGTAAGGGACTTTAAATATCCTCCAGTTCCACCCCTTGCCATGTGCAGGGACACCTTCCACTATCCCAGGTTGCTCCAAGCTCTGTCTAACCCTGCCTTGAACGTTTCCAGGGATGGGGCAGCAGCAGCTTCTCTGGGCAACCTGTGCCAGGGCCTCACCACCCTCAGGGAAGAATTTCTTCCTAATATCCAATCCAAACCTTCTCTCTGTCAGTTTGAAGCCATTTCCCCTTGTCCTGTCACTCCAGGTTCTTGTAAAATGTCCCTCTCCAACCCATATTCATGTACTGACACACAGTAGGAGAGAAATCCAGAGCATCAGGCATGACTCTCCTTTTCTCATCAAGCTGCATGGCTTTTTTTCTGGTTGCTTTTGGAATTTGACAGTTCCTTGGAGATTTTCACAACAGTGGATGATTTTCTCCATCAAATCCAGATGGGACTGAATTGGAAGGGGCTGCCCAGGGAGGTGGTGGAGTCCCCATCCCTGGAGGTGTTTAAGGAACCACTGGACGTGGCACTCAGTGCTCTGGTCTGGGTTTCAAGGTGAGGATGGGTCACAGGTTGGCCTCAATGATCTTGGAGGTCCTTTCCAACCTTAATGACTCTGTGATTCCCTGGAGTAAGGTCTGAGCATCTCCTCCTCCTGCAACACGAGGGGATCTCTGACAAATCCTTGTCACTGCTCACCAGCAGCAAAACTCTGCCTGGGCTGACCTTCATCTGGATAGTTTATAAAACCCCACACTTCCCATCGTGGGGAACAGTGCTTGAATTCTTCTGAACTGGATTAAAAGGAACATGTGCTAATGGCGGGGTGGCTGTTGGTGCAGCTGCTGGACACAACCCACAGCAGCGACAGCAAAGCCATAACTCACTGCTACCAGTGAGCCTTCTGCTATTTATTTATTGAGTTCAGCCAACAGACTTCTAAGTGATTTAGATGTTCCTCAAGATAAAAACAGTATAGTAGTCAGAGTTTTTTACAAATCTAGCATTGCATCAGCAACGGAGCAGGAGGGAGGGCAGAGAGGGGGAATGGCTTGGGTGTAAATGGGCACAGTTTAATCTTTCTGCTGATTGGCACTAGAAAAATACAGGAGGTTTTGCTGCTCCTCAGGCACATCTTTTATTTGGGTTTAGTACAGAAAAACAGGTAATATTTGTATGAAGGGATGGAGCAGCACATCAGTGGAATGGCGACAGTTCTCTGAGATGCCAAGCAAAAAGAAAAGTAATAAATGACATGAATCAAAACAAGGGAGGCTCTGGGGAGAGGAAAAAAAATCAATTACTAAAGGGAATAAAAAGGTCACTGTCAGAGGATGACAGGAATTCCTAATAGAAGGGATTTAGCAGTGAAGGACAGATTCCTTTTTTTCTTTTACTTAAAAGCAATATATACGTTAACTCTGACGAGCATTTTTGAACTTTGAACTCTCTGACCTTTAAAGCCTCCAAAATAAATCCTGGCCAACTCTGAAAAAATGGGAACAGCAGAGTGTGTCCCTCAGGTACCTTTGGCTGCATCCAGCACCACCGTGGTGGCTGCAGCTCCTGTGGACAGATGGACAGACAGACAGTGACCAAACTCTGCTCCATCCCAGCATCCAGTCGGGGCCACCTGGCTGATTTTTCCAGGCAGTGGTTTAAAGAACTGGACTGGGGAGGCAAAGTGTTTTATCTCTGCTTTACAGCAGGTACCACAAAAGTCACATTTTGGCCCAACTTGCAATCTTTCTCCCTCCTCCAGTTTGCCTGAGTGAGGTTCCAACACTGCATGAACCACAGAACAACTTATGCCACAGTATAAAACACCAGAGCCATTTGACTTTGGAGATACCTTTAAATCCTGCCCAGCTTAAAATGAAGCTGCTCTCAGTCACTCCATAAGCAACTCTGGGCCTCAGAGGAATAAAATCCTCTTTTAGCAAATTTCTGGGAGTAAAGGAGACCATTTGAAATGATCTGAATATTTTCTGAACAGGGTTAGCTCGAGATGCTTGATAAGAACACGGAGGCATCTCTGCTTTAGCATCCCAAGAACAAAAATGGCAGAGATTGTCCTTAAACCTTAACCTTTGTCAAAGGACAAGGAAAGAGAAGAGTGAAAACCACACAGAGCAAACCCCTCACCTCTTCTGCACTGACCTTGGTGGAGCATTTTTGAAGGAGAAAGGAAATCTGTGTTTACAGCATCTCCTGAGCTTTACTGCTCCCTCCTTACCTGTCCTGTGTTCTCATACAGTATAAAATAGTGCCATCTACTGACATCATATTTTAGCAGCTCTTACGTGCTCAGAAAGTTGATTTTACTATTGAAAACATACTGATTTTACTTTGAAAGCTGATTTTTCTATCCCTTCATCACTGTATTAACTCTAACCAGGGAATGCTAATCCAGTGATACTAAAGCAGGAGCAAACTCACCCTGGAAGAAAATATACTCATGCTATTTGAGCTGTTGCAAGGGATTAAACCTCCTGGTGTCAGTGCAAAGTCCCAAATGAAAAGGCAAAGACACTGTGCAGGTCTGAATTTTCCTCTGTGAAATGCAGGAGGGTGTCCTGGGGAATGCAAAGGTGGGGAGCTGTTTTCAGTAAAAATCATGTTGTTGTGCAAGATGAACATGAAATCCCTTGTTACTGTATTTAAGACAAGAGGAAACACCTGAAAGGAAGGACCAGGGGCAAAGATGAAGCTTGAGGCAATAACATTTGTGGGACCACCTGTGTCTTGTATGGGGAGGGGGAAGCCTTTTGGGAGCTGCACACCTGTGGAGGGGAGGATGTGACATCTCCTGTCACCCACTGTCAGCTGAGGTGCCTTAGAGAAAGTTACTTCACGTAGTTAACATTTCCCAGATGGGTTAAAAACAGGGGGATAGGAAGCCTCATTTCCCTGGTTTGGAGATCTGTGGTTGGAAGGGGTCGGTGTTTATACGAGCGTTATTTTCTGATAACACCAAAATCACAGGGTAAAAATGTGATTGGCCCCAAAGGTAGAAATACTCAGCATAGTTTCTCTTTGCTGCCAACTGCTCTACATCCAAATGCCGAACACATGAGCAAAACAATGTGCCTCATGGCATTCCTTATGCTGCTGAGGGGGGGGTATTTTAAGACATATAACCCAGCTTTTCAAAGCACATACAGTGCATAGAAAATGTGGACTCTGGCCCCCAACAGAAGAAAGACATGGACTTGTTGGAACAAATCCAGATGAGAGTCACAAAGATGCTCTGAGGGCTGGAGCACCCCTGCTCTGGACACAGACTGAGAGAGCTGGGGATGTTCAGCCTGGAGAAGAAAAGGCTCCAGGTAGACCTTAAAGCTTCTTCCAGTGCCTAAAGGGGCTCCAAGAGAGCTGGAGAGGGACTTTGGACAAGGGTCTGGAGTAACAGGACACAGGGAATGGCTTCTCACTGGAAATGGGGAGATTTGGGTGGGATACTGGGGAGAAATTCCTCCCTGTAAGGGTGGTGAGGTCCTGGCACAGGTTGATCAGAGAAGATGTGGCTGCTCCATCCCTGGAAGTGTCCAAGGCCAGGTTGGATGGGGCTTGGAACAACCTGAGCTAGTGGAAGGTGACCCTGCACATGGCAGGCGTTGGAACAAAACAAATGTTAAGATCCCTTCCAACCAAACCCTTTCTATGATTCTATAATTCTACCTGTCTCAGAACAACCTTGATTTAGGAATAGCTTCAGCCTGCAGCACCCAAGGCAGCAGGTCCCAGAGGGTGATATCCCAGTTTCCAGTGGAATTGCTTAAAACGTGGCACGTCCCGTATCTTTCCATGCTGGATGAGAGGGCACCCCATTCCTGCCAGCACACAGTGCCCCTGCACGGCTCCACATCCCTGCTCCTCCATCCTCCCACCCGCCTCATTCCAACAAGCTTTGGCTCTTTGTCCCGAAGTCCCCGAGTGACAAATGAATCCGTGTAACTTTCCATTCACCAGCCTCCTCGGAGAGGATGTGCGAGCACTTGATTACAGCCCGTTATCAGATCCCAGCACCGGGATTTTCCCATCTCCTGTTGTTTTTTTACGACGACGATAAGTTGTTACAGTCTGTCTTTTGTAAGACAGCGCTCGCTGCCCGGGGCCGGCTGAGCGGGGTCGCTGATTGCCGTGACTTCCCCGCAGGTATAAAGGCTGCTGATTTATGGCAGGGGAAATTCATATTAACCGTAAATATCTTAATAACAAGCCGTCTGGGAGAGAGGGAGGGCTCTGCATCCAGCAAGGACTAATTGCTGTTTAATGGGCAGCATCCACAGCACTCAGTAAAACAACGCTGCTGGCAGAGAGTGTTGCATGAGGTTACGGAAAGGGCTTTTAATCTACAAGAGGAAATTTGCCCCAGCAGCGGCTAACTGCGCTCTCAGCTCAGTCCTCCTCACACACGAGATGATTATCTTGTATTAAACACAGAGATGGAATCTCCCACCCTCAGCCAACAACCAGGCCTGAAACGCTCAGCCATCACCTGCTCTTCCACCCCCGTGGCTGTGCCCACCCTCCAGCTCACACCTGCCCAAAAGGGACGTCACACCTCCCAGCCTCAGCCTGAGGATTGTAAACTCCGCTAAAGGCTCTCTAATTGTGTAATATTCTGGGTTTCCTTCACTCAGGAAGGCTCACAGATAGATGCTAAGTTGGCAGAGGAGGTGGAAGGTGGATGCTGGGCTGTTGTGGGTTTCTACCCAACCTTCCTGCACAGAGATAGGAGGTCTGGAGACCACCCTGTATGTCCCACGTCCAAAAAGAGCCGCTTCTTGCCAGCTCACCCTTTGATTTATTGTTCTCAGCCCAGGAGAGACTCTTTGGATCAGTGTCTTCCCCCAGATAGCGACCTCCCACTCCTCTTTTAATCCAGACTTCAAAGTAACCAAATCTCAGCAGCACTTTCACTGCAGGGATAGATAAATTACTCTGAGGACACTTCACATTTTTTCATATAAAACCCGCAGGTTTTGGTTCACAGGGTCTCTTTCAACACATAGGGAGGTTTCATCTGTATCACATCCTTCGCAGAGGTCTAAGCCAAAGGACCTCCTCGGGGTTTACACCCAGCTAAGGCAGTAATGAAAATAAACCCCGTGGTTCTGCCTAGAGGTAGGATCATTTCCAGGTTTTTTGAGATCAGCTGAGGTCTGGCAGGAAGCTCTGCTCACGTGTGAAGTCTCCTGCCTTTCTCTTCAGGATCATTGTTACGAGAGATCCTGTGCAGAAGTGAGTGATGAGGAGCCACAAAAATAGTTCAAAGGTCTGGCCATTTCCCTGTTTAACCACGATATTTGATGGAGTGTAGCTGAAAACATTATTTAAGAACTCGACTTTTAGCAGAACTCTTCAAAGTTCCCTAAACCAAAGGAAAATAACTTTCCCCTGATCTTCCCTTTCCTCACTTCTGATCAATTTAAAAGCAAGAGCGATAAAATGCTGGTTATAAATTTTTTTGGACTTCAAATTTAGTCTAAAGTTTGGAAATAGGCTACAAAAAATATTGTTTGGGTTACCTATGGCACATGAGCAGTAGAGCCTGAAATAATTAAATCCCAAGGAGAGAGGAAAATTCCCTATACAGGAAAAAAGGAGAAAAATAACCAGTGTAACCCTGAAGAGCAGAACATGCCCTTTGAGCATAGAAAAGGCAACAGGATTCTTTAAGCTCACGGTCAAAACATGATCTCTCCAAGGAGTAAGGCAGTGAAACTCTTGTGGAAGCTGACAAATGCTCCATCAATTATTTATTTATCTTTATTTTGTATATATATTATTTTTGTATGTATTTATTATTTTGCATTTTGTATTTATTATTTTGCATTTATGTTTATTATTTTGTGTTTGTTTATTTATTTATTTGTGGGTGCCACGCACGACTGCCCTGAGGCTCCTGGAGACATCTCTTCAACCACACCAGAGCACTAAACACGGGCTGCAGGTGCTGCTTTAGGGGTCACATGCCCAGCAAATCCCTTCTGATGAGCCCAGAACGTGGTGGGTGTTTCTCCTCCTATTCCATGCCTCTTTTTTGGCTACTTATCACTCAGTTTTCACTCAACACTTCCACTTTCAGAATCGGTATTGGCAGATCACTGTGCTGGCTGCAGATAATTAGAAGTGTTTACGTGTTTAAATCCTCTCATAGACTCCTCAGCAGCACCCAGGGGAGTTTAACCTGTCAGAGCCTGATGGGAAAATTGCTGCACCCATCAGAATGTGCAGAACCAGCCTCTTCCACAGCCACCTGGAAAAATAAAGCCCACATGCAATCTACCCAATAAAAATCAGCATTTTCTGAAGAGATATTAGTGCTTTGTGCTGCACTTTGCAGCTCTGGGCACACAGGATGGCAGATGCTTCCATGCCTCAGTGCTGGTTGTCATTGGTCTAAAAAGCAGCTTTTCCAACTCTTCTGGAATCAGGATGCAATTGAGAACCTCATCAAGCTCTGATTTCTCCAAGTGAGGGAACTTGTCTATGCTGAAGAACATTTACCTGCATGAAGAACCCTCCGCTAAATGTCATTTTTGGGGAGTAAGGTCATTACAAGCTGGAAGTGAACACATCACTTCTCTGCCCCTCTTTAGATGGCCCAACTGGGAATTACTCCAGTGCACTTGAATATTTGCCTTCTGGAAGCAAATCCAGTGTGAGAGCACCGAGAAGAGAACCAAATCACATGACGTGTGCAGGTTGAACACTCTCCTGCACCATGGTGCACACACTCAGGAAAAGTTGTGAAAATCCACTTTCTGAGTTGTTTACAGGAGCACATTCCCCAGTTCTTACCAGGAGGGGCTGGGGACAGAGGATCTCCACAAGGGAGAGACACATCTAGACCATCACGCGCTGGCACAGGCACTTGAGCCTCCTCTTGTCCGAAATGGAAGTGGAGGAGGGGGTAGGTTTTGTGGGGAGGAGAAATGGATGTCACAAGACCACAAGAGGAGAGATGAGGCTCCAGGTGTGCTGGCTGTGAGCTCCACCTTGGTCCATCTCCCAGGTTCCACTACAGCTGAGTTTGCTCCCCTGAAAACCTGAATTTTCCCATCTCCATTTTGGTTTTGCAGTGGGACAGGTAATGTTTAACCCAGGGGGCTGGAAAACCAACAGTGGTATCTTCCCTAGCCAAGACAAAGACTGAGAGGTGGAGGTCTACCAAGCTGTTTTTGTTAGATGTCCTCCCAAATCCATGTCTCAGCAGATCTGGGGGCTGCTTTCTCACACATTTCCAGTGCACCCCAGCTCTCTTCACCAGCTTTTCCTCAATCCTGCAATCCATGCTGTGCCCACACAGGGTGCCCAGTGCTGTGCATTATTAACCTCTGAAAACCTCACCACAATCTGAGCAATTTGTAGCCCACTCCTTGTTTTCCTCTTTGAGATAACTCTGACTTGAAGAATTGCTGTGATAAACGAGCAAGTAGATTCATGGCATGGAGGGTAATCCCTGAGAGGAGTGGAGAGGATACAGCTTGGCAGTAAAACTGGGCAGTTGGTACATAAATTTCTCCCAGGCATGAAGGCAAGTGGCAGCAATGTCAGAGGCATTAACACCTCCCATCAGGTGGAATTATTTCAGTGTGTCTCCAGTCTCGGGGTCGATACGCATTTCAAAAACTGTGAGAAATCAAAGCCTGGGAGGTCTGTGTGAGCCATTTCAGGAGGCTGTAAATTTTATTTTAAAAGGAAGAATTTAGAATTGTATAAACAGTGAAGTTTTTCCTCACAAAGAGTGGAGTGTTTTACAGCATCAGCTCCAGCCAGTCATCAAATCGCCTTTTGTGATAAAATAATTGCGAAAGTCAAAATTATATGCACATTTCAGGGGAAAATACCTACAGTAAGACTAAAATACCAACAGGGGAAGCCTCAACAGAACTTCTCTTCCCACATAGATGTTCTTCCCTTGACACACAGTGTGTGGATTTTGATAAAACCCATTTGTAGATGCTTTTTTCACGCAAATCACTCCTATTCCCAGAAATATTATCCACACATGCAGCCAGCTGAGCTGCTCATGGCCACCAGGGACTTCAGGAGCAGGTAGCTCATGAAGAATTCCAAATAACAGCAAGGAAAATAATTTAACAACAGGAAAAACTCAGCTGATGGCTGCAGGGAGGAGGATCTGCACTGGATATCCACCCTGCCGGCAGGGCTTTGCACAAGTGTTTTACCCCTGGAGATCACCTACACTTACCTGTCCCATTGCAAAGCCCAGGGCAGGCTTTAAAACCCCTCTGAGGTGTACGGTAGGTATCTTTGAGTTTAGCTAATGACAACTCAAAGCTGACACAGTTGCAGCGAACTACACCACGGTCACATAGCAAGGATTTCTGTGACTGTGATCTTGGAGGACTTGATGCCATGGAAAAGAGAGAAATGCCCTGGGGAGATCCCAGCAACATCTTCTCCCCTTCTCCTTGTATTGGTTTTACCGATATTTAAGATATTTAAAGGCTGGGGATATTTTCTGCCAGATTACAGTCAACCTTACAAGTGTTGTGCCACTGCAGGGAAGAGGGACCAGGTGCTCATCAAGTTCAGAAAGCAAGGGAGAACAGCTTGTTTTATCCAGAAAAAAATGGAAAATGGAGACTATCCTTTGCCCTGAAGGACGATGCAGGATGATTTCTGAAGTTTCTACTTAGAAGTGACACAAAACCTGTTGGGGTGGGAGTGGAGTACAGGAGCTCCAAGCAGCAATTTAAACAGTGTTTAAGAAATGTACATATAAGGGAAGAATGACCAGTGCTCAGAGACTATTTTTTTAGAAAGAAGATTTTAAAAAAAAAAATCTATTTTTACATTTTCTTTGTGATTTGCAAAAAAAAGAAAAAAAGCCCTGACACCTTTGCTGTAAGCCACACTGCTCCTCTCTCTGCTCTAACAACCTCTCTGTGCACACGAGGGAAAATCCATCAATTCTCCAGCAGTCTTCCCGCACCTTCTCCTCTTGGAGTGAGGAATCACAGGAAGGAACAAGAGAATTTTTTGTCATTCTACAGGACTTATCTCAGTTTCTCCACTTCAGTATCCACAGCCCCAGGGATGTCCATTCAAGGCTGCAGCACCAACCACTTAAAAAAATCTATATTTATTGGTCTCCACGCAGCCTAATTTCTGAGTGCCAAACATAGTTCTACACAGTTCAGAGACCACTTGCTCCAAATACCAGTTTTATTGCTTTTTTCTTTCTTCTCTTCAGCTCAGGACAGCGATCTGGCTGCACTTAAAACACTTTGCTTCCCATCTTTTATCCCTTGCAAGGGCCTTGAGAGGTTTATTATGAACTGTGATCTTATCACCAGCTACTCCAGCACAGTCCTTGGCAGTAACTGGGGTGTCCCATTGTGGCTGGGACTGCACCATGTGAGGGGTCCTTTTCCATCAGGATTTTCTGCAAAGTATAACTGCAGCTATATCTAGATTACATAAAAATATATGTATTTATATTTATCTTATTATTTTTAAGCAATATTGGCGGTTTATTTCATCACCAAATGGTCACTGGAAGATTTTGATGGGATATTTATGAGGGTTTTAACCTATTTTGTCAAAGTGAGGGTGATGTTACACCACACACTGAAAGCTCTTTCAGGTAAAGGCTGTTGGACACTCGTGGTGCTCATGGCAGCTACAGCAAAAAGAAATTAATCTCCTTTTTTAGTTGTCTGTGCCATTAATTATCAGTGGGTTGTGTAGCCCTATGTATCAGTCACCCATGAAATAGGTTTAATGTCTGAGGAGCAATGCTGAGAAAGGAAATAAATTGGTATGAAAATTATCTCCTTTCAATGTGTTCAGCCCTACCAGGATCTGTTTAAAAGGAGGAGGACACAATTTCATGTTTTCCAGGGTACAAATTCACCAAGATTAAACCTTGTCTGAAGGAAGCCAACTTGCTGTTGATTTACACCTGCTCAGGAGCTAATCCTCTGAATCCAGCCTTAAAGCTCTTTGAGAAAAATAAACCCAACAACAGTGATTTGTCCTACTTTAAAAAAAAAAAAAAAGAAAAAAAAAAAGAAAGGTAAAATAGATGAAGTGATACATGGGAGGAGAAAGAGCTCCCCCATCCCAAATCAAAGCTCAGGGCAATGGCCAAAAAGAAATGCTATCGTTTAGGGGCAGATGAAAGAACATGTAAGTTCAGCATGATGTCATGGCTGTTTGTGCAGTTAAATCTCCCTTTATCATCCACCAGACACATAATGACTTTCTAAGGCTCCCACTGGACGGATGGTCCGTCTCTGTAATAAATGTTGACAAGTTTTATATAAAACTGGAGATCATTTCCAATTCCCAGTGCAGCCATTTGAACCTGTGATTAATAACCTCGCAAATCTTATCTGTTTGAAAATAAGAGGAGCTGGGTTTGTTTCCTTCAGATTAGGGTTCAGGGCTTAACAACAGGAAAATAGCCTGCTGAGATCACTCTGGTTTGCATGGCACATAAAAGTGGAAACCAAGAAAATAGGATTTAAAAATATGCTCAACATTCCTATCACAAAGCAAATAAGATACTTCACGAGTCGTGATAACATTGATTCATGGAGTCTGTGACCAAGCAATTGTTCTATATCGGGCAGAATAACTGTGAACTGAGAGATAGGCACTTGTACATTTAAATTAAAACACTAATTGGGTGATAAGATGTACCACAAAAAATAAACATCCAGACTCAAAATTCTTGGTGGTTTGTCAAAGTGGAATGGGAAAGCTTTAGGTAACGATAGGGAGCAAAATGGGGCACGAGCTTGGGACTCCAGATCTACCTTTGACCTGGATACAACCTCATTTTCCAATTCCAGATCCTGATATCCAGGATTTCAATAAAAGAGAGAAGAAACAGGAAAAAAAAAAGGATTTAAAAATCCTGCTACCACATTGCTCCAGGCTTTCACTGATGTGTGCAAAAGACCTTTATTGTGGAAATGTGATGGTTTACAGAGACGAAAAGGATAAGAACAATTAAAAAGTGATGTCAAAACTAGGCAGGTTCAGGAGCTGAGTAGAGCAGAATTTTCCTCTAAAATCTACTTAGAAATCCACTTAAAATCTACTTACAGCACAGTATATGAAGTGTTCCTAGCACAGTTTGGGAAAAGGAGAGCTCACTCGGAACCCAAACAACTTTATCTCCCTCTTCCCAATTCCCCCATTCCGTGTTTGCACCTACAACCAAAGCCACGAAGGACGATGAAAAAACACTGCTGGTCCTTTCTCCTGCAAAAAAAGGCAGAAAAGAATTTAAAAGGCATTTTTTCCCCTGCAAAAATCAAAGTGTATTCAGCTGAGGTATCATCTGGTTTTCAGCACTGCAGCACACTGAAATTTTCCTGTGAAATCAAGAGCTTCTTGCCGAGATTTTAATTTATTTTTGAAAGGTAGCTTTCGGTCCAAAATTGTCAGTGGGTTTTCTCTTAAAATAGCTCAGAGTTATTGCAATATTAAAAAGAAGAATTATCTTGCCTCTGCCTTGCACCCAGTGGGCTGCTCAGGGGGCTGGAGATAAGCACCGAGGAGTCTTTAATTATATCTCCTTAATATAAAACTCTTTGTCTGCCTTTAATTTTATGGCACTTTCATGCAAAGCCAGGGCGGTGAAGAAAACAGCCCTTTCTCCCTGTGCTTTTTGTTAAGTGAAAACATCAAGGGTCACCAATAATTCACCAAAGTGAGGAAAGGATGGAACTGGAAAATGAGGCGGATCGTGGAAAAAATCGAATAATCTCTGTAGAAAAAGCAATTTATCAGATGGCTACAGATGGCTACAAACATGGGGATTGTGGGATAACACATCTCATAGGACTCACCTCGCTGGGCCCAATGGGGTTAACACATTTCTCAGGGGAAAGAAAAAAACTGAAGTTGTCCCATCAGTAAATAAAAGTTCAGTCGCTGCTTTATTGCTCGTTTAAGAGAGATGGTTTTCAACCATTGAACATCCCCTGCCAGACTGAGAAATGCTCAGGAAACCCCAGATTTCTCTCTGATTGATGGAAATGTTCTTCTTTGGGAGAAAAAATGGTCAATAAAAAGTGAAGGGGAAAAGAGTCCATAAAATTGGTGAATCTTGAAATGTTTTTCAGGTTACCAAAAAAAATACCACATCCCAAATAATTTATGGTCAGCAATAAATACATAGGAATGAAATTTAATGTTGCTGTTTTAATTCTTCCTTCTGTAGCATCTATATTGTCTGACAAGTTAAAATATTAAGAAAAAACAAACCCATTTTGGTCAAGAGCAATATGGCAACAGCGTGAATTGGAATGATTTTCACTGCCATTCACCACTTCAGAATACAGAGATCCCAAAATAAAAATTAACTGAAGAACAAGGCAAAGTGAGAAAGTGGATAAATAATATTCAAGATGTTATTTGCTTGTTCATCACCACAGGACCAGAATCCATGTTTGCTTCACCCCAGAATGCATAACAATAATATAATATATAGTGATTATTAATAATAATGATAATTGTAAATAAACACAACTTATCTCTAAAACAAACACGTAGCATGAAGGAAACAAATGTGTTTGTCCACGAGAGGTCTCTAGAGTCCTGATAATCACAGGATACTTCCATGTATTCCCGTTCTCCTGCTTTGAAATGAGATGGATGTTTGGATGTTCACGTCCCTTCACCAACTTACGGGAATCTCCACGTGTGCCCCCTCTGGATCAGGCAGATTTTGGCCCAGGAGGAGGATGGATTGAGCCTCTGCGGGAAGGGTGGGAAAATGTATCCAAAGAGGAGAAAGAAGTGATTTGTGACAGGAAGGGGTTGCATCCTTGCACTCCCTGATCAGAAAAAAATACACATTAGCCCACAGCAAAGAACAACCTTAATGATTGCACAATTCTGTGATTCTGTTGCTTGCTTATCCCATATGGAAAAGGAATTCTGCCTGGTGAAGACATCCAGTACCAAACAGTCAGTCAGTGCTGGCACTGCAGGATAGAGAAGTGGCAAGTCCTTTTTTCACAGTTATACCCAAAGAGCTCTACTATGTGTTGGATATTTGCAAAAGCTGTTCTCCCAGAAATGAAAGGTTGCTTTAGCAATTCCTCTGTTGAAACAGTAGGAATTTCCTATTGTTAACTTTTCTACATTGTCAGCATTTTAAGAGTTTGCACAACTTCACTGTTGAAACATTAATATCGATTTTTTCACCTCCTTACAAAAACCACAATATTTTATCTTAGAAAATCCCTTCAAGACCATCGAGTCCCAGCACTGCCAAGGCCACCACTGACCATGTCCCCAAGTGCCACATCCACACGGCTTTTAAACCCCTCCAGGGATGGTGACTCCACCACTGCCCTGGGCAGCTGTGTCAGTGCTTGGAAATCCTTTTGCTGAAGAAATTTTCCCACTATCCAACCTAAATGCCCCCTGGTGCAACTGGAGGCTGTTTCATCTTGTCCTGTCACTTGTTACCTGGGAGAAGAGACCGACCCCCACCTGGCTCCACTCTCCTGTCTGGGAGTTGTAGAGAGCAATAAACTACTGCAGAATAGTTACAGAAACTATATTTGGAATCAGAAATCAAATAAAATGACATTTTGGTGATATAATCGACAACTATTTCTGCTTTAGTCATTTACTGACCAGGAAGCAGAAGAATTGCCAAATATTTACAGAACAAACAGTTTTGTACGTAAATCCCATTCCAAGAAGTCTTTGTAAAACAAAGATTGTCTGAAAGTGTTTACAGGTGATAATGGACACATTTGCAGAAAGATTTGGAGAATCTATTCTCACAATTTCACATGATTATGTTTCTTTTTTTTTGTCTAGACAATAAGTTGCAAGTCACTGGCTAGTCCCATCGTTTACTCCTTGTGGAATATTGTTTCTTCAGTCTCAGTTACTGCTCTTCCGAATCCAGGTAAGATTAAATCCGGACTCCATGTATCATTCCCACAAAATATATCTCAGTGCCTGGGGATTTCTCTTACCACCCTATGACCAAAGATTGAAGCAGAAGACACATTAAACAGCTCACTTAAAGACAGCAGACTTTATTTTTGGAGCTCTTCATTTCCCTGTGACAGTCACAGCGACTGGGAATCACAGAGGGTACAAGTGGAGAACCTGAAGGGAAGGCAGAAGCTGGAACACACTGGATTAATGCTGGTTTTACCACTTTTGAAAATCCCAGCCATCACTTTTGGCTTGGTCAGCCCTGGTGGCTGTTAAGTGTCATCAAAGGATGTCATGAGGAGAGTAGAATTCTGCTCTAGGAATTTTAAAGAGAAATAAAATAAAATAAGGCTTTACTTCTTTTAACACACACTTCACCAATCCCCACTGGCAGGGAATAAATCTCCATAGCTAATGCCTTGGCATACCCATCCTTGGAAATCTTTCTGCTTGCTCCCCTTACCAAAAATGGGAACATATCCCTGAAAGACAAACAGTGTGTGCTGAGAGCGGGACCCCCACCCAGCCCTGGGTGAGTGGGGTCCCAGAGTGGGATCTCAGGACAGACTTCCTCAGATCATGGCCCTGTGGAGCCTCCCTGAATCCGGTACTCCCAGGGATCTGGGCTTTGAACAATGAATGCCTTAAGTGTGGTTTTCAGCTTTTTTTTTTTTTGCTTCTGATTTGTGGACCATTAAAAATGTTCCAGCAGGGACACGGGATACCCTTTAAAATATGGAGATTTCTGTGTAGCACATGTGAACTCTTCTTCCTTGCTCCCCTTTCATGGAGCCCCAGGGAGCTGCTGGAAATGCCGGCCCTGGGAGATCAAACAGACTCGGGGGCTGTGAATCAGACAGGGGAAACAAATTCAAGAGACAAGACCCTCCCGGAAACACCCTCTGGAGTCATTCGAGAAGACAAATTGGAAGTGCAAGTCCCAGCAGACTGAAAGGGGAGAGACAGCAAAACCATCCTGAACTCATGAAAGGAAAATCAGCGTCCTGGAGGCAGCAAAGAGATGGACAGGGCGATGCTTCCCTCTGGGATTGCATCCATTTATAGATGCAGAGCAGCTTTCCACCAGGACTGCCTGGGATGTGTCAGCACAGTCCCACTAATGTGGAAGGGACAAAACCCGTCCAGGTGCTTTCCTGCTCCTGGGACCTGCACAAAATCACCCAGGGTCCTCACTCCTCAGCCAGTGTGAGCTAATAAAATGCCATTAATTATATCTTTTCTATGGAATATTGTAAATAATGCTAACAAACAGCATTTAAATCCGATGTCTGGTGTGAGTGAGGAAGGATTCAAATAAAATAAATGCAGAAAAATATCTCCATCTAACGATTTGATATTTGTTTCTCGAGACAGACTAGGTGAAGTCAGGTAAAACAAGGGGCAGAATCACAGCTCATCAGTAAACCTGAGAAAGCCTGAGGGAGAAAGAGATGGTTAGAAATGGGACTTCATTATCCAGTTTATACCAGCAGAGCCTCGAACATCAGCAGAGCTTCTCTGTGCTCCTCGGTGTCCCTTTGAAGGGCTTGGTGTTGACTGAAGTCAGGATCCAGCTGAAACCAAACTCCATAATCCCTTCCCACAGCAGAAACATTTAGTATTCTGGTTACATCAGGACTGGCTTGTCCATGGGAAACCATCATGTGCTGGAAATCATGTGAGAATGCAGATCCTGGGTCTTTTTGTGAGCATCACTCCATTCCCGCTTGTCTGTAGAGTCAGATTTGTAGTGAAAGGTGTCCCTGCCCATGGCAGGGGGTTGGAACAAGATGATCTTTAAAGTCCCTTCCAACCCAAATGATTCCCAAACCATTCCATGATTCTGTGATTCTGTGATTCTTTTCCATGCTTTGCCACTATGTTCCTTTCTCTCCAAGGCAATCGTGAAAACATGGAAATTATGTTTAAGGAACAATTTATCCACAGTTCATTAAGGTGAGGGATAACTGAGCTAATCATCACTCATTTCAGTGTTTTTCCATCATTTCCAGAATACCAAATTATCCAGGAACAAGGTGTTCCACCACTAAACATCCAGACAATGCCAGCTGTGCTGCTTGAGCTGAACAATCCTCACCACGAAAACCAAAGTGTAGCAGTGGTTTGAAGGAAAACCCCTGGTATTCTGGCACATTCATAATGTGTATTAAAACTGAGGATTCCTCGTAGTCCAACACAATGATTTCCAACATGCAAAATGATTTCCTCAAAAAACCTTTCATCATTCTTTGCAGTCACCATTTGAACTATTTTACTGGGGGCAACTGCACAGCATTTACACGGTGCATCACCCACCAGGTATCTACAGGTTTCTTTTACAGGTTCAACTATGTTTTGGGGTTTTTTGAAGACTTTCCCCCTTTTTCCTCTTGCCTGCTTCGTGTCCTACCCCAAAAAACCATAAAGGCTGCTGTAGGTCTGGGCAGAGCTCACAGGAGGCTGTGAGGAACATAAACTCTGGGGTTAACATTCCAAGAATGCTGCTATAGAATCGGCCAGACAATTTCTTCCCCAGAGTTTTCCCGTGGGTAAAAGGCAGACCATAGCTCTTCCTTCCCATGAAAGGCACTTTGATCTCCCTTGATGAAATGCTTTATGTATTTTGGGAGTTTAGTGTAATTGGCTCTGATGGCTCAAGGCTCTTCCCCATTCCCAAAACTTCCCTCTGTCGGTGTTCTTTCTGAAAGCCTCACACAACACACGGCTCCTCTGAGTGCACGACAGATCAGGAGGAGCATATTTATGGCTTTGGGAAAATCTCAGCAGAGATCAGTTAAAATCCTCCCTCTTCGCCATGAAAAGCACTTTGTGTGGCTGCTCTGCCTCACCAGGAGTCAAACCTCATGTCATCAGAAAGCTGCCTGACATGTACAACTACGAATTGCCCAACAGAGGGCTCAGTCGGGTCTGATGGGGTTTATTCTTAGATATTTGGGCTGAACATGATGTCACCCCTCCTGTCGCTGCTGAGATTTGCCAGCCCAGCAAAGCAGTGGTGTGATACCAGGGCAGTGTGTTGGGAGAGCAGAACATTTCTCGTCACACAGAGATGCACAGATACATCAGCAGTTAGGCCAAGAGACTCTTATTTTCTCACCTCTCCGTGAATTATGACATTTATTCACAACTACTGTTTTGGTGTGGAGAGTATGGTAAATAGAGCTATATCTGAAAAGTCACTTATTTTGTTAATCTAATAGAGGAAGGAAAACATTCCTGGCATTATGGTTTTATCAGCTTATAAACATGTGGTAGAAGCCTACAGGCCTTAGAATAACAGCAGAAACAAGACTGGGAAAGGAAACTCTGAGATCTGGATGCTTTAGTAAAGACACCCAGCAGCACAGCACATTGTGTAACCTCAGAGCTTTTCTCACTTCTCATGTGTGCAAAACACTATTAAATATTATTAAAGTTTGTAATGATTTTTTTCACTTTTTATCAACCAGTTATGAACCCTTACTTGAAGGACATTTAGGGCTGACAGCAAAAGCAACAAACAGTGGAATTTCCTGTGCTTCATCCAAAAGGGAGGTTTAAAGGTTAAAGAAGGTTACTCAAAAGGTAGCAAGTGTGCATGATCTGGGTCACTTTTCAGAAAGAAAAGATTGTGATCCATCATCTGATGGATCTCCTTCTGCAAAACCATTTCTAACACCTATAGCAGCCACAAGTCCCTCACCAGTCTCAGCTGTCCCAGGAATCGGGACAAGGACCTCAGCCATGAACCATTCCCAGGTTTATTGTGCCCAGGGCCATTCCTAGGCTACTTTGACCAAAGCATTTGGGATCAGCACTTAAGACAAGCTACCAAGAACTATAAGAGGACACTCCAGTTGATCACAACACTCCTTCTTTCCCTTCTCCATCATTCCTGGAAAACATGATAAACCCATGAGCGGAGCTGCTGCGACGTGTCAGATCTGCATCTCCACCCCCATCCTGTGGATTAAAGAAAAAACAGGTCATTGACCATTCAGCATACTTGGAAAGCCTCTTGTGCACGGAGCAGACACCTCCAGATGTCTCCATTGCTGGCATTATTTACAAGAGGACCAAACAGCTTGTTGGGCTAATTGCTCCTGGAGGGATTTAACTCCACTGAGAAAGCTTGAGCAGGGCCCAACTGTTCCAGAGCATTAGCTGCCACTCCTCTCCTTGATTTACACCCCTCATAAAATTTTATGGCCAGATTAGAATGAACTTCAGTTGCACTGTGGTTTTATTAAAGATTTTTTTTACGCGGAATAAAAGCAAAAATCAACGCTGTGACTAATTACAGCTTTAACAGGGAAAGGAAAGTACCTCGAGAGAGGGGGACCCAAAAAGGTGCTTCAGGCACCTGAGCCTGGAGTCTGTTAGGAGAGCAACAGTAAAAAAGCCACAGTTTAGGGAAGAGTAATTTTGGATGGAAATGTGACTTTTTATGGTAAACAAGAGTGAGTGTGAGGGAGTCGGGGTTCCAGTAAATGGGAGAAGGGAGTGCTTGGTTATCAGTCACTTTGTCTGGAATGTCTTTGAGTTATTCGACTGCTGAGCACGTTCTTATGGAGGGAAAAGTCTACTTTTGAAATAATTAGTTGCTTTGTAGAGATAATTTGGCCACATAGTGCATTTTTTTTGATAAATTACAGAGCTCCCAGGGCTACACTTTGCTTCACCAACTGTAAAGCTACAAACATAAATCCAACAGAAAAAAGACTTTTTTCCTTCCTTTCTTTCTGCCAGTGAAATATAATGTCACTGAAAATGGCCTTTATATCTATACAATGAACACATGAAAAATTGCAGAAGGGAAGAGGAATAAATAAGCGTAGTAAAATATTTACCGTTCTAGACATCAGTAGCCAAGGGCAGATTGATGGGAAATGCTTAGTTGAGGCTGACAGCCTTTAAATGACCTCTTTCCAAGGGCCTGAATCTTGAAATTCCACATGCATGGGAGCTCCAGTGGGACGTGCAGGGATTTTGCCGTGTCAGGCGCTGGCCCATCGACAGCAGCGGGAATTACAGGTGTTCAGTTCCTCCCAGGCGCGCAAAACACAGATGCTGGAAAGCAGCTCATCCCAAGGAGGCTCCAGCTGCCTCCCTTCATGCTGCATGAGAGCAGATCACATGCTACATTTCACTTCTGGCCAGGACTTACCTCCATTTATTGCCTTTTTTTTTTTTTTAATGCTCAAAATTAATGCTTTCGGGCTGCAGAAGCACTTCCCAAGATGGATTTTTCCACCGAGAAAGGAGCCACAAGAGAAGGACCACTCCATATGGTCAAAGCGTGGGGCTTGGTAGATTTATTTTAAATTAAATAAGTTATTCCATGTGTCCTGGACACGAGCTCTCTATAAAGTAATTTGAAATCCAGGGAGAAAACCCCCGACACTCCATTTTTTTCAGTCCTCTGAGCTGACATACCGACCCAGTAGTTCATCACCTGGCAAATAAACCTGCCAGCTCCAAACTTTATTAATCATTTTCTGTACCCTGCTTGAACTTCTGCAAACTGAACTCAGGGGTGCTCTAATTCTCCATCCACTGGCACCAAAAGAAACAAGGAAGGAGGACAAAAGGAGGGTGATAAAGGCTACGTCATCCTCCTCTGCCTCCTCCACTGCAGGAACATGAACTTCAGAGCCTACAATTTGGGGGAAAAACCTGCATCATTCCCAGTTTGTAGCCCAGTTTCTGCAAGTAGGAAACAGCCACACCAAATGTCTCTCTTGCTGGGATGCTTTTTTAATTTTTGGCCTGGACAGGGAACTTTTTTACAGCAATTTCTCAAACGATCCTTCCAGAGTAATAATTAACATCTTTTCTCGTTATCTACGTGCTCTGACACCTCCAAAGACTTTGCTTGATGATGTGCCTGTATTCCTCTTTTTAAATGTTAATGTTTTAGTCTTCAAGAAATAAAAGAAAGGGAAAGAGATGACAAGAACTCCACAGAAAAAAGGAACAGATGTTCCTGAGATCATAGCAAAACAAGCCACATACTTAGTAGGACCAAACTGTGATGTATAACATAGTTATTTTTCTAACCTTTCTAAAATTACCTATTTGACTGATTTCTTATGTGTAAAAAGAGGCATAAGGCCTTCCCTCCTGTCAAAGGACCATTGTCTCAAGTAATTTAGAAGCTCCCCGTTTCGGCACACGGAGACCACGAGTGCACAGACAGATTTAAGATATCTTTGAGTTTGTGCAAGACTCGCAAGAATGTGGTTCTTAATACCACTGTAACTAGAGAAGTGTTTATAGAAGTCCAGCTAAAATCCAAAGCTCTCAACCAATGACTATCCCAAAAGAAATGCAACTGTAAGTCAGCTTGGCACAGACAGAGATGGTTTGGGGTGGAAGGAGGGGCACAAGCGTTGGGGTCCAGCTCACAGGCACAACAGCACAGGGGCAAGGTTATAAATCAGGGAGTGGGAATCTCTCCACCACACTGCACAACTGCTGGAGAGACTGATAAAATCAGTCTGTTAAATTATATCAGGCTGTTTCTTGCATCATCCCACTTTTCCAGTGATGCATCCCAAGCTGGAACATGCAGTCCCTGCTGTGGTGTATGCAGGCGGAATAATTTTACATTCATGCACCTATTGTGCATAAAATGTTGTTGTAGCAATAGGTGTAGGAACTATTAGAAAGGAGAAAGTCTTCTTTAAATTTTATTAAAGTCTCCTCCAGTGTCAACCTAAGAGTAGATTATAAATATATATATATATGTGCACACAGATTTCACTATTTTCTTAAATGGAGTGGCATTAGAACTTAAATGGCATTATAAGGCTCCTTTGCTTAATTTCTTCTCTCCAGCTCTTCCACCTAACTATTTTTTTGACATGTTTTAAGTATGTTTAATTTTCAGTACCTAATGGCAAGATGCATCTGGGTAGGGAATACACTGTAGGCTACCTTGGGCCAGCAGCTCTCAGTGACTAACGTGGGTGCTGGGATTATTATGGCAACTACAATGAATGATGAGAAATTCAGATCCCTTTCTAAATTGGACTCCCAGACCCTGGCTTCCCTTCAGACAGGGGGAAAACGTGTCTGTACCACTTATTTCATTGACCATTAATGCTATTCCTAGAGGACACCTCATTTAAATGTGCTTTCTCCTGCTTCTTCCACTTCATCTCCTTTACAAGACTAGCAAATCAATGGAGTTTCCTGCAACAGATTTTTTCCCACGTCTTAATGACTGAAACAACCAGAGAATTCAGAAAGATACAGATTTTATTTCAAAAACAAATCTGAAAAAACAGAAGAGGTGCTAAGTTGGGTCAGAGATCCACATAGCCCGGGGTCCTGGGCTTCATGGGGGGCAGCAGCTGCAGTTTAGGAACAATACCAAGGGACAGAGCGTGGGGTGATCCCTCCCAGAGCACTCCTCCTGCAATCAGCTGCTCAGAGCTCTCCTTTAAACTGCCTCCAGACCACCAGGGTTAGCAACCACTAAGAGCTGCACTAATGAAAATACATCTCATTTCTCTCCAAATCCTTTTATACCCCCAACCTCCACAGCATCCGGTGACGAGTTCCACACTCAAAACAGTGCGTTTTGCAGAGAATAATACTTTTTTGGAAAGCCGCTGCTTGCTAACGTTGCTGGGACAAGCTTGTTGATGATCACGGGGGAGAGGCATCAGTGGCAGGGTGAGGTCCTTAAGTTTTGGAACCAAGCTGCAAATTCGGAACCAGCTGGGCGGCCTCGTCCCTGTAAGAAGAGCGGCGACGCTGAGTTGGTGTCTCGTGGCAAAGAGGAAGAGCCAGACACCCACCCTTTCATTTCTGACATGGTTTTGATTTGGAAGCAGATATGAGATGGGAACTTTGTCAGCACTGCCAAATTAAGCCTTCCTGGGGCGGATTCAGAAACATCCAGGACTGTCTGGGCTTGCAGAATGTGCCCTGTTTGGGTTTTATCAGAGGCTTTCTGTGCTGGGTCATTTCCTCCCCCATGCAGGTTTGGACAGTGAGCAAAGGGAGGGAAGCAGGTACCTGGCAGCAGCTTCACATTCTAGTTCAGCCAGGGGGTGTTTGGCAGTTCAGTGGCCTGTTTTATGTGCTTTATGTCTTTCTGGTTTTCAGAAACAGCTGAGCTCTCCATCTCCTGAAAGCCATCTATGGCATTTCCTCTGACAGCCAAGGACTTGTGTTTATTTTAAAAAGCAAAATAAATGTAAACAACAACATTTCCTTTTTTTTTTTTCATGAGAGAAAAGACTCCACAGAAAAAAAGACTCCAGTAAAAGACTGTAACAATCATGGGGCAGAATAAGGCAGTGCCCAAAATGGATCATCCAACTCATAAACCTATATGGAGACCTATATAAGATCCTACACAAACCTTAATAACAAACAACTGAACAAGTTCCCATGGTTTGGTTTCATGTATGCAGTGCTTGCACAATAGTTCCTTTTATAAAATATGGAGAGTTTGTCAATTTAATAAATATATTAAGCACTAAAGAAATTATGTTTCTTTACATCAGGTAAAAAATCTGTGCATTTATGCTTCAAATATCTATGGAGCCACAGAGGTCAATATAGGAGAATGGAAGCTCTTTGCCTCTTCTTGCTTGTCATTATTTTACCTGTAATAAAACTCAACCAAGCCCCAGCCTTGTGTTGACCCATCCAGCTGGAAATCTGCAATGCACTCGTGGAAAACACCACTTCCCACCAGGCCACTGAACACCACGGGGCAGCTCTGCTTATCCAGCACTGCAGAAACAGCAAAGTCCTTGCCACCTCGGATAAGAGCAAAAAGGGAAGAATGTCTCCAACTTTCAGCGGTATTTTACCTCAAAAAATCCCAATACCTATTATTTTTGTGTACAGTTTCTTCTTAAAGAGTAATAGTTCTCCTGCTGCTTTGTGAATTCAGTAAAACCTTTGATCAACCATATTTCCAGCTGAACCCACTTCATAACATCCAAAATTGACAAATCAAATAACCGATGTGGACTAGCACAAGCAACAGTCAGCACAAAGAATCTGTGACTCTCCCTCTGGTTCAGATGCCTGGGATCCTGATCCTGCAGTGGACACACACAGTTCCAGCCATGACACACCTCACCTATAATTTAACTTTAGCACAGGAATGCCCATGGTAGGGGGAGTGGAAATGGATGATCTTTAAGGCCCCTTCCAACCCAAACCATTCTGTGGGTTTATGATTCTAAGTAAATTTTTTAAGGTGTAAGATGATGCTTTCAGCCTTCGAATTTGTCCCCAGGATCACACGGAATTTCACTGAGTAGTCTTTCCTCCACTAAGTCAACTTCATCCCAAAAAGCTGAAGGCAGATGGAGCACATTTAGCTTACCAGCAGTAAAACTGACTCCATACTCATCCTTGATAACACCATCCTCGGCCATCTCAGCCAGAGAGGCGTTGGACCACTCAATGCCAGCCTTCCTCCCATCAGGGAAAAACACATAACCTACTGTGAGGCTGAGGGGGAGAGAAATGGAGCAGATTTAAAGTTCAACTAAAACTCAAATGTACCACCACAAAGACTGAGAGAATTAGGATTGTTCAGCCTGGAGAAGAGAAGGCTCCAGGGAGACCTTAGAGAGACCCTTCCAGTGCCTAAAGAGGCTCCAAGGGAGCTGGAGAGGGTCTCTGGACAAGGGCCTGGAGTGACAGGACAAGGGGGAATGGCTTCCCACTGCCAGAGGGCAGGGATAGATGGGATATTGGGAAAAAATTCCTCCCTGTGAGGGTGGGGAGGCCCTGGCACAGGTTGCCCGTAGAAGCTGTGCCTGCCCCATCCCTGGAAGTGTCCAAGGCCAGGTTGGATGGGGTTTGGAGCAACCTTGGTCCCAGGGCCATGAACATTGGTCTTTAATCTTCTGGCTGCACAGAGCACCAGTCAGCAAGGCTGGGCTCCCTGTGAAATGCCCCATTACAGTTGGACACACCTTAAACACCTGGAAGGTGCTCAGTTGGTGCCTCTAAATTATCTTGACAGTCACACAGGCAGCTGCATCAGCCCAAGAGCAATGGAGTGGAAAGGAAGCAGAGGAAGGAAAAAGTTGTCCTTGTGGCTAACTGCAAATGGAAAACTGGGTGAAGGCAGTAGGGAGCAAGAGGGTATGGGTGGAAATTGGGCTGTACAGGTTCAAAGCAAGGATGTGCATATAGATGTCCTGCAGAGCAGCTTTGGCCACCTTTAAGACGTGTATTTTTAGCAACACAAACTTCTTTGGCTACTTACTTAGTTGTGGTAGCTGGAATATTAATAACTGTTAAATGTGCTGCAGTCCCATCCTGCAAGAGAGGAATAAAGGAAAAGCAGTTAAATTTCTGCAGACTCATTTCTGTGGGTTATTCACTGGCTTGACCAAGAAGACACTGGATATAACTCAGGCCATGCAGTGTGCTATGACTTCATACTTTAAAATCCTCCCAGGACATTTTCCATGAAAGTCTGGCTGCAAATGAGAGTACAGGAACGTAAACAAAAAAAAATTAAGGATAAATTGAGGACATTGAGGACATTAAGGACAACAAAAAGTCCACAGCAAATGGATTTAAGAGGAGGGAAACCACACCTGCAAAGTCGTACAAAACTGATGGGCCCTTCTTCGACCAGACACCTCTTCTAACCTCTATTCTGCACCCGAGAGCAGCATACAGGAAAAATGTTAAATAAGAAGGAGCTGGAATCTCGTGTTTTTTATTAAGTTCTCCTCTGCCTTTCAGTCTGGATCCCTTCATGCTCCACTTGGGCTGCTCTGAGGCAAATTTAAGCCTACTCTGTGATGCTATAAATGTACAGACACTCGGGGTACGAGGACTCCAAACTTCAAACAGCAAAAAACTTCTTAGCCAAGTCAGATGGCTTTTAATTAGGAGCAGAACAGCCACAGTTGCTTTGAGTCCTGAATAGCTATGACAAAAAGGGAGAGGTTGCTACCTGATTATGCTTGGCCCCGGCAGATGAACCTTAGGATTAAAGGGTGGGCTCAGTTCCGCACACTGTAACTCACCTAAAAAATCCAATGCTCAGGCTGGAAGGTGTAAAGACCTTCCCCGGTTCTTCGTTCATGAAGACTGGCCATTATTATTATTATTATACACATTGTGGTGCCGTAGCACAGGTTTATTAAAAGGTACACAGGCACATGTTAAATCACAGCAGCTGCTGGATCTGCACATAGGTGGGATTTTCCAAGCTGTGCTTTTGTGCCGGCCAGCACATATCTGGGAAAAGAACTTCTATTCTGCATTCAGTCCGAACTCCTGTAATGCTGCCTATAATGAGAGTTTAGAATTCTTTACGCCTGGATTGGCAGAGGAAATGCCTTTTCAGAAGCATCTGGTGGGGTTGGCTGGCAGCTTGTAGGCCAGCCCTAAGCATTTCCCCGGGCTGTGCTGTCCCAGAAGCCCTGACTCTCCTCCAGCCACAAGGGCAAAGAGAAAATTAGAGCTCAGCACAGGCTAAAATATTTGCTGAGTGCTGTCACGAAGGCTTAGGATGCTTCAAATACCTCAGGCTCCCAATTAGTGTGAATCAGCACTGCAGTGACTCCAGTGAGTGCTGGCTTACTTGCAGCAGGCTGAGAATCTCTCCTGTAAAGCTGCCTACTTAATTTTTCTTTAAAAAGCAAAAACAAACAGTTACAAGTTACCAAAACAACTTTTGGTTCAACAGTGCTGTAAAATCTCAGTTTTTACACACACAGCTCTGCTTTTGAGGGCTGCTCCCAACACTGGTATGTGCTGGTGCTGGCACTGGTGAGCATTCTGACTGCACACTGTGGATGCTCCAAACATCTTATTTCTGGATATTAAATATCCCTGACAAGCTCAGAAACAATGTCATGGTTAAGTAGCACATTGTTAATATATTAATACCTACTTCAAAGTGTGCCAAAATCATGACATAACGGTAAATCTCAGCCCAGTTCCTGATACCTGCAAAAAAAGAACAAAATCACCCAACATAAAGTTCATCATGGCTGGAAAATGTGAACTAACAGTATCTGACTTAGCATCAACTTTGAAATATCCAGTAATTGATAACCTTGTAAGAATATGCATGTCCCCAAAATAGTTAATGGTGTTTCCTCTGAAATGTCTGAACTTCATGCCCAGCCATGAAACCGGTCATTTTTAAAGATAATCTTTAGTCCCAGTGCCCTGGCAGTACCAGCTGTAGGGAAGGTATTCCCAAGAGTGGGAATTCTTTCTGGTGCTGTTACCATAAGAGTGGCTCCGAACCCCTTTGAGGGAAAGTTCAATTTTCTCACGATCTTCTATCTCAATTTCTCCCACGGACTGACCCCACTGCTCGTGTCGGAAATGTTGTTCCCTTTGTCTGCAAGAAAGGAGAGAATCAGCACAGGCAACATCACCAAGTCTCCTCAAGAAGCCTCAACGCCAATCTGATGGATTTATATCCCACAGTGAAGGGGATTTCAGAGCATCTGAACCACAGCTATGCCAGATTTAATAGACTATAAAAGATGCTGGGCTGCCAAACAGTTGCTGCTTAGAAATCAGCAGGTATCACCAAAGACCACACACTACAGATTTTCTGCTTCTATTTAGACAACACACTGATATTTTCTTCTCATTTTTTCAGCTTTCCAAAGCTTGTAGAGTAATTAAAATGCCTACTTCAGCTCTTCTTTCACATAATTATTTTAGATCCTTTGCTTAATTATACCTGGACCACTGACTTTGGAAGCTGCCCAAATCAATAAAAAAAGACAAAATAAGAAGTTTTACTTAGTTTTACTTAGCTTAAAGTTTTACAGACCAAAACTGTGGGCAGGTCTGTTCACCCACATATTAGGAAGATCCTGTCTCTGTGCAGGACCCTCCTTAGAACCTGCCAGGTCTGGTGTGGTACTGAAATGAGGAGACACCTGACAGGAGCCATGTCCTTGATTAGAGCACTTCAAATGAAACCCACCTTCTAAAATCAAATATAACACATGATAGAACCTGAGGAGACCTGTAGAAAGATTACTATTAACCCCAGGAGACATCAGTCTTGCCTCTCACTTTTTGACCCTCTTGAAGAACGCGATGGTCCAGGGTTCCTGGGCAAAAGCTCGTGCAAATGTGCTGGGGTGACTGTCAACATTAAAGTTGAAAATTTCTGTGAAGTTCTCCCAACTGGGAAAAGAGGGGAAAAAATAAAAGACATTATTAGCTTTCAGCTCTTACTATGCCAAGTTGTGTACTTGCTACTCTGATAATGGCAATGTTAATATTTTATTGGAAAATACTGATTTTTGCCATTTTAAAAGAAACATGAACCCATTTTACATCCTGAAGCAAAGGTGAAACACTTACTGCAAAGAGAATTTCACTGGTACAAGTTCACCCTCCTCTTCACTCCACTGCTGCCTATAGGGTCCTTTCCTGTAAGGAAAAGCACCATAATTTTATATCACTCCTAAAGAAACAACATAACGTTTCTTACATGTTTGGAAATGGATGGAATAGGAGACAGCGCAGAAAAATTATATTGTTGTGTGCTAAGGTAGAATGGTCGTACTATATATTATCAGATATATTTTCATTCTTTAAAAATCAGTGTGTGTTAGTTACCAAATGGCTTTTGGTTCGAGTTGGTTAAATATAATTCCAGATAGTGCTGAAAAAGCCTTGGTCTGAAGTGTAGATAAATGGGACTAGAGAGTGCTGCAATACCTGAGCAATCCATCAAAGCTTATTTTCCAGCACATTTGGGGCTCCAAGTATTCAATAGTGAGCCCTCCTCCACTCCAGATCTCTTCAGACTCATCAGGTACCATCATGTTGGGATGTTGTGGGTGCTAAAGAGAGGAAACATTTCAGGCAAACATTTGCTTAATTCAGCTGTGAGACTGCACCGTGGGTGAATTCCTGCTCTGAGGGTCCTCTGTGGTTGAACTGGACTTTCAGTTCTATTGTCCTCTGGTAATCAGGTTATTAGAGAGGGAAAATTGCATCTAAAACACCTGAGATATAACACATTATTGTTTCAGATAACACAAGTTGAGTGAAGGGAGGTCCCTGCATGAGCTCAGCTCCTTACACTGTCAAGATTACAGCCAAGTCATGCGGAGCTTTGGGGCTAAATTTATTTTTAGTCTCAATTTGATGAAACTCAGAAGCGATTTAATGTGTGAAAGCTCCCCAAACTCTTCATCTGCTCTTGGAAAAATATGTCTTGTTCCCTAAAGCTACCACCTCTCTAAAATACAGTTTATGCCTCTTGCTGTAGAGAAGGATCTAAGAAGGTCCAGAACTTGTCTGGCAGTTCTGAGGAACAAAGCCACAAAGTATCTTATGCTAAATATTACTAAAAAACCAAACTAATGTAAATCAATCTTCGCTTTTATTTTTTTATGTTCTGCACATAGGATTTCTCCTGCCTTTTCTGGTCTTGGCTACTCAGCAAAACAAATTTGTGAATAGAGATAGTTGAGTGCAAAGGGATTTATCTCAGATCTTCTCTTCTTCACTGTGTAGTCACTACTGACAAAAAAAGCAAAGCCACAGGCAGGATATAGGATTAATACAGTTTTCTTCGCAGCAAGAATGAAGCAGATGTACATATAACTCCCTAATAGCATTCTCTTCTCTTTTAAAGAGGCAATTTCACAATGCTTTCTATGGCATTCACTCATTAAAAAAGAGGAAAAAAATCAACCGTGGCCCTACAATGTAATTAATTAACCATGTGCTGTGCCTTATGGGAAAGAGTGGAGGCTCTAATTCTTCCTGGGAGAATTACCAAGCTATTTTTTAAGAAATATGCTGGGATTTGCACATTATGGGAAAAAGGGAATGAGTGTCAGATCCTAATGGGAAAAAAAAAAAGACATAATTATAACTCTGGCCAGTTCTACCACTGCCTTTAGACACAGCACCAGTGTCTCACTGGTGGGATGTTAACAGGGTGAAGGCACAGAGAACATTAATTCTTGCTTGGGATCCTACCAGAGGTTCAAGAGAGGAGTTAAGCACTGCTGCTGGATGTCCCCCCACAGCCACCACTTACTTCAAAGTCCCCTATTCCCTCCACCCTCAGGAAGAGCCACATCTCACACATCCCAGCAGGACGTTTGGCAAGACGTGCAATCACAAAGGTCTTGTTGGTCTCTGCAAAGCCAGTGAAGTACACGGAATCCAGAGCCTGGGGAAAGGGAAATGGATTTCAGTTCCTGCTGGAGGCAGGAAAGGGAGGGGGAAAGGTCAGTAATTTTTTTTTTTCTGTTTTTTTCCCATAGACTTCTTAGGAATCAAATCTTAATTTCACTTTTATATTTCATAGCAGGAACCCCAGCAAACAGACAGTTCTGCAAGCAGCAGTGAAACCTCAGTCATAAGACAGGACAGCTCAAAAATGACTCAGACTCACAACATTCAGACAGTCTGGTGCGCAGTAATCACATCACTCACTGCCACAAAAGCATTTTCCCTTTCTTTTTTGCTCATCTCCTCATCAAAGCAAACACAGAAGGCAAAGAGGAAGCAGATGAGAAGCAGTTTTAGAGAGGGAACATAATTATTGCATGATAGCCCATGGACAAGGTGAAATATTATCCTGAATTAAGATGATTATTTTGTAACAAGAAGCTCCTTTGACCAAAATCGTTATAAAATGTTTTCTCACAAAGAGTGTTTCTCAGGATGAAACTCAGCCACGAAGATACTGTTTCCCCATCTAGCTCCAAACTCTGTGTGGGACAACTTACATATAGGGGAAACAGAACTAAAAAGGAAAAAGGATCAGAAAGAAATGTAAGAAAGTAACTAGGAAATGTTGGACTTCAACAGAATTAGAGGTTGGTCTGGTGTAGGGCAAGTCTTAAAACTGCTGGAACAGAAGTCCACAAGTTCAAACTCTGATGTGTGTTTTCACGTATTTGTGGAGAAGTCAATCAAAGTAAAGTTCTAAAAGCAGGAATATGGAAGTTAAGATTTCTGTATGCATTTTTGGGCATAGATCAAGTTCTCCTCCTAAAAAAATAAGCCATTGTAAAGTCCCCCAAAATACTAAAATCAGATTATTATGCATAGAGGCAAGGGGGACATTTTGAGGGCGCAGAATCTGGAAATACCTACAGAGAAAATCTCCAGTGCAAAAAATTCAGAGACTCCATTCCTGGAAGCATTTTCCAGATCCGTTTTTAGGCCTCTCTTGGAAGTATTTCTCCAGTGTTCCAGCTCGAAAGAGCAGAGAGAGAAGCACAGACCCCTTGGCTCTAATCTCAAACCACTCTGGATGTCAGTTTGATTTGGAAGATGGTGTCACTCCTGGCCAATCAAATCTGAGAGACTGGCAAAGCATTTCAAATGCTCCAAGCAGCAGTTTAATTAGCAGAAAGGAAAAGTTAGAGAAAACATTTTCCTTTTTCTTAAAGGCCAAGCAGAAGCCTCGATGCATTTGTTAAATAATGTGACTTAAGAATTCCAAGAAAACTCCAGGAAACGTTAGCAAGAAGTTGATTTTTCACAGAAATTACTCAGGATCCAAAATCTCAGCTGGCATTTGCAAGCTGAATCTTGATGAGGCAAAGAAAAGCGAGGGAAATCCTGTCTCATGAGCCTTTCTGCTTCCCCCTCTCACCAAACAACACAGCAAAGCCCACCCAGATCTCCCTTTTAGGCACAGGGAGTATTTTGGCAGAGTGGTCCATGAACACAGGCAAGGTACAGGTTGTAGATAGAGAGGTTTTTTGTTTATTTACCAGACAAGTACACCTGCAAAATTAGATTCAATTCACTGGACGTGCTAAATTAAAATGCTTCTGTGTCCCAGAGTGCATCTGCTTTTTTCCATGGGCACCAACTGGACTGACTAGAGGTGACCCCTCTCCCTGCAAGGGTCAGCTAAGGTGACATCCCCCACCGTCCCTGGGATGTGTTGACTGGGGGGGAAAGGATGTGAGTCCCGAGGGTTCAGGGGCTGGGTTGTGAGGGATGCCAGGAATGGGGGTACCTGAGGAATTGTGGGTCCCATGGGTGGGATGCAGGGGATGCAGAGGGGCGCAGGTGGAGGTAGCCTGGGTCTAGGGAAATATGAACAGGGGGATGCTGGGGATGGGGTGCCAGAGAAACAGGGGCTTGCCAGGGCTGCAAGGACATAAGGATGCTGGGAATGGGGGAGACAGAGGTGCCAGGGAGCGCGAACGGAGCGTCGCAGAAGCAGCTCCCGGGGAAGGGGGTCTCAGCATCGGGGGGTGCCAGGACACTCACGTGGGGGTCGGGGCGGAGCGGGCGCGGCCGGCGCGGCTCGGCGGAGCCTCCTCCGGCCGCCCGCTGCCTCCAGGCGCCGTGGCAGAGCAGGAGGCAGCCCAGGGCCCAGCGCTTCAGCGGGGACCAGGCGCCGGGGGCGGCCGCTCGGCGGGCCCCGAGCAGCGCCAGCAGCGCCGCGGCCACGAGCGCCAGCACCGCCGGCAGCGCCGGCATCGCCGGGAGCCACCGGGAGCGCCGCGGGAGGAGCAGCGGGAAGGGACGAGCGGCGGGACGGGATGAGCGGAGATGCGGGACGAGCAGCGGTGCTGGCTCCTGCTCCGGCCGTCCCCAAACCCCGCCTCAACCCGGGGCCGCTCAGCGCCGCGTCCCGGCATCGCTCATTTCCGCGAGGGGCTTGTCCCGGCCGCTGAGATCACCCCGGGAAGTCGCATTTGCTTCTTTTATTTGTTTACTACGCACTCCAAGGGAAGTTCAGGCAGAGAGGCGGCCGAGTTTCTAGGAAACTCTCCGGGATAAGTGCTCGGGTGCAGGTTTTGGGATCTCTTCCCCGAGGATGAAGGCTGTGGGTGTTCCCAGCTCTTTGATGTGGGTCGCTGAAGGAGAGTCAGTTTAAGATTAGATAGACGAAACAAGTTTTTTACACGGAGGGTGGTAAAACACTGGCACTGGCTGCCCAAAGGTGGTGATGCCCTATCCCTGGAAACATCCAAGGCTGGGTTGGGTGCAGCTCTGAGCAAACTGGTCCAGTTGAAGGTGCCTGTGGGCAGGTGGGAGTTGGACTAGATGACCTTTAAAAGGACCCTTCCAGCTCAAACTACTCTACGATTCTGTGATTTCTGATCCTGTTTTATTGGGCTCTCAGTGTAAGTGGGTCCTTCACTTGCTCCCACTGATGGCTCCTGCCAACAGTCAGGGAAAAGACTCAGCAGCCCATTTCATTTAAGGCACCAAAAAAACCCACTACCACAGCACCCTCAGTCACCTTCAGCGACTCTTCTAGTTACCATTTCTAGAAGCTATATTTTGGCTGACTGCACAAGAGTAGTTTGTATTCCTTTTGCGTCTACCAAGCATTTAGTCTCATTTCCCTATACTAAAACAAACTCAGCCTCTCAGGAGAGTTTGAAGTGCAGCTGATCTCACTTTAGAGAAAGCTGGCACTCTCAGAACTCACGATTTCTTTGTCTCCTGAGTGTTCTGCCTCCCTTTTAGCTCTACAGACTTCTCAGCAGACTCCCTGTTACTTGAAAAAGCATTTATTGTACCTTTTTATGCCTTGTTTCAATTGTCCCTCAGTTTGGTTTTATAACAACCTCTGCTGTGGTTTGTGTTTCACGGATCAGCACTTATGTTTTTTTTCGATTTTCTTCTCTAAATGTAACTTGGTTTTAACAACCTCCTGAGCTCTGTTGCTCCTTTTTGCCCTTTATCTAGTCTTTCCTGATACCGATGTGCACTTAAATTGCCTTGGTGATCATGTTTACATTGTTTCTTCAAAAGCTTTTAGCTTCTTATGTGTTCTTTTTACACAAACCTTAAAAGGTTTCCTCGATTTTACACAGTTCCCCTTTTCTGAGACCAAGCACAACTGTTCTGTGTTTCTTTATTGCTGCCCATGGACCACAGTGATGCGAAAGGAGAAGGGCAGAAGGAACCAGAGATTCAGACAATGTGATTCAAAAATTAATTTCTGTAAATCACCATTGCTTCGGTTAATATCAAAGGGGTACATCTTAAAATTAACCATACCAGGTAGGCAGAGAGCCAGAGAGATAATAAGGTTATTTTCTTATTTCAGATTGTGTTGTGGAGGGATTGAAAATGGTCTAAAAATAGGAGATGTGTCACAATGTTATCACCCTGCACCTGCAGCACTGCAGATGTGGTTCAGTCTAGAGAAAGGCTGAAACAGGAATGGATTATGAAAAACAGCTTTTCTTTTTAGCTAGAATTAGTTAGAATTTAAACACATTATTGACACAAAGCAGGATTCACTGGGGAAATATCTACACAAATGACAAACCTTTGGGACTTTACAAACATGCACATAATTAAACCCTCAGCATCTCCAGTCTGCCTGAGATGGAAGGGGCTACGGTAAATGACAGATCCCTCTAAACTCATCCTTTTTTTTCCCAGTGCAGCCCCTGAGCAGCTTTGCTGCCTTTTGCCAAACTGTTGGGAGTCCTTACACAAATCATTTGAGTTTCAGTATTTGCATTTCTGAAGGGAGGATAAATGGGGCGTGAATATTTCATATGTTCCTCTGATATGTGAAGCATTCCAAAACTCCCAGAGTCTATCCAACCCACGTGAAGGCATTGTGTGTGTCTCCGTGGAATCTGAAACAGAGATAAGCTCCTGTTCCTTCCTAAGAGGACAGGAAGCATGGAAACAATTTGTTTCGTGCAGCAGTTATGTTTCAACATTTCTTAGGTAATTTGTTTGAGGACCTGAAGTTATCTCTGGCAAATAATTTAACTTGGCAATATTGTCTGTGGGGGGAATGGGTTCCAAACCACCGGGACTTGCAGAGGAACCAAAGTCCTGAGAAGTCTGAGAATGTTTTTAGCATGGCAATGCCAACATTGTGTGTCTTAGAAGCCTAAGAGCTGCTTCACAGCTTAGCAAAAGCATGGGGAGGAAAATGCTCAACTGGTTTGCTTGTTTTTAAGAATCAGGAGGAAATGAGGAACCTGTGACTGATGCACATTACTAAAATAAAAAGAAAAAGTGATCTGAATTTAAGAATTTCTAGTTTGCATAAATTTGATGCCTTGCTACTAAGTATCTGCAATATTGACCAGCAAACTTCTCATTGCACCGTGAACATTTCAAACAGCACTGCCTCTTTTAAATCCAGCAGCCTGGCACAGGAAATGTGTATGTCAGGACCATATTCCAGGAGAAAAAAAAACACCTTGTCACCCTCAGAAATCAAGGGCCTGCAGAATCAGATTAGCTCTGAGGTCCAAACTGGTTCTCAAGGTCTTTGCAGTGTGGTGAGCACTGACTGTATTTGCTGTGCAAAGACGTCACATGTCTCAAGAAGTGTTTGAGCAGAAGTCAGAGCCAAGAGAAGAAAAAATGCATCGTGGCCTAGATTTTCAGAACGACATCCAGAAATAACAGCTGGACTCACATCTGCAGCATGAGCCCCAGTTGTGCCTGTACTTCAAGAAAGCTCAGATCTGGGAGAGAATTTCCTTGTTTGAGTCTGTATAAGTTATATGTCATTATATTGATGTTTCTTTTAAAAATTGCCAAATAACCACCTTGTCTAGACACCTTACCTCCCTGCATTGGCATCTGGAGGTACTGTTTGCCAGTGTCACACGGTGAGGATGACAAACACTCTTTAGGCTGCCCCGGGGCTGCAGAAACAAGCGATGCACCATCCAGTGGCCGAAGGCAGAACTTACACTGAGGAGTTCTTAAACATCAGTTCCACCAAATCGATTGCAAAACCTCTGCTGAATTAGCAACTCTCACTGACGGAGCAGGTGTGGGAACTGCAGACAACAGGCACAGTCCTGCCGCGAAATCATAGAATTGTTTAGGCTGGAAAAGTCCTCTGAGATCATCAAGTCCAGCCATTCTCCCAGCACTGCCAGGCCACCACTAACCACATCTCCCAGTGCCACATCCACATGGCCTTTAAAACCCTCCACCACTGCCCCAGGCAGCCTGTGCCAGGGCTCAGCAACCCTTCCAGGGAAGAAATTTTCCCAATATCCAACCTAACCCTTCCCTGGTGCAACTGGAGGCTGTTTCTTCTGTCCTATCACTTGTTACTGAGGAGAAAAGACCAATCCCCACCTGGCTCCCCCCTCCTGTCAGGGAGTTGCAGAGAGCAATAAAGTCCCCCCTGAGCCTCCTTTCCTCCAGGCTGAGCCCCCCCCAGCTCTCTCAGCTACTCCTGGTGCTCCAGACTCTTCCCCAGCTCCGTTCCCTTCTCTGGACACACTCCAGAACCTCAACAGTGTTGCTGATACTGCTAAAAAATAATAATAATAAAAAAAGACAGCACAGTACCTAACTTCTTTTGTAACTCCTGGGTAATTGTAGTATTTCAGCCATTATAATATAATGTAATAGAATGTAATAGAATATAATATAATATTCACTTCTATTCCTGAATAAATGACTTATTAGTTACATTAAGGAAAACACAGAGGGAAAAGCAAGTTTTAGAAAAAGATCAGCTCTGATGATTTTGTGTCAATAGATGTTGACGTGTTTGAATAGCAGAGACACTGGCATTGAGTGATTTCTATTAGTATGTGAAACCCAGCTGTTGGGAAGTAGAAGCCTACACATAAACCCAAGCTTTTCTGAAGTCCTCAGTATTTCAGCACAGAAGCAGAGACAAACACAGGCACTGGAGCAGCTGGATTTTATTGCACTCACCAGCACACACAAAGCCTTATGCACTGGCTGCCTGTGTCCCACTAGATGGTGGTCATGCTACAAGTTAAAAAAACATGCAGAAGTGTGCCTGAGTTGTCTTTATTTTTGTTTGTCATCCTTCAGCTTTTTTATGTGTATAAAAATATCCTCAACTCACACACTGCAGGATTTGCCATTTTGCATCTAATTTTTAAAGCTACTGGGTAAATATTTTTCCTAATACGCAGGGAAAGATTCTGAATGAGTGTCTTGTAGTATTATTTCCATATAAAACAATTTAACTACTGATGGTAAAGCCTGAGCTGAGCAAAGTTAGTGAACAACTGCTGAACATGCTCTTGAATTAGGTGCCAAATCACATTCCTGAGACTCCTTAAAGTAGAATTGTAGAATCACAGAATGGTTTTGGTTGAAAGAGACCTTAAAACTCATCTCATTCCAATCCCCTGCCATGGGCAGGGACACCTTCCACTAGAGCAGGTTGCTCCAAGCCCTGTCCAACCTGTCCAGGGATGAGGTTTCCATCCCCGTAACGAGGTAATGAGGGACTGTAATGAAATATGACCACGAAAACATGTGTGGACATAAAGCAAAAACCCTTCACAGAGGAACTGAAGTAAAACCGACTGCATCTGTGTTCAGTTATGGCAGGGGCAGGCAGAGGTGTTGCTGCTGGGGATGGAGACTCCAAAGGGATGCAGGCGGGGCTGTGACCAGTGCCTGCTCCCACAGGGAAGCAGTAACACCATGAGGAATCACTCAGCAGCCTACAAATCCAATTTTACTCTCAGATTGTGAGTGTGCCCATGGGAATCTCACGTGGTTTAACAAGACCAAGCACTGGTGCTGCACCTGGGTTGGGGCATCCCTGGGATCAGTCCAGGCTGGGAATGAACAGAGGGAGAGAAGCCCTGGGGGGAAGGACCTGGAGGTGCTGGTGGGTGAGAGGCTGGACATGAGCCTAGCCCAGAAAACTCAAATCCTGGGCTGATCCCACAGCATGGGCAGCAGGGCAGGGAGGATTCTGCCCTGCTCAGGTGACACCCCGCCTGCAGAGCTGCCTCCAGCCCTGGGGAACATCATCAGAAGGATATGGATCTGTTGGAGCGAGTCCAGAGGAGGCACCAAGATGATCAGAGGGATGGAGCAGCTCTGCTGTGAGGAAAGGCTGAGTGAATTGGGATTGTTCAACTTGGAAAAAAGCAGCTTTGGGGAGACCTAGCTGTGGCCTGGAGGGAGATGGAGAGAGACAGGAGGAGTTTGGATAAGGGCACGGAGTGACAGGAGAATGGCTTTGCACTGACAAGGGGTAAGTGTAGATGAGATATTTAGGAGCAAGTTGTCCCCTGTGAGGTTGGTGAGCCTCCGGCACAGGTTTCCCAGGGAATCTGTGGCCGCCCCGTCCCTGGAAGCGTCCAAGGCCATGTTGGACGGGAGAATGGGGAGCAACCCGGTCTGATGGAAGGCGCCCCTTCCCGGGGCAGGGGGTGAAACCGGATGAGCTCTAAAGGTGCCTTCTAACCCAACCCCATTCCGCGGCTCCGCGATTTGACACACTGGGGCACGGCACCGCTCCAGGCACCGCTCCAGGCACCGCTCCAGGCACCGCACCCGAGGCCGCCCCGTCCCGGCCGCTCCCCTCTCCACCCTCAGGGCGTGCGCCCCTCCCCTGCTCCCCCTCCCCTCCCCTCCCGTCCACTCCGCCCCTTCCGCCTCCCGCGGAAGCGCCGCCGCTCCCCTCCCGCTTCCGGGCTCCGCGGGCTCCGCGGGCGCGGTGGCGGCGGCGGGCGCGGGGCTCCAGCGGCGGGGCCGCCCCTCCGCGCCCAGGGAGCGGGGCCGCCGCCGCGGCTCCTCATGCTGCTGCTGCTGCTGCTGAGGTAACTGCGCTCCCCTCCTTCCCCCGCGGGAGGCAGCGCGGTGGCCCCGCGAAGGGCGAGCGCGGAAGGTTACTGGGGATGAGGCGCCTCACGGCGGGCTGAGGGCTGGGCGCGCCCGCGCTGCTGCTGCTCGTTTTTGCTGTTTGGGGTCAGTCAGTGTCGTGCTTTGGGGTGTCCTGGCGCTTTTTTTATTATTTATTGAAATAATCTGTAACCAGCCCGGCGCCCGGCCGTGCCCCCGAGCCCCAGCGCGGGGTCTCAGGGAAGCTGGGAGGGGAGGGAGCAGCTCCTCGTCCCCCTCCCCGCCTTCCCGGCCGTGCCCGGCTCTCGCTCCGGGCAGTTTCGCCGGTTTGCGCCGTGCTGGTTTTCCGGATTTCCAGGAGGGAAGGACGGCGCTTGCAGGAAGTGGGGATGCAAATAGCTCCTAAATGAGAGGGTAGGTTGGTGCAGCGCGGCGTGAGTGTGATCTGTGCCGTGACAAAAAGGGGTTGGGAGGACACTGGCTGCTTTCTAGACTGAATTTTTATACTGAATATACACTTGTGTGGTGGCATCAGGATGCAGGATTGCAGTGATGTAACTGTTTGCTTTGCTGGAGACATAATTAGGTTGAAGTCGCCGTGACTGTTCACATTAACAGACTTAAATTAGACCTTTTGAAGCGGATGCTCTCCAACTTTGAACATTTACAGATAAAAAGGAGCTGCGCTGATTCATTAGGAGATGACACTGATGTGAAATTTTAGCGGTTTGAGATTAAATAGCTAGAAGCTCTCCGTGGCTAAAAAGAATTGATAATACTTTTCATCTGTCTGAAACTTCCTTGGTTTCTCTCTAACAGTATATTTTGTATCGTGTAGATCTGATGGATTTCCTTTTTTTATGCCTTTTCTGAGGGCAGGGAACTCATAAGGAAAGTGAACTGATAGAATTCTGCAGCAGGTGAAAGGCTGAAGATGAGGAACATCGAGGAAATGTGAGACTTTATATGTGTTTGATATGAGAAACTGAAACAAAGGCTTTAAACATTCCTTTAATCAATATTGAAAGTTGCTAGCGAAAAGAGTTCAACTTTGACCTCTAATGTTATTTTTTGGAACCTGGAAGGAAGACTCATGTGTGGGTATAATAGCTGACATAAAAATGTGCTTGCCAGCTTGATATCCCAGTGCAATCAGTGATTGTGATACCTGAGCTGTCTCAGTTGAGTGTAAGGGTAGAGCAGAAGGCAGAAATTAGAATTAAAAAAATTATACTATTAAATAGAGTGTGATTCATCCGATTGCTGTTGGCAAAGGAGTAAAACTTCGAACCTTCATATAACAATGCTGATATTGCTGTGAGCTTTCTGGAGTCTAATCTGAATTTGAGCCTGTGGCCCTGTTCCAAAGGAGGTCGGATTCAAAGCCCAGCCATGCATTGTGTTCGTGTCCTTCTCAGGTGAAGGTTGTTCAATCCAGAAGTGCTCTGTCCTTGCTGTTGTACCTCAGTGAACTCTTGGTGTATCAGATAGTGTCTTTCTTTGCCTGGCACCAAAGTCTTGTGAAAGATATTTTCTTTCAGGCAGGGGGGAAAAACGTGTTATTGAGAAAATGTCCTCCTGAACATGTCTGGTGTTACTTTGTGCTTCTGGAAAAGTGACTTGGGTTTATTTCTTAGAGCAAAGTTCTCTAAAGCTCTGTATAAATATATGTTCTGAAGACATGTGTAGGGTTTTTTCTTTAAATTTTCATGACTTGTTTTACCCTGAATTCCCATTGCTGGTTTTTGAGGGTGTTTATAAAGGTGCTGCTGGCATAAATCATAGATTAGTTTGGGTTGGAAGGGACCTTAAAGATCATCTTATTCCAACTCCCTCGTGGGAACATCTTCAACTAGATCAGGCTGCTCAGAGCTCCATCCAGCCTGGCCTTGGACATTTGCAGGGATGGGGCAACCACAGCTTCTCTGGGCAACCTGTGCCAGGGCCTCACCACCCTCACGGGGAAGAATTTATTACCTAAACTAAATTTCCTCTCTTTCAGTTTGAAAAAATACATGAGTAATTAGATAACCAGCTTCCCAGTAAGACATTCATATTTATGCAGTACTTCTATATGCCCTTTTTTTGAGATTATTTAGAAGCAGCACATCCCTTTCAAAGCTGAAAGAAACAATTCCAGTGTTTCCCCATTGGCTGGCTCTGGTTGTGTAATAAGAGACTGGCATAAGGAGAAACTTGACTGTGTTAAATATGTACTTGCTGAAGGTTCTGTTGAATGTGTTGCATGTAAACAGCATCACATTAATTCCATGTTCCCATTGTGAAGTGTCCCTGTGTGCCTGCAGTAGAGAAGATCTGGACCAGTACAAGGAAAGGACTACAAGGCATAAGTGGGAAATTCAAGAGATAAATACAGTACAAAATATATTAAAATAGAGCAAAAGCAACAAGGATTTAGAGAGCTGATAAGCTGTGCCACTGAGGGTATGGGATAGATTTCATAGAATCAACCGGCTTGGAAAAGACCTCCGAGATCATCAAGTCCAACCCTTGATCCAACCCTGCCGTGGTTCCCAGACCATGGCACTGATGCCACATCAAGTCTCATCTTAAAAACCTCCAGGGGCGGTGAATCCACCCTGGGCAGCCCATTCCAATGTGTGATTACTCTCTCTGTAAAAAATTTCTTCCAAATATCCAACCTAAATCTCCCCTGGCAGAGTTTGGCACCATAGCAGGGAGTCCTGGTACAGGGGAGGCTGTTGCTGGGGCTGAGCTAAAGGGCTTCCAGTGCATTTAGTGGGTGTTGGAGCTATTGGAGTAGTTTATTTGTTTGCTGGGAGGAGTCTGCTGGACCAGTCACTGGGAAAGAATTGAAATAAGCCACAGTTTACTTGTTAAATGGCTTTGCAGCTTGGCTCGCCTGGATCTGTAATAAAAAGGAGGTTATTCATCTAAATTAGGCGTGACTGTGTACAGTCATTATCTGATGGATATTTATCTGTCAGCAGTGAATGGTCCAAATTGCCCATGGAATTGGATGGAGTAGAAGGTTTGCCTGGTTGGTTTACTTAGAATTTCTACAGTTACTGAAGTTAATGTTTATGCTGTAACCTTTTAGTGGGTTCTGTAATTTTGATTTTTGATTTTTTTACCCGCGGTTTTTAGGTAGGATTTATGTATGTAAGCAGGATTATTAGCCTGCTGTGCAACACATGTTAGTGTCCCTATAATTATTGACTTACTGACATACAATCATAAATGTTGAAATAAAGGCATTGTTGCTGAAATGTGAGCAATCTTAGGAACTGTCTGTTGTGTAGCTTGAAGGAAAAGGCGACCAAAAAAGATTCAGGCTTTGGCAGCTGATGGATTTTTAGCCTGTGCGTGAATTCTTATCTGTGTATCTGTTTTAAAAATACAGATAAGTTAGGGGGGTTTTTTTGTGCAACAGTGCTTTTCCTTTCTTCCTCAAAAAATAGCAGGGAAAAGGTCTGTGCTTAACCCTGAAGTGCCTTTCTAAAAATTTAATTATCAGCACAAGGGCCTTGTGATACAATTAGTTATGTTGTGCCATTTGTCTTCCTAATGCCCTTGGTAAGCTTTGAGCAAACACATTCTAGGCACAGTCATTTTACAGGACCATGTTCCCAGTGATCATGAGTTTATAATGCCACTTTTCAAAGTTGGGTTTTTTTAATTCCAATAATGTGTCTGCATTTCAGGCTTATGTTTCATTTACAGTGAGGTGTGGGTCAGATGAGACCTTCTCAACCTGAGAATTTTGGGAAACCCTTGAGAGTGGAACTGGATGGGATCAGGTTTAATATAACCATCTGTGCAAACAGATGACATTGTGCATGAGGCATTGAATAATTTAGTGTTATCTTCAAGTGCTAGATAAAGATTTTTAAAAGGTCAAATTAAAAGCTATTACTTGGAGTATTAGGTTGAAGAGTAATGCTTTGTCCTTTTGTGCTGTAAGTACACAACAAAGGCTCAGTGTAAATTTGGTTAGGACAGGCATTGAAGCAAATAAATAACAAAATAGCAAATAAATTAACAGTGGAGGAGAGCTGGGAGCATCTCAGTGGGGATGCTGAGCTCTTGGTCAAGTCTGAGTGCTTTCAAACATTGATCCTCCACCCTTGGAGGGACCAAGGTGGGGGGTTCTGGTGTAGGCAGCTGGGGAGGAGCCCGGGAGGTGGAAGGAGAGGGGAAAATCACATGAGAGTGACTAAATCTATTATTCTTGCGAAAGCTGAACTGGGGTGGCACTTCCACATAAGCAGTAAGTGGCTGGGCTGTGATCAACCCAGCTTTTGCATGGGATTGCAGTTGGGATTAGGGAACTGACTGAACAGATCACGTCCCTTTCTCGTCAGTAAATTCTCTGTTTGCAATTCCAGCTGATTACTGTGACTGAAATGTTTCACCTGCACAGGCTGAGCAGTGGCATCTTCTATTGCCTGTCATCTCCAGCTCGGAATGGGTGGGTGACACTGCAAATTAATGTGATACACTCACCCTGGCTGCTGCTGTGTTTCTGCTCAGCTGCCTCAAAATGCCATGTCACTGACAACTAAATGGTTGGGGATTTCACAATATTGTGAAGTTTAACAAAGATATAAAAGCTTATTTGTAAAGCAAACCGGAAAGCAATCAGTAGCTTCGTGCAGTTCTGTGTAACATAAGTATTTTTAAACTAAAAGAGGGTCAGTTTAGATTAGATATAAGGAAGAAGCTTTTTTTTTTTAATGAGGGTGGTGAGGCCCTGGCACAGGTTGCCCACAGAGGCTGTGGATGCTCCTTCCCTGGAAATGTTCAAGACCAGCTTTTGATGGGGCTTGGAGCGCCTTGTTCTAGTGGAAGCAGGATGTCCCTGCTCATTGCAGGGGGTGGGACTAGATGGCATTTGAAGGTCCCTTTCAACCCAAACTATTCTATAATTCTGATATGTGCATAAGAAGCACTTGCATTACCTTTTAGTCTTGCAGTGGAATGTATGAGTTTGTTTAAATATGGCAAGAGGCTTCTCCTTTTCAGGGAAGTTTGCATTTGTATCATTCCCCATGAACTGGGAAAATTTGAAAATGAACACTGAGGAACTCCATCAGAAATGTTGTATTTGGAGTATCTTTTTCAAAAAACCTGGTTTCAGAAGTTTTGCTTTGCAAGAAAGGGACTTTGTATTTTCCATAGTTCTTAAATGTCAGAATCCTTATGTTACCCTCAAAATATATTAATTTGAATCAACCTTCCAACTGAGAGTGATTTCCATGTCACAAAAATTTACTTTAAATACTGGAAAATAAAACAAGCGAGGAAACAAACCTGGGTACTTCTTTAGCCAGCTTTAGTCAGACAGAAATTCAGGCCCACACCTCTTCTGTTCTCTTCCCCAAATAGAAATGTAACACAAGGTTTTGTGCTGCAGTCCTGCTCCAAATGCCATGTGGTGATTTCCAAAAGCTAACAGCTAAAAATTTCAAGCTTTCAAGTGCCTGGTTTTTTAAATAAAATACAACCTTTTTCATTGTAAGTACATGCAGAGTATTTTAAAGTCCTACTATTGATATCTATTATTTGCATTTAACACCGTTTTCCTGAGGAAGCTTTACTGATGAGTTTGGTGTGATGTCTTTTCAGATTACATCAGGTATGACTGAATACATGAATAGCCTGGGATAGCCCAAAGGAGGGACAGGATGTCACAATAACATACAAAACATTTGGGAGGTATGTGGGGTTTGTTTTCTGTTGTGCTAAAAAAGTTCCTGGTTAAACAAAATGAATACAGTTATTTTGTGCCATTTCCATTCGTAAAACATTTCTCAAAAGTTGTATAAACCCATTTTTGATGAAATATTGATGAAATTTGCCTCGTTATCTTCATATCCAACTGCCAATTACCTAGGGTTGTGAAACTTGAATTTGCTTGACCCCAAAGGGTGGTGGATATCCCAAAGTGCTATTGAACTTAATTGGCATAGATTGTAATTTTTGAACTCCAAACACTTAAAAAGATTAGGAGAATTTAAAGTGGCTGAAAAGAGGACCTTATCTAGGTTAAGTCAAGCTTGACTTGCTTTCAAGTGAGGTGGAGTTTGTTAGTTTTTAAGGTATTTTATGTGACTACCTTCATCCATGGCTTAGTAGCTGCACTGTGGCAAGAAGGGGGACTTTTGTCCATAAAAAACCCAATGTGTGGACAGAAAACACGGTTTGACCATAGAAATTGTAACAGATCCAAGCACCAGAGCTGTGCTTCAGCTGTGCTGTTTCACAACCAGGGAATGTGTCCTTCAGACACCTCACTGTGTCCCAGGAATTTTCCAGCTATTTTAGCAGTTGCTCTCAGATCTCTGCTGCAACCTGCAGATGCTTATTTTCATTTCCAGTTTCTTGGATTGTTCCTGCCTAGTTCTAACATTAAGGCGTAAGGATCAGAAGGATTTACTGGGCAGAATATGTTTCTCTGATTCCTGATACAGTTTTATTAAGGTTGTGGACAAACACACCTTCATCAAAAACGACCTCTGTGTGAGTCTCTTTACCTGGGAAGGGTCACCTGGACCATTCTAGAGGAACACAATGATCCCATATTCAGGGTCTTGGGATGGAAATTGAAGTGCCATAATTCCTACCAGTCATATAATAGGCTGCCATTAATAAGGGGGAAGAACAGAGAGCTCTGCATGGCTGTCATAAATCAATATAAATGCTCTCAGGTTTCTCTCAGACGTGGCCTTTAATAGCATGAATCAATATGATTTTTAGAACACAGTATACTTTTAAAGCAGCAGGGTATCTTGAGGCATAATGTTTAAGCTTTAATTTGTCTCTCGTTTGTTGATAGCACTTCAGTTCTACCATTCTGTATCTTTGCTTGTCTGGAAAATAATTCTGTTTTCATGAGAACTCTCAAGGTTTTAAGTCTTGTTTTTGTTCCAGGTTGGAACGACAACAAAGCCCTAAAAGAGTTTTCAAAAAATTAAATTAATTAATGTGTTCTTTGAAAATCTGATTCATGTAATCCACTGCCATACTAATTTAACCACTACCATTTGTTTCCCTTAAGTTTGGTCTGATCTGAGACCATTTTGTAAGTTATCCAGTATATCTTTGTAACAGGCTTGTGGTTTTTCCAAAACAATAGCACTCTTGTCAACAAATTTAGCTGCTTTCTAACTTGCTGTGTTGTTTGTTGTGAGCAATGTATTAGAACAGCTCTATTTCCATTCTGTTTTTCCTTTCTGCTCTTCCCTCAGTTGCTGGAGCAGAATGAAAAGTCGACAGTCTGGTGCCATAATTTGCTGTTTTCAGGGAGACATGAGCTGTGATTTAATGAAGACTTTGCCATTTTAGTTTGAGATAGAAGGGAGTGGTTGTGTTTTTTAACAGAAGAGGAAGAAGGGTTTATGGGCACAGCAAGGTGGAAATGAAACCATTCTAAAATCCCTTTGCAAGGCACTAAAGCTCAGTGTTTGTGATGGGGTGACCCTGGCTGGACTCCCACTAAAGCTGGTCTGTGACTCCCCTCCTCTGCTGGACAGGGCAGAGAAAGCATAACAGAAGGCCCGTGGGTCAAGATAAGGGCAGGGGGAGAGAAAATACAACAAAAGGCTCATGGATCAAGATAAGGGCAGGGAGAGCTCACTCAGCAATGACCGTCACAGGCAAAACGGGCTTGACCTGGGGAATTCAGCTTAATTTATTACCAGTGAAAGCAGAGTAGAATCATGAGAAACAAAAACTAAAGCTTAAAAACTAAAGCTTAAAAAACTGAAAACTAAATCCCTTCTTTCATATTTTGTCCTTATGTAGCCGTAGGATTGTTCAGGTTTGGATCCCAAAAAAATCTCAGTAATCTGTTTTGAACTTGGCTATGTTTTATCTTCCAGAAACAACGGACAAGGGCCACCTGGATTTCAAAAATGATGATGATGATAATAATAATAGTGGTGTCTTTGGTTCCTGCAGGGCAAGGCCAGCAAACCATGCAGTCATCAGGGCACAGGTTCCGGGATGTCGAGCACCACCCTCTTCTCGGCGACAATGAGAGCTACGACTCCTCGTCCTCGGAGGCCGACATGGCAGAGAGGGTCTGGTTCATCAGGGATGGCTGTGGGATGGTCTGCGCCATCATGACCTGGCTCCTGGTTGTCTATGCAGACTTTGTAGTGACTTTTGTCATGTTGCTGCCTTCCAAAGACTTTTGGTACTCAGTGATCAACGGGGTTCTCTTTAACTGCTTGGCAGTGCTCGCTTTGTCGTCACACCTGAGGACTATGCTGACGGATCCAGTAAGTATCCAAGAGCTCCTTGGCATTGGATTGTTCCATTTCCTCATGAGGGGAACAGGGGGGCAGGCACTAATCTCTTCTCTGTGGGGACCAGTGACAGGACCCAAAGGAATGGCCTGAAGTTGAGTCAGGGGAGGTTGAGGTTGGATATTAGAAAAGGTTCTTCACCCAGAGGGTGGTTGGGCACTGAACAGGCTCCCCAGGGCAATGGTCACAGCACCAAGTCTGACAGAGCTCGAGGAGAGTTTGGGTGATACTCTCAGACTCATGATGTGACTCTTGGGGATGGTCCTGTGCAGGGCCAGGAGTTGGACTCCCTGATCCTTGTGAGTCCCTTCCAACTCAGCACATTATGTGACTGTGACTTGCAGAAAAGTTTGGAGAAGCTGGATCAGTCTTCTGCTGGGAAAAGGAGTGTTAGATTCAAAACCCTCAAGGTTGAAGGCATGATATCTGTACCTGTCCTGTTGTTCTATTAATGAAACCATAAAGGATCAGTCAGTATAAAATTAATTTATGAGTATTAGACTCATGAAAAATACAGTTTATTTGTAAGATATTAACCCAGGCCCTGAAAAAGCTAATAAAGCTTTAGTCTTCTCTGTCCTATTCTTTTCTAGATATTTTTTTCATCAGATATATTTTCAAAACTTGTATACCTTCATCCTGTTGTGCCATTTGAAATGTGCCATTTGAAATGGCACATTTAAGGATGTGCCATTTCATTTAATTCCATTTAAGGCACATGAAAGAGCTTCCAGAGGTAGACAAGCTGCAAAACCCCAGTCACACACTGGCATAAAGTAAGAACCACTGTCCTACATGATTCCTGCATTACTGTCTGCAGGTGTTTGGAGTCAGAGGGAAGGGAGATTTACGTTGAACACACATTGAAGCAGTGTGGGTGTAAGAGCTCTTGAAAGTGCTCGTTTCATAAGACTTTTACTCTCCAAGACATTAAATAGTTCATTTTGTACTAAAATTTAATTTTTTTTTAGGGAATAAATCCAGGGAAAGTGAGCTGAGGGGAAACTCATCTATTTTCTCCAGATTTTTAGGACAGTGATAGTGTAGAGAGAAGTTCTGGGAGTGTTCAAAAAACCAGCAGGGCGTTGTAGTTAATGATTTTCTAGGTCTCTGATTTACTTCTGACCCCACACCCAGTGATGAAATATTACAACTTCTACAAACTGTGACAATAAGTTAATGGTTTAAGGATTGATTGCTTAAAAATACGTCCTGGTAAAACTGGGTGTCTTTCTAGACCTGTACTGTTCTCTATGGATAAAACATGATAAAAATTGAGATGAGTCACTGCTTTTTTTCCTCTGTTCCTTTTCTGCTGACTCCCAGAATGGAAGACACGACTGTGTGATAGAAACTAAGACTGAAGGAAGAAAGGAATAAACTGCCTCAAAACATATGGGACTTAAATTTCCTCCTATAAGTACAAAAATGGATTTTTTTCATGGAAAGGAATTGGTGACTGATTGAGACTGTGAAAGATATTTTTGAAATGGAGCATGTTTTTGTCAGCAAAATGCTAAAAGTGTGGCCTGAAGTTATTACCCTTAGTGGCAGGTCAATAGGGCAATTTGAGACATTTTATAAGGCTAAATTTACCTGGAGCAAGATAAACCTGTGCTTTGGGAGTTCTTTCTGAGATAATTCACCATGTTTACACCAAAGTATTCACCTCCATGAGAACATTAATATTGCAAAATACACTTCAGGAGTTCACCATGAGTGTTTAAGGAACTCTCTCACTTCGTACCCCTTCAAGGGCCAGCTGGCTCAAGTTGGAAGCACCACTTGGCCAAAGAGTTCATCTGGGGTAGGGTTTGGGCCGTGTCTCAGATAATACAAACACAAGTTTATTATTCCAAGCCATAGGCAACAAAAAATTCCTGCCTAAGCAGAGAGGTGTTTTGGAATGGGATCTGAATGCCTACTGGCTTCTTAATTCTGTCCCAGAACTTCCTTCAGCTGTCTGTATAAAGTGAGCATGTTCCCAGTGGGGTTTTTTTGAATGAGAGTGAACTGCAGAACGTTGCAGTGGATTTTTAAGCTGACCTGGAGAGGGCTCTCCCTGGGGGAATGAAGTGCTGACCTGGAGGGGTTGGTACAGAGAGGCCACTGCACTTTGTTACACCCCAGTTTATTTCACAGTCACTTCCTCTCCCAGATAAGCCTTTAGCTCCATAAATGAGCAAGGGGACGATGGTGCTGTGCTTTCTCTTCTTACTAATCCACAGTTAGATTTTGAACTCGGGAGGCTCTGGGTTAATATTGTTCTTGGAAGAAGCAATTCCTGACCATCCTCTTCCTCGCTGTGTTCAAACAGCAGCTCTGTGATGAACAGCTCAGAACTAATCACTACAAATCAGTTTCTTTTCCTGATGGGTTATTTTCCTTCTGAATCAGTTCCTTCCCCTCTTTACCATGAAGCTACACCAACTTTGCCAGGAGCAGAAGGTAGCAGGGGATACAAGATGTAGAATAAAGAAGCCAGTGGTGGTTCTTGCCAACAGCATCCAAGCTAAAAGTTTAAGGAAAAAGGGATGACAGTTGATTCTAAAAACTTGTCTACATGGGGCAGGTGGCTAAACCCTGGTTCAGAGGCTTGAAATAACATCTTGCAAGTAGTTGCTGCTTTAACTTTTGTGAATGGCTTGGTCCAGTAATCAAATGTCACAAGAAACATTCAGAGTAACTTCTCAGCAAATAATGTACCTGGGGGTAAAGATGTGTCTCCTTCATTTCTTGTAAGCTGGTGACAGTATATTCTATGAGAATTATGCTAATACTTGACCATGGATTAGTCTTGCTGAAATGAAGCTGAATTTGAGGTCAAGCAGAGGTAATTTATTCATTTGGAATTGATTGTGGCTTATAGCAGACCAGCTTTGAATAAATGAACTTATTTCAGCAATTATCCTGAGGTTGCTGGGATGAAGTCTATGAAAGGTATTTTTAAATGCTCTCATGCCTTTTAAGAAGCTTTCTCTCCTCTAATTGAAATGATTTCAGGGGGCTGTGCCCAAAGGAAATGCCACTAAAGAATACATGGATAATTTGCAACTGAAACCAGGAGAAGTGATCTACAAATGTCCCAAGTGCTGTAGTATCAAACCTGAGCGTGCACACCATTGCAGGTAGGCCAGGGGGGAATTTAAAGCAGGTCTGCATATTGAATTGTGAAATAACAACTGATGTTTATGTTAATTTTTCTCCCCACAAATTCCTTTTAATATCCAATAAACTTTCAAATTCATACATTGCAGAGTATTTTATAAATATAATATTCTATGGCTAAAAATTAATGTGAATGAGGGGAAAGGAGAAAGAGAAGAAAGAGTTTTAATAATAATTGTGCTCTGGTGTCTTAAATACTTTTTGATCTGTGACTATTTTGTCCTGTTCATCATTCCAATTACTGTGCTGTTATGCAGGTAATTCAGGGCAAAGAGAAGAATCTCAATTTTCTGAGAGAAGCTGATTGAAGAAATGACTCCTGCAATCTTAAATTAACAAAATACAGAGTAATTTTAAACAATCACTTTAATTTGTGTCATTTCTTTGTATGCATTTGAGGTTATATGTGAATTGATAGATTGTTTCCCCAAGGTTGTATAAATAATTGGGTAAATTGGAAATTCATTTTAAAAAGGACAGAAGTGATGATAGTTTGAACTAAACATGCTATGGAAGAGATAATAAATGCATCCATTTTAAATTAATCCTCAAATCTTTTGAGTTTTCAGTCACTGTGGATTTGCTTTTGTAGTGTTTATTGTGTGAGAGCTGAAAATAGAAGTGGCTGCATAATCAGGACTTACATAAATATGTAAATGTTCCTGGTGGCTCTCTTTAGGTGTGGGGAGTGCTGTGGATTGAATTGTGAGGAGCGTTGAATTTTAGTGCCTGTCAAAAGAAGAGAGTGAAGTCTTGTCAGGGCTCTCAGACTGTTCTGCAGGTTTGGGGTTTGTAAATGCAGAGTCTGGGTGTGTGTCACTAATCCGTGTGAACGTCACGCCTGAGTTGCTCCTTCCATTAGGAACACTCAGCCCTGGCACTGGGAGCTTGTGCTGCTCTCAGCTGTGAGTGGGTTTTTGTATCTGGAGTGTGAAGAGAGAAGTTTCACGGATAAATAGTCAAGTATGGAATTACCTTCGGTAGGTTCATCAGGGATGCAGTGACGCTCCCCTGTGCAGTGAGTCTGCTTCTTTGGCCTTATTAGCTCGGGAGTGTTCCCCGAGCACAGCTGTGCTCAGGGCTGGGGGGTGGAAGCAGCACAGCTGCTTTCTTGGGGCAGAATAGAAGCTGTAAATCCCTGGGGATCCAAAATAGATGCATGCAGTCTGCTCAGATGGCCTGGCATCATGTCCATGGGATGTGCCAAAGGGACACCTGAGAGCTCAGCTGAGCGTGGGTTGGATCTGGGATCTTGCTGATTTTCTCATCTCCCATTTAGGCAGGTTCCCACAGAGACTTCGCAGGTAGCTGTGTAAACTGTTTCCCACATCTTCAGTCCTGGTAGGATTTACTCATTTGGAAGGAAGGAGCCCTAAATGAAGACATCATATGTTGAACTCTCAATATGGGAGAAAAAAAACCTGGAATGTCAGAGAGCCTGGGGCTCAAATACACTGTTTATAGCGACAATTTGAGCAACATTTCTTGTTAAAGCAGAGCAAGAATGGAGAGTGTCTACAACAAAGGAAATCTCTGATACTTTCAAAGGATTTGTTTTCCCTAAGCACCTTTTTAGGAACCCAGCTTTGTGTGTCTTATGAATTGCTCTGTTTAATCCTTGGGAAAATATTCCAGAAGATGTTCCATGGGCAAAGGATGCATTTCGGTGCTTGCTCAGGGCAAAACATGTGAAAGGGAAAGCCAGAGGCTCACAGTGTATGTGGTATCCTTTTCGAAAGGCTGCTCTCATGTTTTCCTCAGCAGTTGGATTTCTGGTTTAGTTGTCTTTGTTTCTGTAATCTGATTCTTTGCCCTAGATTTATCACTGCAGAAGTTATCAAATAGAAAAAAGGGTTCTTTGAGTATACTGCCAATTTTTTATTGGTTTACAAACCCTTTCCAAGGACATTAAAAGGATGGTCTAGTCCCAAGTATTTAAAGTGGCAATTTGCTGATAGAAGAGACTTGAAAATGGAAATTGAAGTTGATTCCTGTTGGGAAATACTTACACTCAAAGCCACAGTGCATGTTTTGAGTAGTAAATTATTAACAGAAGGGACTCTTATGAAGTAGTTATGAAAATTGTTGTGCAACACTGCGACAGTTTTTTTAAGGAAGAAAAATAGTTTCATAATACACATTAGTGATGGGAAAAAGGACAAGAAACTTCTGTTTACAGCTAAGTATCTATGAAATACATTAAACCGAGATTTTACTGAGCAGTTAACATTCTCACCATAAGGAAGAGCCTTGTCCTGAGTGAATGGGATTTGGATTCCACTGAAGGAGCACAGCTGTCAATATTCCTGCCTGTCACTGAGAGTCAAGTCACTGAGATGTTTCCATCAGTCTTCCTGTGGATATCTGTTATCCAGACCAGTTTTTAGCTGTGTCTTGCTGAATGTTATCTTTGGCATTCAGAAGTGCAGTGGAACCTGCCTGAGTTCCTGCAGCAGCAGTGCCCAGCTGGAGAACACCTTCCTTCATCCACAGCTCCTTGTTCTCACCACCAGTTCCGCTCCTGCCTCTTGTGCAGGGTGGGAGTGAAATGACCCAGACTTCCCCAAACTCCAGCTGCATAAACATCTGTACTTGCACTATGGAAGGAATAAAATACAAGTTGATGGGGTAGGAAGAAGGCAGAACCACTGGTTCTAAGCCTTGCTGTGGGTTTGTTGGTGTGAGATTGGGAATGAAGGCAGGGTTCCAGACATCTCATGTCTTGGAGGGCTTTGTGTGGGCTTGTGAGAAGTTCTGAATGAGCAGAAGCGAGTCCTGCCCACCTCACATCCTCCGACGCTCGGCTTGGTTGAGTCTGGATATGATTTTACTCAGCATTTCACATTAATATTGTTTTTAGAGTGACAGCACAGGTTGGTTGTGATACCTGGAGTTAACTCACCCTCCACAAAGCTCAGGAAAATGAAAGGTTGAATTTGCAGCAGCAGCTGGTGAGATGAAAATCCTTTGAAGAGCCTCCTGAATGTCTTCCCTTGAGTGATACTTGTTTTTCTGTGCCAGAAAGTTGTTGCAGTTTTTAGTTCTGGTATTGGCATTTTCAGATGTAACAGGCACTGTTTAAAAAGTCATTTGCACCAGAGGATGGATCGTCTTTAATGTCCATAAAACAAGAGGCAGTGGGAATGTGGGGTTTGCTCTGTCAGTGCCACAAGTGTCTTAAGTGCCTGGATTTGTTTGACTGTGTATTTGGTTATGGAATGATTCTCATATTAATACTGGGGGAAGGTTTGGGGAGAATATCTTGGGGTTATTTTTGTAGCAACCAAAAGCCAAGTTGTGAGCAAGCAAACAGTTTCTATAAAGAAATGCACTGTTTTGCGGTTTGTCAGGAAATATTTCAGCTCATCATCGTATGACCACTGGATACCCTTGTTTCTGCTTTAAAATGTGAGGTATAATTTCCCAACAGGAGCCTTTTTTTTTCCTTTCTTCCAGTATTTGCAAGCGCTGCATCCGAAAGATGGATCATCACTGCCCCTGGGTGAACAACTGTGTGGGGGAGAAAAACCAGAGGTTTTTTGTTCTGTTTACGGTGAGTGAAAATCAACATTCAGTCTGAACCTACCCTAATTATAGCAATTTTGGTTGTGCTTAGTACCAGCTGATGGTTTAAGGACACAATTATGGTGGTGTTTTGGTTGGGTGTTTTTTTCCTTCTATGCCAGATATTCTCCAAACGGGAAGATATTTCTCCTCATACTCATTGAAATCTTGTATAATGCTGTTATTTTAAGCAGTCTTAATTTTGCTGTGTTCTCTGCAGTAACAGTCAGTGAGATGGTGCTGTCTCTTGTTTGCAGATGTACATAGCCCTAATTTCAGCTCATGCTCTCGTCCTCTGCGGGTTCCAATTCTTCTCCTGTGTCCGAGGGCAATGGACTGGTAAGCAAATCCTTAACTTTCAGTATCATAATCTACCAGATATCAAGGAAAAGCCATAGCATTCCACCTATTTCAGTCCCTCGTAGGAAATATTACAGGATTTACATCTTTAAGTGAGGTCCTGAATATATTTTACATTTTTCTCCTGTTCTTCTTTGGTTGTCTTATTCCCCTCATTCCTTTAAACATTCACTGTAAGAGCTGTGGCTGTCAAGGGAATTCTCACACCCTTTACACAGAGTAGTAATTTACTCCCTCTGTAATAGGCAGGAAACAGAGCTGGTCCTCAACCACCTTAGCACTGGATCACCTACAGCTGCCAGCTGGGCTTTGTGTGTCCCACCACAATTCTGGGAATTATATCTGAAACTGTGACAAATTTCTCCCTCATTCTGTTGCTGGAGCCAAGTGTGGGGCTCTGGTAGAAATTTCCTAAACTGTCCCAGGTTTTTGTTTAGGCCTCTGACTTGCATTTCTTAATGTTCCAATGTGCTCATTCTGGTTGTATGCTTTTGACAGAAGTGGTTGATTATATGTTCTTCCTGGTATCTGAAGCAACAGGGAAATCCATGTGACACTTTTTTTGCTGAATATTCCATTAAATGGGTGAAATCTTAGTCCATTTTTTTACTTCAAACATTCAGCCTCCTGTATATATCCCATCTTTTCCTTGTTTAAGTATAATTGAGTTAATCAGTTGATCAGAGGATCTCCAGAGATGTCACTGTCAAATGTAAGGCAGAACCCGATTACTTTGTGTGGTGAATTAAAAAAAGAGAATAAAGCAATCACTGCCAAATGGAACATCTGTATTAACTGGCAAGTCAGAGCTGACAGTGGGGATGGTTTTTACAGCAGCTGTCGTGCCTGGAACTTCAAGCTGCTCTCACATGTGCAGTTCTGAGCACTCAAATCACTTCATGTGCAAACATCTATTCGATATCCTTGAAATACCAGAAATGCAGTACCGTGTGCTTTAGAGGAAGCCAGAAGTGTTACTTCCATGAAATCCTTTATTTCCTTGCTCAGCAAATAGAGCTGCTGCAGTGCCAGCAATTAGAAGTTTGTTTTAATTGTGAAATACTGTTTCAAGTGTCAGATATTTAGAACATGCTTTGTAGATTTTTTTTTCTTGTTGGGTTATTTATAACTACATGTATCATTTTCACAGAATGCAGTGACTTCTCCCCACCTGTAACTGTGATCCTGATGATCTTCTTGTGCCTTGAGGGTTTTCTGTTTCTCACTTTCACTGCAGTCATGTTTGGCACCCAAATCCACTCAATATGCAACGATGAAACGGTAAAAAACCTCTGCTTTTTTGTATCCCATAACAGTAACTCTGGGGAGATGTGATTAGATATTGTTTTATTGCATGAGGAAAAAACTGCAGGCCTGAAATAGCTCAATTTTATTTTCTGCTGTTGCAAGGATTGAAATACTTTCCGGGGGGTTGCTTTCTGACAGAAGGTATTGTTCCCTTTGCTTTCCTGACACACATTTTGTAATTAGGTTTTCAGTGACAAAGATTGCACAGCTTTCTGACTTCAGTTTTGACTTTCACTTCTCAACTCTCACAAACTCCTGAGATGTGTCATGGGGAGTGTCTGATTTTTCTCAGGGTTACACTTGAAGTAGCTGTTTTGTCTCAGCCCTTCACGCTTCAGCTTGATACACTTTGTTACAGGATAAGCATAGTTTGGGCCTTAGATCTGCAGTATTACACCTTCAGAGCATGTTTCGGGCCGGGCAATTAACTGGAAACATAAGGAATTTGAAACCTGTGACTGTTCAGTATTTTCTCCTGTGAGGCTGTTTGAAAGTGTATTTCTGTACTGAGGAGTAACTGTGAAAAACAGTTGGTAAATATTGAGCCTTCATTAGTGGGAAGTACAAAAAATGATCATCAAAATAATGCATTTGGGGGAGTAATCCTGGCTCCAGTAATTGCAGTGCAGGAGCCTTATTGTCTGGTTTCATTAACTGAGTAAACAACTTGTAGTGTAGGTTTATTACATGTGGACTCTACTGTAACATCAGCTTTTCTGGTCATTTTACCTTCTAGCTTGAGGGGTAAAGAGATAGAGGTGGGCAAACCTTCTTGTACACATTTAGTATTTTAAGTCTTTTGCCCTGTAGCCACAGGGCTAAAAAAAGTTTCTAATTTCTTCCTTACTAAATAAATTAAAGAATAAGGAACTAATCAGCTCAGTAACTCTACAATAAAAATGCAAAATAAGTTCTGATGACAAATATTAGATTTTGCTAAACTTTGGGCTCACCAGTGCATGTTTATATACAGGAGATTGAAAGACTGAAGAGTGAAAAGCCAACATGGGAGAGGAGACTCCGCTGGGAAGGGATGAAGTCAGTTTTTGGGGGTCAGCCTTCACTCCTGTGGATCAATCCCTTTGCAGGATTTCGGATCAGGCGACTTCTACTGAGAGGCAAGAAAGGAGGACCCGAGTTTTCTGTTTGAGCCTAAATATGCTGGAACTTGCAAGAATTCTATATAATATTTATTTTGGGGCCAGAGAAGGCTGTCTACATATAATCTGTGACCAGGTGAAACTGATATCAGACATTTGCTTGTAGCAAGCAGAGTTTTCTACGTTTATTGTCACAGACATCTCATTAATTCAGAGACAGGAACTGGATCTGCAATGGTCTGAACAGCAAGATACCAGAGGAAAAGCACGTGGTCACACTAAAGAAGCCAAATGTTGTCATGCTACTGTAATTTATTTTATGAGATTACTTACCCATTTTTTGTTAAACCCTTTTTATTTGATAAATGTTTGGGGAATTACCTGTGTGTTTTTATAAGAAGTATCTCCTTAGGTGCAGTTGTCAATCAGAGGGAGGAGCATTAGGGTGGAAGTTGATCTCCAATAAGACTTAGCCTTCTAAATCCAGATTTCAGGGAATAGTGCTTTGTTCAGTTCTCATTTCTCAGCTTGTCCTAACAAACAGAGCTGTACTCCTGTGTCCCACTCCAGGCACACATTCCTCATATGCAAGTGGCTCCCAGGAGTGGTGCCCAGCACAGGCAGAGTCACTGGCACCCCCTGCCCAATGTCTTCCCAGGCTCACTGAAGCACGGCTGTGTTTGGCACTGTTCATCTCCCCTGGCACTTTGGGAACTGCCAAATCTTCACCAAACAGCACTTGTAACTCCTGGCTGTGGGCCAAACCCTGCCCCAAATCCTTAATGCATTGATTCCAGGGGAACTGGATGTGGATAGTTTGTGTCTAGGCCCTGTGCAGGGATGAGTGGGACCAGTGACTGTGTCCTGCTGTGTGAGTTTAGAAGTATGTACTGCAGATGGAGGGAATTCACTGAAAACAGTTGTCTTTGTATGGTCTTGTTCTACCCCTTCTTTATTGTACGGATTTTTCCTAGAAGGAAAGCTGTTAATGATCCCTTGGACAAAGACATCAGGGGAACGAGTGGTGTTGCCTCTTTCTCAAGTTCAACACATCTTATATGTAGAAACATCTGCAACAGAACAAATTATTTTGAATTTAACCATTTCCAACCAAAACTACTCTGAGGAAATGAGAGCAATGTAGATCTAGAACTGCTTTATGTGGGCCTGACAAACAACACTAGTGCTAAGAAATGTTCATAAATCTGCAAGTAATGAAATACAAGCTGCAAGTAATGAAATTCAGCTAAAAGTGGATTCTTTAAAAATTACATTTAGACTATTTTTTTTGTATTACTGTTAATCTATAAACACTGACAATATAAAGGATAAAGCAGGAGCCTTGATGCATAGCTTGAAACCGTGCCTAGAAAGTAAATAGCTCCCTGATTTGGGACTTGCCTTAAAATTGTCCTGTTCTTGCTTTTGCTCAGCCAGTAGCACTGATGACCTGTCCCACCTCCAGCAGTTCCACCTGCTGAAGAATCTTGCATTACAATGTTTATGCACTGCACAAGCTGTACTTACTTTTTCCAGTGACCTGCTTCTCCATCTCTTTGTAAACAGTTTGTGGCAACTTGATTCAGCTTCGTCAGGTTTTGTACTACTGGGTGGGTGAAATTCCTGAGGGATCCATGGATTATCTACGGCCCTGTGAACAAAACTGTGCAATACTTTGGAATATGTTCACTTTGCTGGCGGAGAGGATGGTGTGTGATGCTGGAGAGTTCCTAGGTGGAAATCCACTGAAATTGCAGTCAAACGAACAAAAGTGTCTCGTGTAGCTGAGGGGAAAGCTGGAAGTGCCACAAAAATCTGTGCATATTCAGTTGCACACCTTAAAATTTTGGGGGGAGGAGGGGAAATGTGTCTGGCTTTATCATGAGGCTTTTAATGTGTATAATGTTTAATGATGGAAATCAGAAAATATCACTCCAAGCGGTTAAACCCTGTGACTTAGCAAGTGTGTGTGTGTGTGTGTGTGTGAAATCCGGGTTACTTGGCTTTTCAAACCCTTCTGTTGTAATTTTTTTAATGTTAAAAAAATAAACTAATGAATTGAAGTCTTAGTTGATTAACTTCTCTATATGTCACTTTTTTTGGCACATCTGTGTTCATATTCACATGTATTTAGGCTGAACAACTTCAGGGTAATTGTCTTGCATCTTTTGGCTTGTAATATTTATTTGTTGATATCAACTGACAGGTGATACTGCTCCAAACTGAAGATACTCCTCTGCTTACTAAGGCGATTAAGCTGCACTTCCTGCTTTGCTCTTGGGCATTTCCTTTCCTGCATCCTTGTTATAGAGCCATGGAATGGTTTGGGTTGGAAGGGACCTTAAAGATCATCTTGTTCCATCCCTGTTTGTCTGAGGAGAGTGGGAAAACGTGAAAACATAGCGTGGTGTTTCAGGCTTTGCACTTCCAAGGTATTTGTTTAAAATACAGCTTTGGATTCCCCAGTTGCTCTGTGCAATTGTTGGCTTTTTCCACTGGTTCTGCAGCTTGAGGTGCAGGTTAGAGAGGAGCAGTTCACAAGTGTCCACCCCAACAAGGGTGAGGAGGAACAAGGTTTCCAACAGGGAAGGATGGAGAGACTGGAAACAGTTTATTTCCCATTTGCAGTAATTCTAAAAAATACTTGGATATGTTTTCTGGGTCTAATATCACACTTTTCTACACTGCTGTTTCTATGGAGAAAATATCTCCAAAGACACGAGCACTGACTTTGTGCCAGTGCTGCTTGTGTTTATAACCAGGTTAATGATTTGATGATGTTTGTGTGCCACAACAGTCAGGCTGGGCTGTGTTTGCATATATTTTAGGGAAGAGCTTGTTTACTCTCCAAAGGGAACAGACGTCTCTGCAGATGGACCCTGCCAGTTTATCTCCTGTTTATTTTCTTGTTTAATTTCTAGTAGTGATGTCAATATTGTTTCGTGAACCCTGGGCAAGCAGCAGTTCATTTATGGGCTATGTTATGCCCTGCTGTGCACAAATGTTGTGTTCCTACAATTGTTCTCATTTCTTTCTGTTGGTACCATGGTCATATGTGAATGTATTTAACGCTACTGGAGAAGGAAAGTGGCTTAAGGGGTTTTGAAATACAGAAACTGGACTGTAAAATGATGATGGAATATGTTAATAACACTAAAATGAAGTGCACCAGCATTGGTTCTGTATATTTTTTTAACTGTTACTCTTCTGAACAGAGTTACAGGTCCGTTCATGTGATATACTTTGTGGTTTAGTGTGGCTTGGTGCTTCTTCATTGATGAGATTAATTTTTTATTTTGCTTCTTTCGCTCTTTTGTGTGTATGCGTGTGTGTGTGTGTGTGTTTTCTGAATGTCTTAATTTATTTTAGCCTTTCCTGACTGTGTTCTAGTAGCACATGTGCTACTGTAAAGCACATCACTCTTGGCATACCCAGCACGAGCTCTGGAAAACAGCCAAGAGGCATCAAAGCAATCACAGGCTCAGTGTCTTAATAACTTCAGTGAAACTTTGCACCTCCAAAATATTGCTGCAATTTCTCTTTAATGCTGTAGTGCAAGATAAAGTTAATATAAAACCTAAATTCAGTGTTAATGAAGCCAAATATTATAATTGGCAAGGAAACAGATAACTTAAGAGAGACTTTACTACCTGAGATGCACTGTTCTCATAAGCAGTGGCATCTTGCCCAGCCACTGGAATATTTTTAAATAATGGCTTGGGACTTCTTTTGTGAACAAAATCATGATTCCAATAAATCTAATGAGATAGTCAGTTCCAAGACATAAGAATAGTGGTTTGATTTGGAGTGGGGTTTGACATAAGGAAGCCAGAAAGGGGTTTTTGCTGTGAATCTGTTTTTGGGCCTTAATGAAGTAAATTATTCTTGCTGCAACCAGCTGAACACTGGGGACTGAATCTGATACCCACTGGTTCCTGGACAACTTTATTTTCTTCTGTAATATCTTAGATTGTTAATTCCATCAATCTCGAGTGAAAGCTAGGCTTTGCTGCCATACATGGTTCTTTTTTATGAAAAATAATTCCCAAAGCTATTTGCTTTGGAGAAATCAGTGGAGAGCCTTGGGAAAGGTTTTGAATGAAAGACAAAAGGTGAACTGTCCATATGAAATATGAGAATGTGGAATTTATTTCCCCCCTAGATTTATTTTCTTACCATTAACGACTATAAATGTGCATTTAATGTCTTGAAAAGGAATGTGATCAACCTGCTGGAGGAACTGGGAGCAATGTTGGCTGGGTGCAGTTGCATCTGTCATGCAGCAGGAATGCTTGCAGGGGATCCTGCTTTCCAGATAGAGCTGTTTCAAATGGAAGTTATCAGCATATAATGTCAGATCAAATTCATCACAGGCAGGAGAAAAATAAAACGTTGTGATGCAGGTGAAATTCAACCCAGTCTTTGATGGTTTTCAGATCTCTCTGGTGCTGTAGAATGGCAACACTGAATGTCTCCCCAAGGAATGAATACTCAGTGTCCCCCTTCTGGTGGAAGTTCAGAGGCTCCTGCCAACTTCTCTTTTGATTGATAAGATCACATTTCCATGGTGTCCTCCCCCAGGGAGCTCCAAGTGCTTCAAAAAGCCACCACTGGGCACCATCGTCTCAGTTTTGCTGTGAACAAGGCCATGCGTGGGTTGGGATTTTATCCAGAGGAACAGAAGTAAGAGTTTTCCATCATGTCCTAATGTTCAGTGTGGCCACTCCTGTTCCATCCAGAGCTGTCTCATAGAAGTCATTGTACAAATGAGCAGAAGTTTTGTAGAACTCTGATAACTCTGCTTTCTAATGAAGTCCCATTCATTGAAATCAACTCCATAGCACAAATACCACACTTTAGGACGACTTGAGGCTGTACAGTCATGCTTAGGTTCATTTAACCAGTTGTAACGTGGTTAATGGTTGGTCACCTACCACTGATAAAGTTTTACATTAAATGCAGAAACACCTTATGTTTTAAATATAAACAGTTTTTTGTAAGTGGCTCACGGACAACCTGCCTCTTCCTCTTTTGGCTAATTTTGAACTCTGAAGTTTAGGTTGCAGATACCACAGAGAAACAAAACTACAGCAAAATCATATCTGTGAACTGGGAAAAGGTATTTTGGGGCATTTTTTTTGTTATGTGTGTTGCACAAAGCAGGGATTGGGTAAGTCAACAGCTCCTTGAGCTGAGGGTTTTCCAGACCAGCAGCCACAGAGTGGGGCAGAGCTCCTTGCTGCCCTCTTGGAGCTGTGTTAGAAGTGCTCACAGAGTAGAAGGTCCATCAAATGACTTGCAACTGGGCTCCACATATACTGACAGTGATGGAAAATGACAAAGTGTTGGCATTCCTGATCATAAATAATAACGGGCATTAAATGTTGGCTGGCCTGTGTGGAACAAGGCACCAGTGTGTGGAATAAGAAAGGTTTGGCCTGCTAAAGGTTATGAAGATATTCCTAAAGCTTAACGAGCAGCAGGAGAAATGGGAGTGTAATTAAATTTTTGATGGGAATAGACCTTTCCATAGCAATTCAGGACACGCTGTACATGTAAGTGATTACCAGGAGCTGTGCCAGGCACTTGTTTGGGTGAAGAAAGTGGCCGAAGGCTTTGAAAGGGTCGTGATTGCACCAAGCAAGGCGATAACAAACACAATCAGAAGCCCTGCTCCAAAGAGCTTGCAGTCTTGGTCCTGCTGGGAAGAGCATGAACCCCAATCCCTTGTGCAAAGGAGGTGGGAATTCCCAAGGTGAGGATCCTGCTGCAGGCTTGGAACTGGTGTTTGAGTCACAGCCGGGACAAGGCATGAGCGACGGGTCCGGCTGCGGGCAGGGGGGTGCTGAGCTTTGCCTCTGCAAAGAGAAAGGGCCCATTTCACTGCCAGCATGGTTTCCACATTGCTCCCAGCTTCTCCTTCCACCTCTCCCTATAAAATCTCCTGCTTGGGCATCACTGTCTGAGGCAAGAGCTGTGCCATGGCGCTGGGTCCTGCGCTAGGGCCTAGTTTATAGTCTTCACTGCCTGTGCTTGTAGAAGGAGAGGGAAGGGATGTTTCAGGAGATGCTGTGGGAGAGAAAAGAAACAGAATTAACGTGGACTTGGATGCTGTTCAATAGAGCAGAGCCCAAACCAAGTCAGCAAACTGTACAGTGAACCGAGGAGCAGGAGTAGGGGGATGGGGCAGGGGGATCCATCCCAAATTCAGGCGTGTTCTGGCATATTCTTCCTTCCTGTTTTGTGAGGAGGCACAGGGTGGACTGATAAGCACGTGCCAACTCTTTGCAGTATTTTGCACTTGGTTAATGCCTGCAACTGCTTTTCAATCCTTCCTCTCCTCATCAGAGGAGAGCTCAACCTGTAGGCCACTGTACAGCATTTCCAGAACACAGCGTCTCCCTCACCTGTGCTTTAAGGTGAATTAAAAAAACAAATAAAAACAACCTGAAATACATGATGCCAACATTTATATGGCAGTGAAACAAAATACACTACAAGAAACAAAAATACCCTACAAGAAACAAAAATACCCTGCAAGAGACAAAAATACACTACAAGAGGTACATGATTGTAAGTGGCAGAAGGAGACTGTGTGTGCAAGACATTGTGATTACACAGAGCAGTTGTTAAATTACAACTCCTGCCCTACTTTCTTTTTTTAACAGCATGGTCCTACAGTGGGTAAATGCCTTAACCAACAGCCATGGCCTGGCAGCAGTGCCCAGGGTGGTTGAAGATAGTGTTGTATTCAGTTTGACAACAACCAGCTTTACACAGGGAAGTCCTGCCACTAATAACTGTGTCCTGTTTTGTGGCATTTCCTGGTGCTGCCCACGACCATAGAAACACACTGTCCTCAATCTTTATTTCTTTTTTTTTTTTTTTTCCAAGCTTGTGATGCTTCAGTAACATCTCAAAATCCCTCTGGGTCATGCTACCATGTGAAAATCCCAGTTCCTCTTTGGAAGCACATGAAGGAGTCAGCCAGAGGGGCTGTGAAATTTTTTTCATATAAATAAACTTAAGTATCTTTGCCTTAACTGTTTGTGCTGCCCAGCCCCTCGGGTATGCTGACACTAACAGTGTGAAGATGGACACCTACGGTCTGGAGCTGTGTGAATCACAGAGCTCATGTTGCTTTGGAGGACGTGTCCTGGCAACGGTTCCAGGCTGAGGTTGGGAGGTCCTGACTGGTACTGGAGGTCAGCGGTGGTTCCTGCAGAGAAAGTGGGAAAAGACATCATTCCTTGCATAGTATCTGAGAAACCAGATGCTCTGGGCTAAATCTTCTTTACTGAGGGGATGTGGAAGACCTCTGTGGGTGAAGGTTAATGGCTCATCTTTGCTTCCTTCCTGCTCTGCTGCCCTCTTTGCCCTCAGCCTCTCACTGTCTAGAAACAACCTCCTGGGATGTCTGGGCTTTCAACTACTATCCAGCCACATTTTCCTGTCTGTCTGTGTGTCCCAATTGCTGCTCTTATGAGGGTTTCCCATATAGTTAAAACTTTTGCATGTTGTTAACAAAAAATGTGTTGTCTTCTTGCAAACTGCCTCAGTTTGGTAGAGGGCCTAAAAGTCAAGTGCCCCACTGGTGACACACCACAGAGAGTACCCATTGCTATAAAACTTGCCAGATTTTTAGAGCTAGACTGGAAAGAAAGGGCTCTGGGATTGGACTGGAGTGAGAGGGACCCATGTTCAAGCCACAGTTCATAGAGTCATAGAATGGTTTGGGTTGGAAGGGACCTTAGAGATCACGTAGGTTCAAGCCCCTGCCTGGGCAGGGATGCCACCCACGAGATCAGGCTGCTCAGGGCCCAACCCAACCTGGCCTTGGACACTTGAAGGGATGGGGCAGCCACAGCTTTGCTGGGCAACCTGTGCCAGGGCCTCACCACCCTCACAGTAATTTATTCCTAATTTCAAATCTAAGCCTACTCTTAGTTTAAAACCATCCCTGTTCTTCCTACCACACACCCTCCAGAGGACACAAACCCAGACAAGAAGCCCTGTAAATAAAAGCTTTGAGACAATCCAGCTTTGGCATCCCTCCTCAGCGGTGTTCATACCTCCCAGCAGCATCTCCTGCAGCAAACTGTCGATCCTGGCCACTCCAAAGAGCTTCATGAACTGGACCTGCTCTATCATCTGCCAGGTGATGCTCTGCAGGGGGGGCAGCAGGAGCAGGATGTCGCTGAAGCGGCCCCGGGAGTCGTACTGGCGGTCATTGATGTAATCCTCGAGGTTCACCTGCACCTGGAAGCGCATGTTCTTCACCTTCCCAGGCTCACTCAGGCCTTTGCAGTCTGGGGAGGGGGAAAATGAAGTTAACTGCTGGCCTGTGTAACCAGAGAAATGTTGCCCTGTCAGTCAGGCTCTGTAGAGGGAAAAGGATGAGATGCCAGTGATCCTCTGACAGAGTCCAAGATAAGGTGATAGATTAGCACGGGGATGCCACTGCTTCATATCTCATGTGGAATAGGGAAGCAGTAAGGGGAATTTTAGGGGAAACAGTAATTTCAGGGGAAACAATAATTTGAGGAGACTTTGAAGGGAAAGAGTAAGAAAATAGAAACTTAAAGTGGATATGTCTGCCTACCACTATTAGTAAAGAGGAAAGATTCAGAAGTTAAACCATATTTATTCTTCCAACCAAGCAACCAACAAGAGGGAAAAATGATATGAAGTTAAATTTTTTTGGGCCCCAGAATTTTCCCCTGAAAACTCTGAGTCCCAACTGCTACCACTAAATCCACGCAGTTTTAGTGCCTGTATATGTTGTAATCACACCCTGTGCAGCATGAGGTTCTTGTCTTGCTCTCCTGGCTGTGACCTGTGGTCAATCCTATTTTTAATGGGTCACTGGTCCAGCTTTGCTCAAGCGAGTAAATGTGACTTTGGGTAGGGTGAAGTGCTGCAGTTTTCCACTGCTGCCTCTGCTGGTAGCTAAAACTGAGATTTCTGGATCACTGCACCATTTTCTTCACTGTCTACAAAGAAACCACAGGCACCACATTTTAGGGATCATGGTGCCAAGAGATGAGATAAAGCGGTTAACAAATGATTGTATGTCAGCGTGCAGCTCTGAGGACGTGCCTGCTCATTAGCATGAATGAACTTCACTTCTGTAGAGCTTCACAGTGTTTCCTCTCAGCTAAAACCTCAGCTCCTCACTGTCACATTGATCTAAAGCTGCACAGAGACATTGATCAGCTGAGAAGGTGATCTGTCAAACTCAATTTGCTGATACCGCCCTCACTCTCTTCACTCTCTGGAGAGCTGAAGTTTGTGGTGTTTCTAAAACTCCTGGATCTTGGTTTTGAATCAGCAAATGCAGCAGAAAACAAATAACTACTGGAAGATACTCTAATTTCTCCATGCTAATAGGTGCCAAGGATAAAAGAGCATTGTTCTGGGCTTGGGGTTGTTGTCCCATCTCTTCTCTGAGCTCCAGGGCAATACACACTGAAGGGACCCCAGTGCTGTAGCAAGAAGAGGTAGTTTGTGTGCTGTAGAAGCAGCAGTGCCTGGGGAGAGCCTGGGCTGAGACAAAACCCCCCAGGCCTCTGGAATTAGGATACAACAAAGCTTCAAAACAAGCTGTTGTTTGCCTCTGTGTTTCCCTGTTCTCCATCCTGTGTGGATCAGCCCTGCCCTGGGCCAGTGCTGAGTGCCAGCAACATCCATTAGCAGACCCCTGGTATTTCTGGGTGCCCTGACCAGCCCAGCTCTCTGTGGTTTTTAATGGTGCTTTCTGGACCCTGTTAGAGCTCCGCTGCTGCTCTGCTGACTCACTTTGCTTATACATAATTCACTACAGGCATATATGTCCTTAACAGTCATCTCCCGCATTTCAGGCCGATGGGCTTTCCCAAAGCCAAGCTACTGAAGCAGCCAAACTGCTCCAGGGCCTGCAAAGTCTTGAACATCAGCCTGGCTGGAGTTCTAACTTGGTAAACAGCAAAACACTCAGGAATACGTCACTTCTAACTGCAATGCTGAGCACTGGCCATTACAGCACAGGAAATGTGAAATGCAAGAGCTGCTGCCAAGGGGTTTTCCTGGTTATTGGCGGGCCCTCAACTCCTTTCCAAGGCCATCTTGGCAATCAGGAGGAAGCTCACCTGGATCAAAGAAGATGATGGCTTTCAGGCAGGCGTACTCGTTGTCATCGATCTGGATGTCCCGCAAGGGCTTCACCAACTCGTCCAGGATTCTGGTGGCCACGCGAGCGATTTCCAGTTCTGGGCAGTGCATTGGGATGATGAAATCATTCCCTGGGGAGACAAGAGAAATTCACCGTCAGATGTTGGCTCTAGCTCTGCAGACACGGTCTCATCCAGCAGGTACCCCGAGGCCTGTTTGCCAGGTGGTCCCGGTGCCCATTTGCAGCAGATTTCCAGTCTGCAGCTCCCTAGTCTGATCCCCAGTTGAGAAGCAAGCCATGGATCTCATTCTTCGGTCTTTAATTATCTCATTTGCACATGTCAGGGCACTCACACTGTACACAAGGCCTGCTCCACGTTCTGCTCTGCTTTACCCTCTCTTATATCAAGCACCTGTTTGTAAGCAGTGTTGCATCTTTATTTTTGGTGTGTTGGTTTTTATTAAACAAAGATATCCCTCCCTCTTTTCTTTAGTGTATGGCTTTCAAGGTCGCATTCTCATTTTTTCAAGAACAATCCCACCTGTGGTTTTGGTGACAGAGAGCTGCATGAAAAGGCAACACCTATGTGCACTATAATTTTTAATAGACCTTTCTGCTGAGTCTTTGAGGACTGATATCCAAATACCTCATTGCTTAGCAATTTCAGTTACAAAAATAAGGCAACACAGTTTGAGATGCCAGTTAAATACTGGGAGGAGATTCTCATCCACAATTTCAAAGCAACAAGGGAAGAGTTATAAAAATCCCATTGAATTTTCTTGCTCCTTTTTATGCTTCTCCAGATACTTCCCAAGCACTGAGTCTCATCCCAGGTGTGCAGACCATGCCCAGGAGAAGGGATTTCAGGTAGGCAGAATAATTGGCAATGACTTGGGGGTGTGAATTACAAAAGCAGGAGTGGATTTCACTACCTTACCTAATAACAGAAAATCAGTGTATGGTATGGACCTCTTGGCCACCCCGAGGAGCAAGTGCTCCCCTGCATGGGCTCTGAGCAAGGCAACCTGGAGAGGGCACAGAAAAAAGACATAATACTATATTTAAAAAGCAGAGATCTGTCAGATCTACAGATAAAGTACTATTAAAAACTAGAAAATATTAGAGGATGTTCACTTTGAGAACTGCTACATTCACAGCAAACTAAATAAGAAGTTGTTTTCAGCAACAAAAGCAAAAAGGGGCTTGAGTTAGTTGAGTTCTTGGGAAACAAACAGCATTTACAATCAAGTGCCAGGTACCAGTAAAGGGAAACTCAGTCTTTTTTGACTGGGGCCTTTTGCAGACTGGACTGACCAACTATTATATTTAGGGGAATTTGGCTACTCAAGTTGTTTTTAATTGATCCCTTGGCCATTATTACTCTATCTGTCCTGATAGATTAGTGCTCTGCATAGGTTGATCTGCACATTAATGTCAGATTGTCCTGCTGAAAGGTACGGCTGGGAATTCCTGTCCAAGGCTGGGAATTCATCTCAAAGGCAGTGGGTTTGCAGGGAAAAGGCTTTTGCATTTTACCTGGTCGTCAAGTGGGAGCTCACAGAACGCTGGGATGTATTTTGCCCATTCCACCAGCACCAGAAGCTGCTGCTTCATGGACTCACACACATCATTGATGGTTGCAACCTTCTTCATGGCAATGTCTGTGCTGTGCACCGGGCTCAGGGATAAATACTGCAAGAGAAACAACCCAGCTGCATTGGCACCGGATCAAAGCTGTTTTACCCCCCTCCAGAGCAGCGATTCATCCTCATGAGGCCCTTGACAAGTCGTTTCCCGTTGTGGTTTCTCACTCATCTGCTCAGCAGCGTGTCCTGTCCAAGCACAGCCCCTAGTGCAGCCTCCACGAGGTGGTGCTCAGTCCCAACACACTCCCCTCCCTCCTCTGCCTCCTTCCCCACTCTCCAAGCTGGCTCAGGACAAAATCTGATTAATATTCCCATTCCTAGCAACATCAAGGCTCAGCTTCCTATCAGCCACTTAACCCAGCCAAATGCATGAAATATATCCAGCCTTTCTCCTCCAAGTTACTGCCTGGGACACAGAACACCCTTGTTGATCTCTGAAGGGCTGCGTGGGAGGGAGAGGGTTAAAACATCACCATTTTTTAAAAGGAAGGGGACTCATTGCTGCATGTAATATGCAACATCTGGACCATATGTTTCTGTGGAAAAAGGGTATTTGCATAAGAATTTAAAGGACACTCAGGGTGAAATTCATAGTGGAACATGAAATAAAAAAAGCAATCAGCATTAGCTGAAGCCCAGTGATTTTATTCACACGATTTTTCCACTCTAAAATTGTTACCCTGATAACGAAGTTATAAGAGAAGATTCAGTCAACCGTGAGGGAAACATTATGTTTGGAGCGGGACAGAGTGTGCAGCAAGGAGGGATAAACTTCCATGTGAATGCCAGGAGTTTTTAGGGGTGCAACAACAATTTTAGGATGAGGGAATAGGGGATCCAGGGTCTGCAACATTCCCTAAGCTCTGGAATTTCTGCTTTGTACCTCACACCTCAAAGGCAACAGGGTATATTGCCTTGATGACACTCCAGGGATTTTTCCTGTCTGTTTTTGGGTATCTCTAATGCAGTTTCTTCCCTGTTGGTTTGTGCAAGAGCCACCCAAGGACAGAAAGAAGATCCAAGGCCAGTTTTGGTTCATTTTTACCTTGGTTCCTCAGATAATCTCAGGATTACCTATTCCTCAATCATAGAATTGTTGTTGTGACAAGAGCAACATTTGCTGTTTTGGCTTTCTTTAGACTTTTTCCTCCTTTTCTGTTTCCCAAAGAACTTGACAAGGATTTTTGATTGCTTTCTTTCCTTTCTAATTTAGAATCATTTGACTATGAACAGAATTCTTTTTTTTTTTTCTCTGCAGCTGTTTAACTTCCACTTCACTTTTTTGAATTGTAAAACTTTTAAAAAAAAAAGAGAGACCCTTTCGTTCAACAACATAAAACACAAGTTCCTTTGTTCTTTGACTGCCTCTCTCTTACAATGAATGACTGCTGACAAGGAACACGCTGCCAAACCAGAGCAAAGGCTGAACGCACACAGCAACACAAAAACTGGATTAGAAATTCCACCTCAAAAGGTGGAAAACCTGGATAGTTCAAGGGGTTAGAGCAGCTGAAGGCCGCGTTTGGAGGGTGTCTCCACATGTCCTACCTGCTGTGCCATGGCCTCAGCCTGGGTGAGCACGTGGATGGAGAGGGAGCCGTTGTCCTCGTAGCTGCTCCTGCGGATGCTGATCCTGTCGCGCTCGTTCTGCACGGCTGGGAAGACAGTGAACAGTGCTTGAGAGAAAATTCCCCCACAGCCCACGGCTGCTGCTCCCCGTGGGGGCTAAACAGGAGGGGATAAGGCTTTAGCACCTGCAAGACACTCCATTCTTGTTGGATGCTGGAATAAGACTGAGCAGGCTGTGAGGGAGGGAGAAGACCAAGCCCGAGAGGGAGATAAGGCCCTTTGGGAGTCAGAGCAACACCTGTGGGATGTCAGCTGCTCCCACTGGGCTTGATGCAGCTCAGGGGGAGTTTAGGGATTTGGTGTCAACCCTTTTCACTTGGCAATGCACCCACAGTGCTGGAGCCCTGGCCTTTGATACCCTTTTGCCATGTCTGCACTGAGGACTCTCCTGAGCTCCCAGTACAGCAGGATGCTCCTGAGGCTGCAGCTCATCTTACGGCAGCACCGGAAAACTCACCCTCTAATACCCTTGAAATGTCCCCTGTCCCTGAGGCATCACGGGTGGTGGTCCCAGGGGACGTCTCCACCACTCATGGGCAGCAAGAAAAGTGACTCATTTATGAAGGTCCAAAGAAAGGAAACTTAAATTCACTGATTCCCCCTCAAAACCATTCCCTCGGCCTTGCCCTTCACGCTGCTGATGCCAGTGAGCCTGAAACCCCGACAGCAATGCTGGCACACAGCTGGGGAACAGACCAAGCCAGGGTTTGTCCCCAGCCCAGCTGCCACCCTCTGCAAATCCCTGAAAAATGAGCTGGAAATCAGCTCAGTGTCCCAAATTATTAATAAAAGTGATACCACAGACCCTGGGCACATTATAGGAACCACAGCAGAGTGAACATCAGCACAGGCTCTTTGCAGACAGAAAGCTATGACCACACCATGGTGAATTTGAAAAAAACACTGATTTTGAGACCCGTTCCACCCTTTAAACCCTCCTTTTCCCTGAAGCACAAAGCCCATCCAGGCCCTTCTCCATCAGCCCTGCACACTGAACATAAGGCATGGATTGCACTTCAGCAGCTTATTTTTGCAACACGGCCTCCAAGAGCTGACTCACCTCCACTGCAGCCATCAGATAACACGGCAGCAGAGAAAAAAGGAGAATTTAGACACAGTCCACCCTGTTTTCAGTGTTAGTTTCTCCCCAAAGCCCTGTTGCCTCTGTCCAGCAGCACACAGGGCTGGGGGAAGGAGCTTGAACATAGAGTTAGTGTTTTCCTGACAGCTTAGACATCTTGCTACAGCTCAGAAAGGCAGTTGTCAGGTCCTCAAAGCAGAGGAAGCGGGAAGATTTAGCATGTGGTGATAGTGCAACACATCCCTCCTCCTTCATCCAGCAATTCCAGACTCCTTTGGCTTTATTTAGGAGGAATGACTCAGACAAAGCTGTCAAAGCACGACTCACTGTGCTTTAACCCCTTGGGTGTAAAACAGTGTGGTTTTGTCTCAAAAGTGGCCACTGGAGAATGATTTTATTTTTTTTTTTCCCCCCAGAGTCAACAAAGTCAATTTGCCATCATTCTTTTGGGACTTTGCCTCACTGCTGGGTCTTGCTTTAGAGCATCACTCTGCACAGGACTCATTCCTGGGAATTCCTGAAAAGGAGGAAAGTGGGCACCATTTTGCCCAAGGAGGGGGAAGGTGAGTTTTTGTCAGCTCATGTCCAGCTGCTGCTCTGCTTTCCTAACCAGCCTCTGATGAAAGGCCAACAAAGTGAAAGGGCAGAAACCAAGCAGCAGTGACAGAAATCAATATCTCCCCTTATCGGCAGGAGTATTTATTTTCCAAGAGTTGGGGCTCAGTTTTGCTGTCAGTCAGGACCTGACTGTGCCTGGGGGGGTCTGCTGGGCTCCCATCACCAAAACCACTCTGTACCCCAGAACCAACCTTGCCTGTAAGAGACTGGATTGATACATTGGTTTGTGACAGATAAAACACACAAACATATTCCTGGAGCATTTACAGACAATTAGTCATCAATTTAGGGATAAAACAACTACAGCCCTCGGGAAGCTGCACTAACCCACCTTAGCACCTCGCTGTGTAGGGGGGTGTTCAGCCAGGGACCCTCACCAGCCTGTAGGTGAAGGTAGTTATAGGAATCACAAGCTATGATTAATCTCTGGAATGGATTAACCCTTCATGGCTTTTACTGGGACAGCAGGAAGATGAGCAGCAGCATCCAGCACTCAGCCTGACCAAATCTGTGTCATCACTGACTTTTTGGAAAGTCCCCACCCAAGCTCCTACACCTGGTTTCACATCAGATGGTCTCCCACATAGATCCCAGGGGGTGACGGGGCTCTTTTTGCCCACTTTCGAAAAAAGGTGCAAATTTTGCCTTTCCAACTGAGTTACACACGTTATTTTACATAAGCCAAACAGACCCATGCAGACCTGGTCCCCAGTGACAGACTCCTTTAAAAAGCCTCAGCCTGTTTTTCCTCCCAGACCTTTTTATGGCACATATTTCAGTGCTTCCCTCATGCTCTGATAAGCTCAATCTTCAAGTGTAAGTGGATGGTACAGAGGGACTTTCTCAAGGTGATTTGGGGGTTATCTCTGAAAGTACCCAAGATGTGATGGAATTAGATACAAACGGGAGTTAATGTTTTACCTGCCACAAAAATTAATCTATTACTGTGTGGTAATTATATTGCTATATTTATTGTATTTGTAGAAAGGAAGGGATAGGTCACTCGTGGTGAGGCGGTGGGAGGGCTCAAGGGATGTGCTGGCCCTGGGGGTGCTGGGCTCAGGTGTGATCTTGGCTTTGCATCAATAAAACTCAGCAAACTTGCAGGAAAGACTAAAACTCTAGTGCTGACTGACTCCCTGGGGGCTGCTGTTTCCAGCATGTTTCTGGCAAAAGCTTTTGCTCCTCGTTTTTGTTTCCCTCTAATCTTGTCCTCTGCACATTCCCAAAGCAAATAAACACCGTGAAGGGCCACTACAGCCCCACAAGTGGGGACTTCAGTGGTTGTGAGTCCCCATCACGTTCTGGTCAGGGACAGTGTGGCCCCAAGCCGGGCTTTTCCCCGGGGGAGGGAAGAGAGAGCGAGATGATGCCCATGTCTCCCTCCAGGGAACTGTCATTGCTACAGCATGTCCTGACTGTGGGAAGCAGATGGGAAAACAAACATATTCTCCCTGTGACGTGGAGAAGCTCTAAGGGGGGTTTGTTGTCCAGAGCAAGGCTGGACCCTCCTGCCAGGAGCACATGAAGGATTCCAGAGGGGCTGCGGGACACGCGGGCGGCTCCGAGCAAACAGCGGCGTGTTTGTGGCATTGCAACAAACCCCTGTCCCCCAAACAAGGTGTCCTTGCTGCTTTGCCACACAGGTCCAGAGCCCGGGATGAGGAACCTCCAGGGAGTCCAATAAATATGGGCACAGACACTGGCTGGAAGGGGAGAGCAGCAAACCAGTAACTTTCCACAGCAAGTGAGGAGGTTAAAACCCTGCCTATATGGGAATTACTGTTTCCATTATTATTCCACTAAAAACATCCTCGTTTAGTGCTGGGGGAGTTGGGAATTTATTAATAAATGGCATAGAGAGAGAGCAGGAGGAGGGAGGTGTGAGTGCCCTGTGCAGTGCTGGCATTCATTGGTGCTCATAGTGTTTCTGTCTCCACCTACAGATTTACTCCTCCTGCTGCCTGATTAATTTATATCCACAAATAATCTTTTTTCCCCAAGCTGCCTCAGATTTTGTAGGTGTGGTATGTTTTATTCACAAATAAATCCCAGTGGTACACACACATTTAATCCTTTCACGGGCTTTTGGGGTGATTTATGACCATTGCAGGTGGAGAAGATCCTTTATCTTTTCCATCCTTCTTTGCAATAAACTGCAGTCCCAGTTTCTGAAAGCTGGCAGAAGAGGTGTGCAAACAAAAGGTATGAAACAAGACAGAGGTCCTTCAAAACACTAATAAAACTGTCCTATAAACCTGTCCAATTTCACAAAGATAAATAAAAAATAGCCCCAAACCCTCCCACTGTGTTGTGGCAGTAAGTGATAAAATAATTCTTTTTACTTCTGCATGAAACTAAAGGAGTTCACGTACATTCATAAATTACTTTGAAGAGGATGAGAGGTTAAATATTAATCTCTCTCTCTCTTTTTTTTTTTTTTTTTCTACCAGCAAACTGAATCCTGACAGTGCAGTGCTGGCATTTCAAACAGCTTCCAGGTTTTCACTCAGCTCCACGTGAGGAGATGACCCAGCTCACTCGAGAAATCACACCCTGCCAATTTATTCAAGGTTAAACATGATCTCAGTGAGATGCTAAAAATAGTATCCTGGTGTTTCCTCTGTGTGTTTAAGTACCTGGTGTTCCCCTCAGACACTGGTGGTGTAGTCACCACAAACCTGTCCGGTAACACTGAGCAAGACAATGGAAATCGAACCTTCCGTGCAAAGAGAGAAAACCAGGGAGAACAGACAGAAAATCCCCCAAATACCCAGCCCTGTCTGTGACACAGTCCTGGCCCTAACCACAAAAAAAGGATAAAGGAGGGAATCTCTGTTAAAATCTTAAATCCTGGTCTTAGAGGTGTTTCAGGAGACCAGAAGGAGTTTGTGTTCAGGCAAGCCTTTTCCTCTCCCCTTGTCCCAGCTATGATGATTGTTATTAAAGTGAATTCCTGGCACCAAAAAAGTAGTTGGGATAGGACTGTTCCTGAATGAGCTAATTTTTAAGAAGTTTGGGGACTGGACTTTCCATAAGACTCAAGTTTAGGCCCTATCTTGATGGAACCTGGGTACCATCTCAATGCACAAGCTTGAAGGTGTGGGGCAGTCTTGGTCCTTTCCTAAGGTAGGATCAAACTCAGAGTGTACAAACAAGGCAATCTAAAGATCCTATTAATGATTTTCTTAACATCTGCCCAGCTGCCCCAAATGGCAAACCTCTCCTGGCACAGTTTAAAGCTAGCTCAGGTCACAGGGATTTTTCTTTAGGCAGAAATTTCCCTTCTACCAGGTTACATAGCACCCTGAAAAATCTTATCCACTAGAATTATGTCCAAAATGGAAATTTAAAAAAAAAAAAAACAAACAGAAAAAGAAAGATCCAAAAGTGTCACATCACATCTTACAACACAGGAAGACTGGGGAAAAAAATTTCTCTCTGGATCCAAAATTCCAGTTTATCAGTTAGTTTTGCTGGGGAACAGCAAGTTCTCTAACACTGCACACACAGACACCTAGCAGTGGGTCAGTGGGGCACCCTCAGTGTGAGGGTGACACAGCCCTGGCTCACCCCACCCCAGGTGTATTGTCCCTGGGAAAAGGATCATTTCCAACTCCTTCCCCTCTGCTGCGAGTAAACAATGCTATTACCACACCCTGGAAAGTCTGATTGCTGCTGTAGGGGCTGGCTCTGCAGGGATGTGCCAGGGAAAGAGTGTCAAGCTCTTGGGACACAGAGCACGGCCAGTGTGAATGTCCCCACTGCCATCTCCCAACACAGATGGGCGCACACTGCCAGAAGGTTTGTACAAATATTTGTATCCTCCTAATAGAGCCCTGTCCAAGACGTGGCTCCTCTTTTTCCCTAAAGCTTCGCAATTCTGTTTAATATTAATCTAGAACCACCCCAAGGCAAACAGCTGTGTTCTTTTTGTGCACACAATTGTGCAAGAAAATTTCTTTCCCAGTCCTGCACACGTGCTTGGGATATAGCTCTGGTCAGCTAATCTGATTTCTGCAAAGCACTTGCTCAAGGTGCTTTAAAATCCTCCTTCCCAAACACATGAGCAGTCTGTGAGCACACAACCTGACTGTGCACTCATAAAAGAGTTTCAAAGAATGTGACCATGTGGAACTTGAAATGAGTCATCTTCCATCAAGCTGCAATCAGTGATGAAGGCCTGAGCCAAGGTTTTATAACTTTTACCATAAAACCCAATAAAAACCATGCTTCAGCTCAAAGAATGGAGCTGATAACCAGATTTCAGCCTTTCCAAGCACTGGAGCTGCATCAGCAATCAGCTTTATCCCCATCTAGTATTGACCAGATCAGCTTTGGTTTGGTCTTTATTAATTTAAACTCTGATTATTTTTCCCTCTGCTGTATTTACTCCATTTCTCCTGAATTAAACCAGTAGACATTTTTGCTACATCCATGACTTATGCCAAATTTCAAGACCCTCTTCTGCAGGAAAACATATGGTCAGAACATTGGAAAGATTGTTTCATCACCAGTGAAATCTTATTGAATTACCAGAAACGAGTGGCAAATTTCCCCTCGGTTTCAGCGGGACCACAGTTTCACCCCTTGGGTGAACTCAGTGACATGGAAGGAAACTCTCAAGCTCCTTTCTACCTCCCTCATCTTTTAGCTGTCAGTGGGTTGGAAAACAGCTCAAATGAAGGGTGGAGAGTGTTGAAACCATCACCCAACCACCGACACGTCACTGGGATGTACCACCCGTTGTGGGTTGGGCCCCCACTTTGCTGAGCACTCAGTAGGCAAGCACAAAAAGCTTGGAATCAGTAAAACAGTGTCATCCACGCTCTCCCAGTATGAAGACACTGGATGAGAAGAGACCAGAAGTGCTGGGATAGGTCCCAGACTTTCCCAGGGAAGCCAGATGTAGGCACAAGTTAACAGAGTGGGTTTTCTCATGCTTGGCATTAGACCCTGTGACACTCAGTGTTTCCTTCAGCGTGTTGAAAGGTCACTTGATGGTCACTGGCACCCAAACCTGCAAAGCTCCACTCCTTCCTGACACAGCCAGTGGGAAGTGCAGCAAAAGGCATTGGCCAAGTTTGGATTGGCCCTTCAGTACTGGTGCTGCTGGTGTGGCTCATGGTCATGGTGTAACCACCACGAGGACAGAATAACTGAAGGGCTTGGCTCTGACTCACATCCGTGCTCGGGGGACACCTGAGTCACCACCTCCAGGAGCACTTCCCATGTGCCCTGTGCCACCAAGGACCAGCTCTGGCACTGAAAGGATCGTGCCCAGGCTGTACCTTGCCCTGAGGGTTGGATGAAGCTACACAAGCATCAGCCAAGTCAACCACACCGCCTGAGGTAGTCGACTGATGGCATTTATGAGAATGGCAGGTCCTCACTGAGATTGGCACAGCTGGGATTAGGAGTCAACGCTAGCAGGTACAGAGAGAGGAAATTGCTGCTGTAAAGCACTTAGAGACCAGACAAACCCTGAGGAAACTCATCCCTTTCCCACTACTAAAATATCCCAAAAAACCCAGCCTCCCAGGAGGACTGAATAGTGTCAGCAGGCTCTCGCTGATATTGAGATAAAATGGGAAATGGGGCTTTCAACCACAACAAAAAAGTCTCTCACTGTGACACAAAAGCAGCATCTCTCCAGCCAGGGCTGCTGCTGTTCTCCACAATGCTCTGCAGTGGGAGCAGGGCCTGAGACAGCAACAGGCAGTTTGAAAATGTCTCTTTGCACCTACCTTCTTTCTTCATTCCAGCTCTGAAGCACTTCTTCAGCCTGCAGTACCTGCACTGGTTCCTCTTGTCTTTGTCAATCACACACTGTCGGCTGAACCTGGGAGGAGATGGGAAAGAAAACCTGGAGCAACCAGCCTGGCACCTGCAACCCCCTCACCCTGAGCAGCCCCATATACAGCCCCAAATACAGCCCCAGACCTCCCTGATCTGCTTCATGAACCTCGAGAAGAGCCCAAGATTTGCAAGAAATGGATTGAATCGTCATTGGCCTGGCCTAGCTCCTCATCTTCCCCAGCGCTGCTCCTGCCAGATGGGACTACAGCGACTTCAGACCACCCAACCTGCACGGACTGGGATGGTTTTGGCCGTGAAAGCATGACTGTGACTCAAGTTGTGCTGCTGTAGGAGCTCCATCTCCTTGCAGACAGTTTTTGGATGTTCGCTGTCGGGTTTTTTTCTGATTTCCCTGTTATCTGTCCCATTTCATGTACAAAAACTGCACTATGGACCACAAGCCCCTTGTGTCTGTGGCCTTGTTTTGAGGCATGAGGCCACCTAACTCCTCCTCATTTCAGTGGGGATTTAGGAACCTCTGTGCTGTTCAAGGGGTGGTCCAGGTTAACTTGGCAGCTCTTTCCATGCTGGGTGAAGCCACGGAAAAGGAATCTGCCGTGCAGAGAGGAGATGACGTGGGTTGCTCTGGGACCATCACCAGGTTATAAATGCTGGGGCAGTTTCCCAGACTAGTTGAAAGCCAAAGGTACAAAGGCCCAAAGGCTTTTCAAGTACTTCATGTACCAGAGCTCTGAGCTGGGCTGAATGCAGCACAGCTCACCAAATAAGGACTTGCAGACAAGCTTGGCCATTTCCTTGGCTTCAACACTGTGATTCTTCCCTGAGCTGCCAAATACCACAGAGATTCATGGATTCCTGGGAAGGGGCAGCAACTCCACTCCCAGGAGACTGACAGCTGAAATTCCAAAGAAACCAGCAGTAGTTGTAGTCTCTCCCTCAGGAATCCCACGGTTCATGGGATGGGCACCATGTGGGTGGACACTGCTGTCACCCCAGGTGTCTTTCATGGCTGGTGTGCCCTGGAGTGATAAGGACACCAAGAACATTTTGAACAAATAAGATGACTCACATCAGAAAAATCTGAAATCCCCTTAGAGGAGGAAGAGCTTTGGAACAGAAAGAAAATTTCCAGGTTTTAATTAGAGATGAAGGATTTGAGTTGCCTTCAGATTTGGGGGGTTTTTTCCCTTTTCTCCTGTGCTAAAATAAACACCACTTTCCTAAGGTCAACCAAGATAACAGATTTATAATTTATAGCCTCCTCATGGTCAAAAAATCCTCTCAAATGTACACCTGTGCCAAAGTGGATGTGAATCATCTCTGGTCCACACTCATTTCTCAGAATGATCATAAAATCATCAGTGATATGTCAGTGTGCATCATTTATTTTATTTCAAAACAGAAACAGAGAAGCAGTGAGGGGAGGGATGTGTGGAGGCCTTGGAAGTGACAGACTCTTGGATGGCTGTTGTTTTTTACAGGGAAAATCAAGAAAAACTGTGTTGGAGATGAAATCTCTGGAGCTTTGGTCCTTTGTTATTTTGGCTTTCCCTTGCTGGGCTGTGACAAGGCCATGGTGTCACCCTACACTCGGTGGAGTGTGGATTTATGTATTTTACACACCAGTCAAATCTCTGGTCTATGGGATTCCTTGATTTACACCATGGGGAAAGCAGTGATGCTGAATTCACTAAAGGGATTTCTCAGTGCCACAGAAGGTCTCGGGGTCCAAGACGAGACAAGACTGAGTTTACTCCTCATCTCCCCATCCTCCAGCCACAAACCAAACTACAGCCCTGCTGCCGGCACCCATGGCGTGGCAATCTGGCATTTGACGCGGTGTCCCCTTTGTCCAACCTGATCTGCCCCCCAAACCACTCACAGCGCCCACAAACTGCATTGTAACGGCAGCAGGGGCGGGTACCTGCAGGAGTAGACGTGGTTCTTGCGGACGCTCCTCCTGAAGAAGCCCTTGCAGCCGTCACAGCTGGAGGCCCCATAGTGCTTGCCGGTGGCCCGGTCCCCACAGATGGAACACAGGGAGCTGACGCCGTTGGGGAGTAGGTTGGTGTTTGCTGACTCAGCTGCGATGGCCTCTGTGGACAGAGAACAGGGATCATTAGACCCCATCCCGCCCTTGATGGACACCAGAGCCAAGCTGCTTTGTGCAAGCAAACAGCACTGAGCCAGCCCCACCCACCTAGAAAAGCCTCCAAACCGATGGTCGTGCTCTTCCCAACCTCAGCTGAGAGTAGCTCAGCTGCTTTGCTTCTGCCATCGATGTTTTCCTTTGCTTCAGTGAACAGAGGGATTTCAAGCTGCATAACCCAAACTGCTTGTGAGGATTTATCAATTATCATTACTTTTTTTTTTTTTTTTTTTTTTAGCAGATATAGAGAAACCTCACCTGGGTGTGAGGTACATGTTTTTGAGGGATGGAGAGCCATCTCCTCAATTGGTCACCTGGAGAACATGGTTCAAAGCCGGCATCCACAGAAGACAATAGACAAAATCTCCTTAACTTGAATAAATAGAAAGCAGAGAAGAGGTAGCAGAGGCACAAAGGATGAACTGCTTCATGCCCATGACAGAGATGCTGGAGATAAAAGGCTGCTCTTGAGAGCTCCTCTGCAGCTGAAAGGCAGAGAGAGCAACTCCCACAGGGATCGCTTTAGTTCTAAGTCTGGTTCCTGCTCTGAAATTCCCTCTGAAGAGCTCACTGCTTTCCACTGGAAAACAACAGAGGTGTGCAGGAAGATCAATCTTCTAAATTAGGGACCTAAAATTAGGTCATATGAATGCCCTCTGTCATGTCCTCTGTTTGCACCCCCTCATTTGGGGCAGGAATAGCTCTGCCCCTGCCTGCCCTGGGCTGTATGTACACACTGCTGAAGACTCCCCTTTGAACCTCTCCCTCGGCTTTAACCACCACACTCTCTGCACTCTTAATCCTCCTAATTTGAGGCACAGCTTGGGGAAGGAAAAATAAGGAGACACTTGCGAAGACGCAGATGAGTGTTTACATCTGACCGAGAGAAGGAATATTTGTGGAGTCTGCCCTGACCCAGGCACTCACTGCAGGATGGTTTTATGAATTTATCACACCTCTGGGAGCATGTTCTGCACTCCAGGGAAGCTGATCTCGTGCTACAGTGACCTTGGAAAAGTCTCAGGGACAAAGACATCCTGACGTGTCTCTGGGATGAGACAGAAGAGATGGGCAGGGATGAGGAAAGCTCAGCTGAAGTTGTGTTGAGCAATGAGAAATCTTTGAGAAAATTACTCAAAGAGGAGGAACTGTCTTCTGGTCTGGACAGCCCAGAGGGAGTCTTCTAATCCATAAGGCATAAAAATAGCCCTGGGTAATCCACACACAACATGTGTATATACAGAGAGTGAGAGAAGGCTATTTTTGTGTATGAATACACATCAAAAATTTATAGTGAAAATATTTGCTATGCAATGAAAATTGTAATCAAAAGCCCCCCAAAAATAATCCAGCCAATAAAGCTTTAGTTTTTCAAAAACTGGAAAGTTTTTTAGCTAAGGCGGAGACTAAGACATTTTTAGCTAAGACTTCACAAATGCAAAGGTCAGAATTCTCTTCACCTCCTAAAAAAAAAAACAACCCTTTTGGTCTTTATTCACCTTCTGATGTATGGATGAATAAATAAGTAGGTTGAAGCATTATGGGAGCAACATGACAAGAAAGAATTATAGCATTAAAATAAATCTTAGGTCAAAATGACAGAAACTGAGATTTGCCTGTTCCCAAAATCTGTGTAAGATGGTCCCAGCTCTGACATTTGTCAGTAAGTGACACTTGGGTCCTTTGGGAATATTGCATATGTCAGAGCTGTTTAATGGTAATTTACATTGATTTTTAGGGTTTTTTTTCAACGATTCTTCATTTTATTTTACTTAATAACTCAGTATTAAATGAGCTGTACTACAATATTCCCTTGAGGATAACTGCACTGCTAAACATTTGTGCATCTGTTGCTCCATCTATTTTTTGAAGGAGCACATGACCATAAACAAACGTGCTGAGTGTGCTGGGTCCCATTAAAAAAATTGCACAACAAAAATAAAGATAAGAAGGCCAACTTCCTCTTTGCTCCACTCGTGCTTTCTCTAGTGATTTCAGAGGAATCAAGCCAAGGTCATCCACTTTGGGTCTCCAATGGACCTTCAGTTAGGTCTGAACGGCAAAATGTTCCTGATGCTGGAAAGGATTGACTCACAAGAAAAGACTTTTTTTTTCCTTTATGTGAGTAGGACATGTGAGGAGCTGCTGGCTGATAGAAGGAAGAAATCAAAAATCTGGCCTTAAACCAAGCGTTACTTGAGGAAGGACCATCAGCACTGCCTGTGTGAGGGCCCGTGGAAATCAGTAAACCAAGTTTTGCCCTCACTTGTACCCGTGGAAGCACAAACAAACTACAAGTGAGTTGGGTGTTATACAGTTAAAAGTTCAGTCCCTGCTCAGGAGCCACGTGTCGTTTCCAGCTTGGCTGAACTTGAACAGAAATAATAATAATAATAAAACAAAATAAAACAATCAAAAAATGCAATAAAGAAAAGGAAAGTCCTAAGCCAGAAAGCACACGTTAATTATGACGATACATTTTAATTACAAAATCCTGTCACCGACTGATGATGAGTTCCACATGAGAATTAGCTCAGAGAACAGCAAAGGCACAACTGGTGTCGCACACACCAGAAGAATATTTTGATGCAGCTTTCAAACCCGCCTGATCACTGTGAGGAAAGGCAGAGGAAGGCCAGGATCCCTGCCAGCACAGCCCAGTGCCTGTAAAATCTGCTTCCTTTGCTCCATCCCTGCCTGACACCAGGTGATAACCCACTCAGGGCTTCATTTCCCACGCTGTACCTCTTTTTGGTACCTGGAGCTCAGCAACACCCAGAGCTGGGCTGGAGGGCTGCTGGGATGGATCTGGCCAGGATCCAGCTGGCTCACAACAACTGTGCCAAGTTCACAGCTGTCCTCACCACCCTAGAAAGGGGTGCTGAGAGTTATGTATTGGTGGTTATAGATGCTCATCACCATAGTAAACAGAACAGTTCCTAAGCCATGCCACGATGCCTCTGGAATTTCCACTGGAGAGATGCAAGTGATTATGTTCTCCATGAAGAGGCCATAACTCCTCTTGAACTTTTGTGGGCCCCAGGCTGAGCTGAGGACCGGTGACTGCAAACTTCTGACTAGGACTGTTCCCAAGGGTCACTGACAGAAATATCTGAATTTCAACCCCTTTTTGTGAGTTATATATGATCAGTGTGCAGGCTGGCAGTTACATCCCTAATGCTGATGTGAGTATTCCAGTGGCTTTACTAGCTTTGGGATCAGTCAAGCTCACAACTGAAATACATCCCAATTTTTGGTACCTACTGCCTCTGTATGTAAGATGTTACCTAACCAGGGCTGAAATCGTGATGCCAGTCTTGCAGTGATAGGAAATGACAGTGAGGATGTTCTCATGATACCTGAACAATTCCTGCTTTTCCTTTCAGCTGTATTACTGGTTATATCTTCTAGATCCACAACGTATAAAGAGAATGGTCTTGCAATACTTTCCAGAATGGCTTTTGCCATGATCTACCCAGGAATCCAAGCCAGTCTTGGTGCAGATAATTTGCAGCCAAGAAATCCCTGAATTTCATGTGCTGGGCTAGAATGTGAAAGAGATCCCCAGTGTGGGTTTGCACACAGACAGTCAAAGCCGGTGGCCAAAGCCAGCATTGCAAAACCTGTGCACACAGATGTAGGGCAGGATGGGGGTTAGCACTGAAACCCAGGCCACAGGCAGGTCAGCTGCTTTCTACAGCAGCTTTTAGCAAATACAAGGTGGTTTTTGATCTAAAACATAGCTTTGATTTAGTGTTCCCAAATCCTACAGGAACAATGATGAAGAGGCCAGCCAGAAAGGCCAGAGCTCCTTCCAGGCACAACCTTCAGCCTGAGGGATGGCCAAGAGCGGCCAAAACATCTCTGGTGGCTTTTCCATGGTCTGAATCAGGTCAGCAGTGGGGCTGGGAAAGGTGTTTCACCAACCTTGTGCCAAATTCCCAAGGATTAGCGCAGAATTTCAGTAATGCTTCATATTTTAAGCAAAATGAGTCATCTCTGATAATAGCATGAGGAAAGGGATATTAACAGCACATAAAAACTAAGTGAGAATATGGCTTGTAACACCAGCCAAGGTAAAGGAAACAAGTTTGTACAGAATGGGAAAATTTCTCCTGGTGCAACATGTATTTTATAAAGGAAAGAGGGAATTAGCGCTGATTTTTGTTCGTTTCCTTTTGCCGTTCTTTCTATTTAAACCAGACAATTTGTTGTAGTCCTCCCATAATGGATTCTATTCTTTAGTTTGGATTAATTTCAAAATATTTGGCAAATTCTGGGCTACTTCAAGGTGGAAAATCCAACATCTAGGCAAGTCTCAGACCAACAGCAGCTTCCTGAAGCAGAAAGCTCAGCACCAAAGTGCTCCACAGCACTAATCAACCCAAATTTTTGATGAAATAACATTCTGAAGAAGGAAAGAGTTGGTTTCAAGAAAGCATGACTTTAGATGAAAATATTCTAATTTTCACTTTTGAAATTGTTCATACTGTAAGAAACCACCCAGAATCCATTAAAATAAATATTACATCCCTTCCTGTTCATGTTTATAGAGAGCAAAGCTGCCATTAGATTTAGGAGGGGAAAAAAATACACACAACTGTTGGGAAAAATATGGTTTGAAACAATCCAGTATAATTATGAAAGTACCCAAAATTAGATTATTTCTTGATTCTAACAAATTTTAAAATATTTCTGAACCTACAGAGGGAAGTGTGATTTTGGGTTACCTCTGGGAACTGAATTCATCTGGTTGGCAATATATTTCCATGCATGGACATTTCAGGTCTTTTTTGAAGTTATTTTTACAAACTGTAGAAGAGGACACTTACCCAAGACAAACAAGCTAATTTCAAAACAGCTCGTTCCCGAGAGAACCAGTTACTCATTAACAGCTCAACAAATAACACAGCCCCGATCTCGATAAAGTTCAGAAAAGACTCAACCTGTCAGTTCCACTGCACGAATCACCAGAGAGCCCCAAACAGGTTCTCGTGGCTCATTTGCAAAACAATTTTGAATTTTGAGGAACTCTGTACCACTTCAAAAAGTGAAAAACACCTTGTTGTTTGGCAGCAAGTAATAAAGAGAAACACCTGTGTTAAATAACACTTCTGGAGTAGGATAAGAGGTGAAAAAATAAGAAATAAGAGCCAGTCTATCTGCAGCTGGCAAAAAATATATATTTAGTTGGGGACAGGCAGATCTTTATTGAAGTCCACTTTAAATTCAAATTTCTATGGGCCTGTTAACTTTACTATCCCTCCATGTCCCTCAGTAATAAGTCTAATCATTTTTTATTGTGGACAATAGCCCTACTGAAACTCTGATTTCTTTTGATGAGCCAGCTAATGAGCAAACATGAAAATCCCATCTTAATTTTGCTAAGCTCCTTAACGAATTAAATGAAGTGCAGCCAAAACTCTCCAAAGGCTTTGCTAACGTTGGGATCCCACTCAGTTACACGGTGGTTTCACGCAATATGACCAAAATGCCCTTTATTTTTACACAGTGAGCAGTTAATTCCACAGAATAGCATTCACTTTATGTCAGAGTAGTTTTGACTGCTCAAAAACTAACTAACAAAAACTAAACACCACACAATGGGCTTTATTTCTGTGAATGAAGCGGAAGTCCCTGACTATAAACACTCCCGCCTTGCAGCCAAGCTCTTTTGTGCTGTAAAAAACAGTTGGACCATCTTGGCAACCCTTAAAAATATAAGCAAAATAATGATTTGGATGTCGTTTCTCAGACCAAGTCCTTAGGAACAACCTGAACGCGACACACAGTCATAGACAAATGTCGTTTGAGATGATGTGTTTTCCCAAGGATTAAATGTCGACCTAAGTCATAGATGGAAACGAAACGTGCATTTTAAGGAGGAAATGTTGGTATTAACTCTTCTCATAAGCCATACATGGGGACAGACCTGAGGAATGCCAGGAAAACCTCTACCAGTATTTGCCAAACTCTTCAGGACATGGCGTTCAGCCCACCAAGGAAAAGAACAACTCAAAATGGGACCGGCAAGAGAAAGAGTCTCATTTCAGCCCAAACACAACCATGGATGCTACAGGTTGACAGGTCAGCTGCTTAAATATTATCTCTTCCACCCTTTGCCCCACACCTCCCACCTGTCTTTCCCAGGATCTCAGCTTTGTAGTGGAGATTATTCAAGTTGAAACGAATAAAAGTCTCACCGGTGTTATTGGGGAGCACACGCAGGCTGTCGAATTCCAGCATGGTGTAAGAAGAGTCCAAGGAGTCGACATAATCTGGCATATCCATGTCCATGATGGACTGACAAAGCTTCATTATTACTTGACAACAGCGAGGGAAGCGGCAGAAAACAGCGCTGCTGTCAATCACAGCCAAGGTTTCCTCTGCAAAGAGAGACACCCCAGCCCTTGCGATGACAAATCATTACCCAGCTCTGCCCACAGTCCCCTCCCCGTGCCAGGGGAGAAGGGACGAGGCTGTTCCCTCTGGTGTGCACAGTCCCCTCCCTTCCCGGGGTGCATCGGTGCTCCCTCCTCCTGATAAGGTGATGCAGATAAGGCCTAGACTCAAACACTTGGATTGCATCTTGGGATCAACACAGCCCCGTTTATGGCTCTTCCTGCACAAACATTTGGAGAAGGGCTGTGCAGAGGTGTTCACACACATGTGTCGCTCTCCCAGGGCAGAGCGGTGGTCACGTCAAATCACACCCGTGCAGATGGCACCTCGCTGGGCTCCCAGTCCCTGGGGAAAGGGCAAGTGATGTCACTTGAGGCTTGTGAGCACAATAAGTCAGTGTCACCACTGGCTGAAGGCCGTCGAGACAGGCCAGCGCTGAGAACCCGAGGCATCGCCCTAAGATCCCAACGGTGCCACACGTGGATCGCACCTTGAGTTGCTGCTGGGAGGGAAAAATAAGGCTTCATTCCAGCTGTACACATGGTTTCACAGAGGGGAGGTGGAGGAGGTGACTTCTCCCAGCCATCGCCTGCTGCCCCTGCCACCTGTGTCTTCTCCCTCCCAACTCCAGGCAGCCCCAGTGTCCCAGAGCTGCCACTGAGTAGGAGCTGGGTTGTGGCTGTGAGTCGTCACGGCGGAAGGTTTTAAGCGATGGCAAATGATGAAAATGGAAAAGGCTGGGAGGAACTGGGCACACTCCCTTGCAGATGTGTGGTGTTGCATTTCACGCTGACCCACGCCTGGCTTTTCTGGGAAAGGTCCGTATTATGGAAATACAATTCCAGTTTTTCCCAAGCAGAACTGTGGTGGTTTTGATTGGGTTTTTTTGTTTGGTTTTTAATTTACTGAACTCTACACAGAAGTTTTTTTCCCTATTAAGACTCATCAGCTGTACTGAAAATGACTGGAAACAAAACTCAGCCACGTAAAGTGAAGTAGCTTGGAGTCACTGGTTTATTCCCGGATTCATCTTCCAGATGCCTTCCCTGACACTACAGTTCCCCTTCCAGTGACGTTGTTCTGTGTCAGAGGGTCTTTCCTTTATGTGAGCTGTTGTGTGAGATACAGGTCAACGTCCTGTTGAATCTGGAGGAAAAGAAGAGTCTTGAGAAACAGGGGAATGTGTTGCCAGAAAAGGAGCCTTGGCCAAAAGAAGAGGATTGCCAGACTGCCTGAACTCTCACTGAACCGAGGAGCAGCCCGGCCCCATGTATCCTATAAAGCTCCAAACAGCACGAAATATGCCTAAACTGAGTTTTTAAGAGTCTTATTTATACTAATTTTTATTTAATCCCCAATTCCCTTTTACTTTTTAACGTATTTTTTTCATGTCCTGGAGGTTTACAGTGGACATTGCAATGGGTTAACTCAAGACAGGCTTTTCCTCTATAAAGGTTGGGTGCAGGGACACTTAGCTTTGCTTTCTTATCATTTGTGGGGCATAAAATAATTTTGCGTGCCATAGATATTTTCTTTTTCCTCCTTTCCTTTTTTAAGGACGTGCTGTAACTGGTGGTGCACAAATGACTCCTTGGTTAGATAAGATGTTATGTTTTTATCCTTGGACTGTGCCCCCAGGCCCTCAGTAATGCCAGCATCAGCTAAGTTCGCATCTGATTAGTCGTTCTTGTCTCTTACTCAATGTCAGCCTTGATTGTGCCCATTAATCTGCCACTACTGCAGCTGAATTTTCACGTTGCTACAATTCCAAGGGTTTTTTTATTCATTTCTTACCACTAAAATCGCCATGTATTGGTATTTACCAGGTTTTTGGGCAGTTGTGGCCCAGAGAGAAGAAATCTGGGCTCCTGCCCTGATATTGCTGGCTTGGGAGATCCTTCAGTGTTTTCAATTCCTCAGTACAATCTGAGGGCTAAGGCTCCTTTCCAAGGAAATCTGGATGACGAGGCTGTGCTTGGAAAACTTTCATTCTGAGAATGAGAAAAGGTTATAGGGCAAATTTCACAGTTCAGGAGCAGATTTCAGCACCACATCCACACTGCTAATCAGGACTGATTTGCTGTGGAAGGTGGTGTTGGAGTGATAGCACATGGCATTTGTGTTTCAAACAGATGTCAGTGCCCTGTTCCAAACCACTCCAGCACAAAATCATCCCTGAGTGACAGAGCCTTGCTGAGGGTTGAACAGTTTCTTCTTTTTCCTCTGCCTGCTTTCTTACATCACCTTCTGAGTCACAGCTGCAGTTTGATAAGGTTGGGGCTGAGTTTTATGAACATTGGGAGGAATTCCTGGAGGTGCCCTCACATCTACTCCCCACTGTTCCTTGTCACAGTGAAGAGACACCTGTCCCAGCCAAGAGGCAGGAATCTCTAGGGGCCTTCTTCATTACCTTGTGAAGCTTGAGCCTGACAGAGCACACCAGGGAGAGACATCTCTCTGGTTGACCTCAAGCAAGCGTTAGATATAAAGATCTGCCCTTGCAAATCTCTCTTTGATGTGGGAAACAGGCCATCCCTGCAACGTGCCAGTGCTGAGAAGAGCCAACCAGGTCAAACAAGGACTTCTAAATTAAATTTAGGAGGCTCTGGGAGAAATTTCTGGTTTCTGGGGCGAGAGGAGACCTGGTGGGCCCAAAGCCAGGAAGTGGTCTTTTTCCATCACCCGTCTCTAACCTTCTCTGAGTGCAGAAAAGAGATGGGACCGCTCAGGTCCTTTCATAAGGCAAGCACTGACCACTGGCAAAGGTAGTTCCACCAGGATTCAGAGATATTAACCCCAGTATGGGTTTCCAGAGCTTTCACCAGAATGAATAAGGAAAGAAAAAAAAGCCTATTCCTGTCCCATATTTCTCCTTTTTCTCACCCAGAGGAGGAGCAGGGGGAGAGGGGGGAGCTCAGCATAGATGTTGATGCTGCAACTGGAGATGCGAGGGGGGAGCTCAGCAGATGAGAAACCCCACTGAGATGAGAAACCCCACTGTCAACAGCAGCAAACATTTCCCCACAGGGTCCTACACCCAAATCTTACCAAGCAGCCTTACAAGAGGGGATGAACTTCTATGGAAGAGCTCCCTCTGGGCTGATGCGTTTGGAGGTGAGTTGAGCACAATTCACTGCAAAGAGACAGAGCTGCGTATTTTTTGCAAAACACCTTGTCGGTTTTCCACTGAGGGGACAGGACTGAGGGTGCCTCTCCTTCCCTTGGGTGTTCAGTCACTGACTCACCTGCACAGGCATCTGAGGTGTGTGGATGACCAAAGGCAAAATTGGACAGTACAGCACAGTCTGCTCAGTGTGGAAATGGATATCAACCCTCCTCCATATGGACACAATTCTCTTTCTAATGTGTTTTCCATTTATTCCTGTTTTGACTCAGCGAGGCTGGGTATTGCTGGAGGGTACAGGGGAAAGGGGAGAAAGGAGAGAAAAAAAAAAGCAGAGTTATGTTTAATAAAAATAGTATGAATGTTCAAAGTTTGTGCTCTGGGAATGAATCAATATGGTTTCTCAGATGTGCTGCAGAGAGGACACAGGGCAGGCTCTGACCAACACATGGTCCCAATAAGACAACACACTTGTTCCTAGAAATAAAATCGGGATGCTTTTGGGAATGCCTGTTGGACAAGATGAAGTGCAGATAAGATAAGAGCACTTTGATTAATTAAGAGAGAACAAAAAGTACTGTGGGCAAGGCATCAGAAACAACATTTCTTTGGCGAGGTAAGCGGTGGGAGAAGATGTCTGCAAGCCATGGAAGCTGCACATCCATCTCTGGAGGCTGGAAAGGTTTTTAAAGGAAAGTAACTCAATGCTGCATATGGGGAGAGGTGTCTGAGACACTAAAACTTAACAAAGACTTGCTGCTATGCAAAACGAAGAGGCAGACTTAAGCTTCTAACTGAATTTTTGGCACAGAAGTTTTCTGCTTTTATTCATAGGAGCACAGTTAAAAGCCCTACCATTGTTCTGAGATTTTGTCTGACTGAAATGCAGCAATAATTATACTTTTTCCTGAACTTGCAGGGTTCAGAAAATGGATTTCTGCGCAATTAGCATAAATCTCTCAGTGTTCAGATGGTTCTCAGGTACCAGAAGCAACAGTAGCCATAGAATTACCTACTTGGGGAGATGGTGTCTGGATAAAAACAATAATTTAAAGACAGAAGGCAGCAAGGCCCCTTTTCTGAGTAATGTATAATTAGAAACAGTTTGCTTCTGAGATTATAAGCAGTGTGAAATCATACCATTAGCATGTAATTACAGTGGCAGATATTTCAAAGTTATCAAGACCAGATGTTATTAAACCAGTTCCCTCCTTTCCTGGGTGCAGTTTGACATTTGTGACACAGCAACAAAACCCCTCTTCAAATTTTCAGGTATTTCTTACTAGAATAAACATTTCCACGTGCTGTGACTTTCATAGCACAGTAAAGGGCTCCTTCTTCTGTTGTCTCCACCAAACATTTTGTCTGTGTGGTGATTACTCATGAAGCAAAAATAGTTTAAGGAATCTCTCAAGTCCCCATTGAGGTGGACAATGAAGTGATGGACATGGGAGGACATCGCCCACCATACAGGGGGATGGAGAGGAGAAAAGCAGGAGATCAGTCTTTCACCTCCTTTCTCTCTAAACTTATTTTGCTTTACTACTGCCAAAAATGTTCATTTATCATTTCCTCATTTGGTTTTAAAGTAATTAGGTTCAATCCTCCATAAAACCCCTTTGGAGTAAATAGAAAGTTAAACAAGGTCCAATCACCATGCTGAAAAAAAATTCCTTTAGGTTTCTTTAAAAAGTAACTACTGGAAAAAAAAATGCAAAAAACTCCTAAACAAACCAACCAACCAACCAAAAAACAAACAAACAAACAAAAAAAGACACCAAAAAACTTTTACCACCAGGTTGGAATGAGGGATTCTGGTCCTTACAAATTGTCAGGTACAGATCACACAAAGACCCTACGGCAAGTAGTGACTTCAGGTTGGCTAATCTGTGAAATTCCCAGTTATTTCACTGGTGTGCTGACTGTTCAGCACAGCTGAAACCTGAACTGGATTTGGGGAACAAATCTGAGATGTTTCACATTCTTCTGATGACCAAAGGGCAGCCTGATGACTTGTTCTTTCTGAGTTCACATAACTTTTGTTCTTGGCTGCAGCGTTTGGCCGAGGCCGGAATTTCGGAAGCTCCAAGAGCTCCTTTTGATTTCAGACCTGTTGAGAAACAGGAGCTCCCGCTGGGAATAACAACTGGATTTGCAAGGACACCTTCATGTAGCCACAAGTTACTGGTAACTTAGAAATAAATCCCCTTTATTTTGGACACCTGAGTGACAAACCTCATTGCCCCCTACACAGGGTCCAACTCCCTTTGCAAACCTGTTCCTGGCTGGCAAACCCCTGATGCCTCTGTGCACCACTTGGAATTTCTCTTCCATATGCAGGAATAAGTTCTCCAAAATAAGAAATGCCTGCAATATTTTTGAAACAGCATATTTTTCCCTCACATCAACAAATACCTCTATCAGTGGGTATTCCCCAGGGATATTTCAGAGGACTTCTTGTCTCTTTTCCTTTCTCCAAAGAGACGAGCTGATCAACACTTGAAATAATTATGGGGGAAAAAAAAATAAAAGGAGCAAGCTTCATTTAATACTTTTTGGGAAAAAAAATATTTGTTGGTTTCAAAATTATTTCTCATTTGTAGTTGAACTTTGCAAGTCACCAAAAGGAAAGACATTAAAATATTTAATAATGAACAAAATTTAAAGCACCAAAAAGACAGAAACAAAATATCTTAGTTCTTATTTTTGTTGACAAATGTTGGGCACGGTACCAGCTTCTGACTTAAATTTGAGACCCCTGGCACGTGGCTGAGATTTCAAATGTCCTAATCAGCTGTATTTTAACTTCTGGAACTAAGAGGAAAGTTTTGTCCCAGGCAGCAAAACTGACAAATTTACGGAAGCAACACATTCTGTCTCAAAATATAAAAATTTCAGTGGAGGTCATATCTGGCATCAACTTGTGAAAGCATCAACACATTCGTGAAGCTCCACCTCACTCACCAAAATTAAGATGTAATTTGTTTCAATATTTTACTTTTTCATAGGTGAGACTTTTGCAACGTTTCATTCTCTGGCAGGGAAATGCTCAATTTCCACTAATTTCCTACAAAGATGACATCTTCTTTTCCATGTGAGTTTTTCCTAGGCTGGGCTTACACGGGAAAATCCAGACTCAAATAATTGCAAGAGTTTGGACTGATTGTTACTTTGTCTTAGAGAAATGCAGCCCAAATTCCTCCAAACTGTCAATACATTCAAGACTCAACAGAAAGTGGAAAACACACATTGGATTGTGCTGTCCAGAGAACCAAAACACGTGGAGAAAATCAATGAAGAAAATCCAGTTCTTCCCTCATCCTCCTATCTCCTGCTGCCCTCAGGTTGAGAGGTTCCCCATGTACTAGTCCAGATTTATGCCAGTCAGGGAAATGTGGGTTTGCTTTAAATCATCCAGTGTCTGCCACAATGGGCGACTCAGTTCTTCCACTTTTCACCATCCCAAACTAAAACTTCATATACATGGATTGGAAAGGTCAGTATCCCTGCAGCCACTAGAGAAAAACTGGCATGTGACAGAATTATAGAATTATTAAGACTGGAAAAGACCTCCAAGATCAAGTCCAACCATTAACCAGCACTGCCAAGCCCACCACTAAACCATGTCCCCAAGTGCCACATCTACAGGTCTTTTAAAACTCTCCAGGGATGGTGACTTCACCACTTCCCTGGGCAGCCCGTTCCAGTGTTCGATAACCCTTTCCGTGAAGAAATTTTTCCTACTATCCGATCTAAACCTCCACTGGCTTAACTTGAGGCCGTTTCCTCTCATGCTGTGTCCAGAGGGTGATTCATCCCAGACTCAGACAGGTGTCCAAGACACCAGGGAGGAACTGCAGCGCAATGCCGGTCCCTCTAAGCAGAGCTCGTGGGGAGTGGAGGTGAGTTACACTCCACCTGCAAACTTTATGGAAGGTGAAGTCACATAAGACAAATTCCCCCTGCCAAGAATGAAAATGACACACAGAGCCAGCAAGAATTAGGCTGGATTTCTTGACCCTGACTAAAGCAAATACTCCAGCCTGAAGCAGGGCTGGCAGCGGGAGAGGAGAGAGGAGTCAGGGAGGAGGGAGCAGCATTACCTCACCCACTGCTGCCTGGAGGAGGCATGGGGCTCATCTGGAACCCTCCACTGCCTGTGGGCAAATTTTTGGCTTTTCTTGCTGAAAATGAGATGCTGTTTAGTCAGGAGTCACCAACCTTGGAAGGAGTGTTTGCTGTGGCTCCCCTCTCCCCTGAACAACGTTCCTGCCACCTCGAGCTTTCTCGGCTGCAGTGTTGACACTTCTGCAGATCTGTCATTAGCTCAGCTGAGGAGGAAACAGAAAAGCTATTCAAGACCCAGCTCCAACGTGGGAGGTTGGGAGTGCAAAGTCTCACTTCACACTGAAAGCACGATGAGCGTTTTGTGTTGATGTTGGGCTTTCTATTTTAGAGGATGCCTTTGTTATTTTACAAGCCCTTTTCTATCACATTAAACATCACTTTAAGGGATTCTATCAAATCCATGGTCTTATATCTTAAAACGTAATCTCCAACATTCCCAAAAATTAACCCAGGACTTAGATTTTGATGTGTTTCTTAGAAATTCCTAGTTCTGGGTCCAAAAGCATTTACCTTATTCCTTGAGGTTTTTCTGTATTTTAAGACATCTGTGGTGGAATCAAGATCCAGCTTTACCACTATGAAGATTCAAATTTCACCTAAATCTACCTTTGCTCGTTGTAAGCTTTTGTAAGACTTTCTCCTCTGTGTCTTCACACTATAATTTTGTTATATGAGAAAAAAAAACAGATTTTATCTCAGTTTCAGAGAAGCACTGAGAATGAGTCAACCTTTGGCTGTCATCATACAAATCATCATCTCCTTTACAGTAAAGTGAGAAGATGAAAGCAATGTTCCTACCAGGAAAAGAATGTAGCATTTTGTTTGGTAGTTTTGGTTTCTGTTTTTTAATCCCTCAGATTTTCCAGCTTTGCCATTCTCCAGATAAATAGGGGATTCCTCCAAATTTCAGGACAAAATGGGATTCCTCCAAATTACTCCTTTCACTGTTGTCCTCTAAGTAAAACAAGGGCAAATATAAAAAGCTCAGAAAGAAGACATTTCAAAAAAGTCCCAAGTGAAGTCCACTTTAGCTGCAACAATCCATTATAAATTTGCACATCTGACCTTGCAGCTCTTGCACACACACACACAAAAAGGAAGAAATATCCTCATCAACATGTGTTGAGTGCTCTGGAGAAATATCTTCCATTTATGCAGGGGACTGGAAAGCTGAAACAGGCACAAACCTAAAGAAATACTGATTTTTAAATTTTTCTTTTAAATGATGTATTATCTGAAATGTTTATTGTGTTGAAATGGATGAGGTTTTGGAGAAAATATCTGTGAGTCATAATAACATCAAAGGAGTAAAGTCTAAAAGAAAAATGAAAAAATCAATAGGAAAAGATCATAAAATCATAGAATAAAGAATAACAGAACATCCTGAATTGGAAAGGACCCACAAGGATCATTGAGTCCAATAATTTAGTCTGGAGAACTGAGGAACAAAAGCAGTCCCCATTTTATCTGTTTTTAAAACAGGAGATGAGAAAACCCGGCAATTTTGGGAATTACTGCTTGTCTCTGCTCTACAGCTCTGTACCCAGAAGTTATTATTAAAAAATATCCATCTCAGCTGGACATTAAAAGATGGAAAATGAGAATCATCTGCAAATACTTAATCCAGCACTGTCGTTCAGTAACTTCTCCCAGTGTTCCTTCACAAAGCAAAGCTCTGAAGAACATTAACGGCACCCCAGTCTCTGATAATGTGGGAAAGAAATGCTGGTGTTTTTTGGGTGCATATTTGTACCCTTACAGTGTTCAGCACACTTCAGTGTAATTCCCATCTCTAACAAGCTGTCAGTCCTATATCCCACGGGGAATGTTCATTGTTTTCTTAATCCTAGTAGGTATATCTTTTGAAAATACCTAAGTGACCATGAAGAAATCATGGAATCATAGATATAACACAGTGATCTGACAGTGTCCATAAAGCAAGTGGTGGTTTTTCATCAATCAGATGCCTCTTACTCAAGTCCTGGAGCTTCAGGATTGCTGAGTTCATCTGTTGGAGAGGGCATGTAGCGATCGGACCAGAGGAATGCTTTTAAACTGCAAAAGTGTAGGTTTAAATTGGATATTAGGAAGAAATCCTTCCCTGTGAGGGTGGGGAGGCCCTGGCACAGGTTGCCCAGAGAAGCTGTGGCTGCCCCATCCCTGGAAGTGTCCAAGGCCAGGTTGGATGGGGCTTGGAGCAACCTGGGATAGTGGAAGGTGTCCCTGTCCACGGCAGGGGGTGGGAATGAGATGATCTTTAAGATCCCTTCCAACCCAGACCATCCTTCATAATCCAAAATGACAAGCTATTTTTAAAGTATCTGGAGCAAATTCAGACAAATTTTTCTTTCTAAAAGATTCTCACACACACAAAAAAAAAAAAAAAGAAAAGAAAAAAGAAAACTAAAAAACAGTGGTAAGCAGACATATTGACATGTGGAAAGATGCTTTTTATTACTTTAAATTGGAGAAATTATTGTAAACATCAAGCTATATTTTCCTCACAATATCCCTTTTTGAACACTTCAGTCTCTTCCAGACTGCCTTCCTCATAATTGCTGCTCTCTTAGTGGGTATAGGAAAAGTAAGTGACTGTTTGCCAAGCGCCAAATACACACATATACAAACCTCTGGGTTTCACAGATGTTTTCAGGAAGCTGAAACCCCTGATAAATCCTTCCAGAGCCACTGAGATGAGTAATATTTGTGGATACATTTTTGAGGCTACCAAACTGGAGAGGTATTTGTGGCTGTGGGCTTTGCCACTCACATGGAAAAGTATGTTTTCCTTATATCCATCATATAGGCTGTATTTTGCGTGCCTGTCTTTGATTAGAACTATTTCGTATCTTAGAGAGTATGTGACATCAAATGAATCACTGAGAAATTGCAGTTAACCAGCAAACTGTAAACTCCTTTTTTTTTTTTTTCATTCATGGGTTGCCACAGTGCCAAAATTCCCTCAGGGCAGAGTTTTTCGCAAATCAGCTGAACCCAAATGAGTAGTAAATGTCACAGTCTGAGGGACAGACTTGATATGCACTTCTACACCATATACCAATTTACATGACCTGAGGTCACTCTATACCAGTCCTTTTATTTAGGGAATAGGAGGGTTTGAAGACCATAATCTGATCCACTTATTTCAGTAAGATTGTATGGATTCAGAACATATTAGGATCTGGCCTAAATCTAGCTGGTAAGTTGCACAAAAATATTCATTTTATCAAAATGACCTTGTGGACATGAACCAAGCGCCTCCATCATTCACTTCTCAGCCCTGTGCCATCCTCTGACACACGAGATCCTTCCTACCCTGGAGACCTGAGCCCATCCAGAGGTCCATGTTTACCCTAATGGCTCCCAGAGTTTTGGGAGGCAGTTTGAGAAGGGAGTAACAAAGGAGGAAGCTCATCTCTGTTCTTCACAGACCTCTTTGGAAAGGGATTTATTTTTTTTTTAATTATTATTATGGCGATGAATACAACCACAGTGATTAACTGAATGAAATATGGAACAGCCTGCAGGCCCCTCCTGCCAGATCTCTGCTCAAAAATAACCATCTGCAAGTGTCCAGATGCCAAAGCCATTCTCAAACTGAGTCATAGAATCACAGAAAGGTTTGGGTTGGAAGGGACCTTAAAGATCATTCTGTTCCACCTCCTGCCATGGGCAGGGACACCCTGCACTAGCCCAAGTTGCTCCAAACCCCATCCAACCTGGCCTTGGACACTTCCAGGGATGGGGCAGGCACAGCTTCTCTGGGCAACCTGTGCCAGGGCCTCACCACCCTCACAGAGAGGAATTTCTTCTGTAAATCATTGCATTATCATTTGCCTTTGCCCAAAAGTAACAGGAGGATTTAAAAATTATGTCTCAGGCCAAACTTCAATTTCTGAACACCAACAACACTGCAGTTGATGCTGCTAAACAGTGAACAGCAAGATACAAAAAAACCCACCATTTTTTCTACTTTCCTCTTTTCCCCTCCCCAGCTTTGGTCCTGCACTCTCCCACTGTAAGGAAAATATCCTAGAAAGCTTGACTTGCTTACCTGGACAGTCAGGGTGGTCACACTTTAGCTGGTGGTTGTGCTTGTGGAAATTTAATTCCACTGGAAAAATCCCACCAATCTCATGGAAACAGTGTCACTGGTTTACCTGCTGTAAATCTGAAGGGGAAAAAAAATTAAAATAAAAAAAAAGGCAGTGGCATTAACAACATATTTTTAGAGAGAAAAGAACATATACCACGTTAGGGAACTGGAATTTTACAATGCTTTGAGAACGAGCTACTGGCTTATGTGGATGTTTGGATATATTTTATAGAATATATACTGTGTGTATATATTGTATATATGCTTAATACAAATTTGCTTGGTTTTCTATCTAACCTGCCTCCTCAGGTTACACCGGATTTTGAAAGAGTGAAGGAAAGATTTAACAGAGGAAAAAGAAATTAAAGACAAATGGAAGGTCTTTCCCAGCACTAATAATCATCACTTTCAGGAGAGAAGGAGGGGCAGCATCTGTGCTAAGAGAATGATCTGTGGGTGCACAGCTGAGGTGCAGTACGAGATAATATTCTCAAACTTCAGCTATTTTTCCACTGCCATATGGAATAACCTAATCTCTGTCCTCCTGTTTGTTTGTTGGTTTTTTTTTTTTCCCTGATATTTCAGGGAAGGAATCGGGAAACCAGCCTTAAATCCTGGAGGAGCCCTCAAACCCAAGCTGTGCTTCTGATTTCAGTTCTGTTTAGAGCACAACACGGGTTTGTTATGCTGTGGCCTCTTGCTGAAATAGGTCACTGTGGCCTCCCCTGTTAAAAGCTGCCAATTATATTTTGCTCCAGGCCAGAATTCTGCACAAAAACACCAATGAAATATTAGCAGAGGGAAAAGGCTCTTTATTGCTCTTATTTACACTCAGCTGCACTTAGGGGGTGGATGCTTCTAGACTAGGTGCTGTTCAGAAAGGCAGAAAGAACCATCCCTGCTGATAATAAATGCACTGGAAAAGAGCTAAGAGGGAAAAATGAGGAGGGAAAACAGATCTGCTCAGTCTTAGATGCACATCTTTCCCACTAGATCAAGTCACTGCATTGTGAGGTGCACCCAAAACCAAACTCACTGCATGGGAGAGACTTTAAAATTATGCATCTAATTGGTTTAATCTCAAGAGGCACCAAGGAGATGATCCACAGAAGTGATTCCTCTATGCAAAAGAAGAAAAAACGTGGCAATTACTGGAAGTTATTTAGCAGCATCTTACAAGCCAAGAGACTGTCCACGAATTTAGGGTGAAACACCATCCCCAGGGACTGGACTCAGTCCAGTTTGGCCTGAGTTTCATTAATGTGTGTACAAGGAGTATGTAAAAGAAAGTAATTGTCACTCTAGCACTCTGCTTTCCCAATTTTATACAAGAGGTCATCACATCTTTCTCCAGGACATCTCCAGCCCCACTGCTTGATTCCATTTAGGACTTCCCAACTTGCACTGGCCCCCAGGAATAACCAGCCTGAGAGCCATAAGCATTTTACACTCCATAGTTGCAATATTCTCTTTATGCACTTAGTTTCTGGCCCATTTTTCTCCTTAGAAGATTATGCAACGCTAATTACATTCATTTTTTTATCCAGGAGAGTTGATAGAAACACATCCAAAGGCATATTTCCCTAGGCAACAGCCTGCTTTAATAAATTCTTGTTGCACTGGAAATATTTGTATTTGAATCTATAAAAGAGAGATTAGGCAAAAGTTTCTTATATTGTTTAAGCACTTCATGCCAAGTAACAATTTCACTGCACTGTAAATTAAAGAAAATACGTGATTTGTTACTTTTGTGTCATAGTAAAGAAGGGTGGATTCATTTCCTCACCAAATGTATATTCCAGTTGTGTATTAATGAGTTTAGATCAAGGCATTAAGAAACCACCCACCACTTGCTGTGTGCACACTAAATGTCACTCATGCATGGCTAAACCCCACACTTCTGATTCAGTACATTGAATCTTTTTACAGAAGTTTATTCTAATCCCTGCTTGAAAACTAAATCCCAGACAAGAGCAATAAGGATAAGAGGCTCTCAGAGAAAGCAATACTTGCTCAGACAAGATGGACAAACCAAAGAAAAGATGGATAAATTAAATAATGAAGTCCACACCTTCAAACTTTACTTTTTTGTCTGTGTTCTGTTAGCAGTCAGATCCCTGCACATTGTGATAAGCTAAAGACAACCAGATTCAGCTACTGGCTGACTTACCCCAGCAAGAAGCACCCAAAAATAGGGGGGAAACCATTCTCTTACCTATATATATGTAAATCTACACCAGTTCGCCTAAAGCTGGGTTATTCTGGTTTTACCCCCATTTTGAACTGAATCCAACCCAATTAAATACACCCAAAACATAAAGGAATCACACTGGTAACACAAACCCCATTTCGTTTCATTTGCTGTCACTTTTGACGAGCACAAGGACGCTCAGGATCAGCCACGGATACCCCAGAGCACTGCTGAGCATGGAAACCTTTCCTGGGGCAAACAGAGCCTTTCCAACACATTGCACACCAGATATCAGCCTGGCCTGGCTAATTGAACTGAATCTGCTCGAAAGCAACTTGATCAAACAGGAAAAGGCTGATCTGATGCTCAGACTTTCCTCTTACTCAAGATGGCAGCAGAGATATTATGAGTCACTGAGCAGAGCTGGCTCCTGGGTGTATTTTCTGTACCTCTAATAAGACTGTTCTCAGTCGCTGGAAACAGTTTCCTTTTGGATTGGAAGGAGGCAGAACCGAACAGAAAATAAAACAAGAGAGTCAGGAGATGATTCCGGATGTTACTTACTGCGTCCTGTTGCTCCTGGCGTCTCCCCTTCTTTCCACAGAGGAACACATGATGTTTGCACAGCCTCGTTAGAGAAACGACTTGTCTCCAGGTTGCAGTATCAGAGAGACAAACTGGAGGAGTATCCTGGAAAAGAAGAAATGGATGATGTGAAACAGATGTTTCTCTTTAATTGCTTATTGCAGATGCAGACCGGTAACTAATCCACCTGCTGTCTTCCCAGAGGGATAATTACTCACCCCCTGATCCCAGCCAACTGGATTTACGTTTTCCATGCCTCAATTACACCCAGCTCTGCTCTGCCCAACAATAGGCCCCAAAGTGCTCCACAAGTGCAATGCTTCTATAATTACCTATGTCTTTCTTTCCCAGAGAAACTGTGGATGTCTCATCCCTGGAAGAGTTCAAGGACTGGCTGGACGGTACTTGGAGCAACCTGGAGTAGTGGAAGGTGGAATGGAACAAGAGGATTTTTAAGGTCCCTTCCAACCCAAACCATTTTATGATTCTGCACCTCTAGGTACAGTCAGGAAATTTTCCTAGCTGTCTTCATTCCATCATTCAGGACTAAAGCCTCTCACACAGCTCTTCCCCCAAGGCAACTCCCTGGTTGGACCTTTTGGGCTCATGAATCTTTGAGAGAAAAAAAAATAAAAGGTTTCTAATCATAAGTGAAGTAGTAGTAAATTGGTAACAGTAAACACAGGTATTTTCAACGTGGTTGCTCAGATACAAAGGTTCATATGGCAGGTAGGGTTTTCCAGAGAATCCAGAGATCCTAATTCAAAATAATAGTGGCATCTGGATGGTACATGTGAGAGCAGAGCTTATAAGTCAAAGCAGTAAATAGTTCACATCTGAAATCCCCATTTCACTTTTGTCATAAGAACTGATCAGAAAGACACAGTGAAGGTTTCTGAATATCCAGGTTATGTTAATGCTGATTTTTAATTTGCTCATATGTTGCTATTCTAAGTCACATTTAGCACGGAGCAGTGGTCCATGTTTAGTCATCATTTTCCCCAAGAATTTAAGGACTTGCACTCCGTGGTGCTGGTCAGTGAGGACAGAAGCACTTGGTAGCGAGTTCTGATCGTGATTAATATGCAATTAACAGTTCTAACCAGCTAATTGAATCAAGAACAACAGAAGTTCCAAGGGCTCTCTGCTTGTCACCTACACCAAGGCTTGGAAGCAGGGGCAGCTCATGTCTCCAGTGCTCCAGCAGTGGGACTGGTTGTCTTCCTCACTGCCAAAGGAATTTGGCTTTGCTAGAGGGACTGATGGGCAAATGATGGGAGATGAGAAATTATCATTCACTGAACTTGATAGGACTGGAAACAGAATGTGACCTGAGGTCCAAGCTTTGTTATGGTCCTCATTAACACAGCCTTCATCTTCTCTTATTTTCAAGGGAGCTACTTATTGCTGTGCCTCAGGCGAGAGCCAGCACCAGCTGGAGATAATTTAGTCCTACTTCACTAATGTTGATGCCTCTGGATTTAATACTGGCTTTTCTGGCACCCTACTAAGACTCTTTGGCTTGGCAAAGTGGCTCAGGTAGTTATCCTGAGCATAATATTTTGTTAACCAACCGAGTGCAGATCTGTTTCAAAAATGAAACAGGAATCTGGTCATCCAGGACTAACAAACCTCCTCAAGCTCTTCCACTGCTCGATGCTCAGCAGCCCTCAGCTCTGGGGAACATCTTCAAAAGCCTTTCAGGCTTAACTACTGCCTGCTGGAGAAACACTCAAAAGAAAAATGAAGTCTTCAGAGGGAAAATCCAGTGGCTGGAGAGATGTGTGGGTGCTGCCGGGAATGCAGAGAGCAGGGGTGTGAGTTGAGTGTTATCACTGGTTGTCACCAAGGGCGTTGCATCTGGATGCAGCCAGCCCAAACCCCACTGCTGTCCCAGGGCTCTGGGGGCCTGTGAATACCTGATCCAAAGGGCCTAAGCAGTGGCCTGAGGAGAAGCTGGGAGAGAGCCCAGATACAGCAAGTCTTAAAAAGGACAGACAATAAAAAGCCGAGGCACATCACCACAGCCTTTGTTCACACTGCTGTGCCTGGGGACAGGCATGAAACCACGAGTGGAAGTCTCTGCCAAACCAGAGAGATGGAGTGAGATTAAAAAACTGTCCCATGCAAGACTGCTTAGGGAATATTTTACGTGCAGTGTTGCTCCTGAACACTACCCAGGGATGGTCTCAGCCTTGTGCTGCCTCCTGCTCCTCATGTGCAGGATGATTTGGTCCAGACGGACATCAGTGCTGGAAAGGAGACACTAAGAGTGTCCTCCTCATTGTTATACAGACCATGGGTGTTGTCAGAGGACAAGCCAAAGGAGGAGCACACAGAGACATGGTGGGTCAGAGCCCGTACACACTGTAAGCTCACAGGAACCTTAGTTTGACCTATCAGCATCTACACTTCCCTCAGTTGTGTTCAGCACACAAGCAAATGCATACCTTTTCTGTTTAATTTCAAACAGTTCAGGTCCAGTTTGACGCCCGACTTGCCCACGGGTCTGGAGAGAAATGCTGGTGTGATATATGCAACAAATAGATTTTTATTCTCCAAGCTCCTCCAAATCTCACCTGTTACATCAGTGGCTGCTGTTACACCCGTGCAGGTAAGTGCAGTCCCATTACTTGCCCATGGCGTGGAAAAACCCTGGAATTAACCCAGCAGTTTTGATGTCTGCAGTAACTGTGCTCTGCAAAGGAATTGCTATAACACTCAAAATAAAATAAACCCAATATGAAATCCCAACTAATTGAATTAAATGGAAGTAGCCTCTCAGACTGCCCGTTCTGTGAATCACATTATCTTTGTGTTTACTGACTATTTGACAGACGTCTAAATGATCCCAATTTTATTAGAACAAATCAACCAAACAAAAAAATAAAAAAATCCCTTCTAAAAATGAAAGGACAGACACTCTTAATGGCCATCTGGAATAGATTATTCCTCTCCAAGTAGCATTGTTGATACTGAAAGTGTTGTAACAATATCCTTTTCTAATGTGGTTCTGCTGTGGCTCCATCCATAATAAAACCAGGCAATGCCAAAGAACCCACTTAGCATGATAAGATCCCCAAAACCTGGATTATTTGTGTAAGACTCTGCTTTGACAGTCTGAGTTTCATGGTCTGATGAAATTTCTTTTAATATTTTTAAAAGAGACCAAAGAATGGGGATCACCTAATCTGGGGAAGTGCTTTTCCTGAACTATACACCCTCCAAGTTCTTGTAAATTCTAAACCCCACTAAGGAGAGATGGAGACTGAAAATAAAGACAACTTTCCCTGTTTCCTGCCTTGTAAAGCCTAAAATAACTGTAGCATTTTTATTTTCTGGAGTATATATTGTCAGCTCTGCAGTACGGCTGCATTCAAAGCTTACTACAGAAAAAGCAGAATATACATAATTTTCAGAAATGGTGGAAAAATGTAATTCAAAGCATGACACCTTTACACCAAAATACTCAGAAAAATCTAATAATATTGGGCTCAAACAGAGGAAACTGAAACAAAACTACCCAGCAGAAAGAACTCAGCTCAAATAAATCAAACAGTAGCCTGCCAGGTTCCCCACTGAAGGCATTTCTACCACACTAACAGTGGTCAGTGCTGGGAAGGTGTTTTCTTTTCCTAAGAAACATCTTCATTTCTGCCACCTTGCAGCTATTTGTTTGTAGCTGTGTCTCATTTCCCAGCAGAGAAGGGCACGGTAAAAAAACAATATTCCTAGGAAATTGCACTTAAGATTATAGAAGTTCCAAGCTTTTCACACTATTTTTTCCTTCTATTGCCCACTTGTTGATGCACTATCTCATCCTGTCCTACTTGTACAACCTCAGTTTCTCCAGCTGTCACCATTATGCAAAGAATAGTCATTCCTTGTAAAAGCTTTTCAGAACTTCATGAGGAAAACCAAGGAAAACAACATCATAACAGAGCCTGTTAGATGCTGGACATTACCAGTTCCAGCTGTTCTATCAGCCAAACACTTCCAAGCAATTTAGCCCACAGCAGCAAATCTCAATGAAAAGCTGATCAAAAAAGAAGGGATGAGAAGAGTCAGAGCCATTTCAGAACTTCTTTGAAGTCTCAGTTCTTTGCCATCAGTCTGCTCTTCCCTGAGGTCACTCTGCTGTGCCTCAGCCCAAATGCCATCCCCTCACAGAGAATTAAAGAGCCCTGGGTGCAGCTTTGCATTGTTGCTCCCCCACTCTGAGAAACGAAGCCCGTGATTCGTGAGGCCACAAAACCAGCAAGAAAACGTTGTCTCTGTGGTTGCTGGCAACTGCTTGGACAAAATATGGCTTGAAGTCATAGCAGGACCTGGGGTCCCCTCCCTCCAGCCCTGTCACCCGAGCTCAGATCCAGCTGTGAGCCTTTCTTCTTCTTCTCCTCTTTATTCTCTGTGTTGCCTGATAGCAGAGGTCCTGCCAACCTACAATTGGAAACAAGAGAGCTGTGCCTTTGTGCTCTGCCTGCCCAGAGATAGGGCAGTAATTTATGTAGCCACATGCCAAGGACTTGCCAACAATGTCAAAAGCAAGCTCATAATAAATTACTCTTCTTGAGGCACTTCCTTCTCTTGCCAATGGAGGAAAAGCAAAGGAAAATGACAAAGAGCCCCCGCTCGTTTTCTTCAGACAACTGTGATTTATTACAGGTGAAACAAGGAGAATTCCAAAAACATTATTCCTATAAGGGAAGGTAACCCAATCTCCAGTAAAAATAAACAGCCGTGTTTAAATAAACCTTCTGAGACTTGCTACTACCCTTTTCTCTAGAAGCATTTCTCTGTCCTGGTGCTGTGCTGCTGCACGAGAGGCTGCTCTGAAGACCCAGGGACCTCCTCTGGCTTGGGTGGCCTTGGTAAGTCATCAGAGGATAAAAGGCAGAGAACAAGGGGGAAAACAAAAGTATTATGAGCTGCAGTTGAAGTGCCTGACAGATGTTGGTTTGTTGCTTATGGGAGATCCCTTTCAGCTTCAGAGCAGGGGTTCACCCAGCTCAGTGCTCAGGCTCCTACCCCTCGTAGGGAAGGGGTGGGATGTGCAGGGTCTTTCCCCAGTGCACCCTCCCGGAGGCCACTGGTCAGTGGTTTAGGGACTTCCCACAGCTATTCCATGAACAGAGAACTCAGTAAATCACAGCAACTTTGAGGTCACATACCCTGCAGAAATCTGAGGACTTCGCAGCAGTGAATGATGTCCCTGATGGAAACCTCGGGAGAAAAACTCAAGCCAGTGAAATAGAAATGTCAATAAAAGTATCCCATTTCATCTCATGGATGCAGAGGGTTTAAGCCCACTTTCCAAGTGCACATAATGGAAATAACAGCAAGCCTTACACATTGTCCTTCCTGACTCGCTCGGTGAACTGAGCTCCTTCTTTTAGCTCTCTCTCTCCAACAACCAACAGACAAGCACCACTTTCTGCCCAAGGAGCATCACACCATTTTCAGTGCTCTGGGCTCTTCCAATTGACACCACATAGAAAAAAAATAATCAGTCTACACCAGGCCAGAAAAAAGACCATAAACAAGGATCCAACTGTACATTTTCAACTGAGGGGTCACTGGGGCATCCTCATTTCAGGCACCACTCCTGTTACCCAGTTTTTCATATTGCTAATTCACAAAAGGAAAGGAAATATCCACATTTCCTTTTCTATACAGAAGGTTAGTACTTCAAGCATCGCTTCAGTGACACATCTCACAGTTTGGGACCCACCACCCTTAATGTAAGTTCCTTCAAAGTATCGGGGTCCTCACAGACTTCAGAGTTTCATCAGTACTGAGAAAACCAGGGACAACCTTCCCTGGATCTGAGGACAGGATCCAGCCTCTCTGCACTGAGACCTTTTTTCTCTCCCAGGTGGGAAAGATGGGAAGGTTAAATGTCATCTTCTTTCCTCCTCTTCTGCTTTGGCACCAGGATGGCAAATTGCTCAACAGGGCCAACAGCAAAGGGGTTGGTAAGAGTTTGAGAACAAACACAGACTTTCAAATCAGGTCATGGGCATCCAGCCCAGTGAAGAGAAATGGCATCTACCTGCCCACTGGCAGTTTAGGTCACGCTTTTCCTTCTTATCAAGCACACAAAACCCTAACCTCTGATCCCATGAGGTGTGGAGAGTCCCAGGAAATTGCTGTGTTCCTCAGTGCCCCTTGAACAACCCACAGGGATTTATTGCCCTGAGTGTGATCAGCACATCACACCCTGCACCTCCTCTGTCACTGGCCTTGCTCTTTGCTTTACTTTCCTTTTCCTGAATCATTTCTTCATTAACATGAGCTGTTAGGAAACCTGCAGTAATGAGAATCCTATTCTCTCCACTGAGATAAGACATAATTAATGGCACAGGGCAAATTAATCCCACAGTTGCTTGGGATAGTTGTTCTCTTAGATGTTGTGAACACATCACCCAGACTCAAGGCAGATTTTTCCTTATTAAGCTTATTGTGCTTTCTGAAGTTTATTCCTTCATAGTTCATCACTAAGAGAAAGGTAATTAAAACAGCCTTTTTTTGACACACTTAAAAAATAATGGGATAAAGGAGTGGGGAGAAAAATAGCAAGTCTTGTCTTGATTGATTTCTGTGATGATGAAAAGGTTGGCAAGAATGATTTGCTCATGAATTAAAAGTGAGCTGAGCATCTCCAGTCAGATGAGAACAGCTTGAAGAACAGAGCTTGCACAGTGGCAAACCAGGCAGGGTTAAATCTCTGAATGAGCCAGAGCAGCCAGGACATCCCATGGTGCAGAGCAGGCAGCTGCTGCCAAGGCTCCTTTTCCAGTCTGTGGAGACAGCAAGACACCTTGGCCCAGGCTCCAAAACAGCTGGCATGGGAATCAGGGAGCTGCTGGCCAAGAGAAAATGCCAAGGGAAGAAGTGTGCCTTCAGCCACCGCCCTTGCAGGGAATTAGGTGCTCTAGGTGCTGGCTCTCAGTGTCACTGTGACCCTCTCCATGGCTGGACAGATGCCCTGAGGCAGAATCCTCACCCAAATCACAGCCCTCACGAACCCATTCTCTGAGCTGTGCTGGACTCACCTTTGAGCTGTGAAGTATTTCTCTCATCCCTGGGCCAAGAACTATTCCAGTATCCTGTGTCAGTGGTGTGCTGGGCCCCAGATTCCAGCCCTCTACTCCACATGTGCTGGGCAGTGCAGCCATGGTGACTGATGGTCCCTCTCTGGCTCAGCACGTGATCAGCCTTCCAGACCGAGCTCAGTGACTGAAAACACCTTGGGAATACCTTCCACATGTAGCCAGGTGCCTCTGGAAAAGAGAGGCCAAATGGAGGAGGACCCAAAGGCTTCATGGAGCACTGCCCATGGTCCAAGGATGGGGGTAAAGAGAGATGGACTCCTGATCTCTGCATCCACTTCCCTGGGGCAGTGATGGCCACTTTGCCCAGAGGCACTGACAGAAGGGTCCCAGAAAGGGATACTCTGATGCCTCAGGAACCTCCCTGTGGAAATGAAGATGGCAATGGATTTTCAGGGGCTTTCTAACCAGGCAGCAAGCCAAAAAGTGGAAGATTAAGGATTAATACTTTGGACCGAGACCTGCTGAGCTAAACCTTGATCAAAAAACATTTTCCATTTGTGGCTTCAGCCCAAAGTGCCTAAATTGTCTGCTTAGGAGGTCCAGCTCATCATCCCAAGCTCCCGTAAGGCAGGAGGTACCACCTGAAACCTGCAGAGCTCCTAAACCACACAGGCTGGATAAAAAACCTGCAGAAAATTTTCATTTCAAAATATTTTGCAGTGAAACAGAAAATAGTTGAGTACAACGTAGTCTTCGAAGTACATTCCTGTAACTACATGTTGTGATCCTTTTGTATCATTTTTCAGATTGATTAGGAATGTTTTTGGGTTTTTTTTAAATAATCTCTGCAGGGTGGCTAGGAGAGCCCTTTCTGAGTTATGTCCTCTTGCTTCGCAGTCTGGGCTCCCTTGGTGTGAATTGTCTCATCCATCCTCACAGAACTTCAAAGAAAACACTTGACAGAACTCAGAAACCATCACCATAAACTGACTCAGAGAGTATTTTTAGAAGTCTACTCAAAAATCTTCCAGAGACAGATATAGCACTGAGCTACTTTTTTTTTTTTTTCTCCCCAAAAACTGAATGCTACTCATTTGGTCCCTGTTCTCCCTGGATGTCTTTCAAGTTTCCATCATTTGGTAATACAGCAAGGATTAGGAGACTTCCTGATGTTCTTCTTGTCTCTGAAAAGGAACACATGGCTGATGTCACCGTTTTTTGCTTGTAACATTTGGGCAAACAGCTAATGGGGATCTCTTACCTGCTTTCCATTTGGTGTGACTTCTTGTACCCTTCCTTCCTGATACAGTGCCAATGGAACAGATGTGTATCAGGAAGGCTTTAGCCTGGACATTAGCATCCTCTCCCTATAACCATTCCCTGCTCCTAATCCCTTGTAAACCTGTGAAAACACAGCATGCAGCTCCTAAAAGGGAGAGGAGAACAGAGGAAAGAAAACAAGCATTCACATGGTAACAGGTAACAGGTTAACATGATTTTGCTGGATTGGTTAAAACAGAGAGTATATCCAGATTATTGTGAAAATTTGGTATCTCCTTAAGAGTTCTGGTTCAAAAAGGGCTTCCAATCCTGAGCTTTTTTGGGTAGATCACCACAGAAAACATTAATGGAAATCCACTGATTAAACAGTGTACATTTGTAGCACTAAAAAAATCAGTCACTCATAAAAGGGCTGTAAATCATTATTTCATACCTAGTAGCTGTAATTAATTTGTGACTCTCTCACGTGCCTGATCCTTGACATCTTTTATAACTTTATCTGCAGATTTCCTCAGCCTTGGAAATGTTCAAGGCCGGGTTGGACGGGGCTTGGAGAAACCTGGAAGGTGTCCCTGCTCGTGGCAGGGGGTTGGAACTAGATAAGCTTTAAGGTCCCTTCAAACCCAAACCATTTTGTGATTTTGTGATACTCCCAGTACATATTCCCTGAATAACAAGGGTGTTTCTCTACAACATCAGGGAATTAGAGCTGCCTGAATAAACCTGTATATCCCCCCAGCCAGGTTTCACAGCACCATGATAAAAGGACTCCCCATGGGAAAGTCAGAGGTGTGGGGGTTGTATCTGTTTCAATAAATACTTCAATAAATACTTTCAATAAATGCTTCGTAAATGAGTAAAGACTCAGAGGGGTGCCCTTGTCTCTGCATTTCCACCTCCCCCAGGTCACCTTTTGGGGCTGCTCCAAGGTGGTCGGCTAAGTAATCCCGGCAGGTGAGCCAGGCTTCTCTCATGATCCTATTACTGAGTTTAAATCTGCCCATCACTGCCATATTTTAAGTAATTTTAATGTCCCAGATGTTTATCCCCAGCAGCTGAGCGTGGGGTTTGAAAGTGTAAAGTTTAAATTAAGCCACTTTAGGAGTGATAAAATAGGACCAGTTAGTCTGAGCTGGCTCCTGACATCACCCGGGCAGCAGACAGAAAAACGGGGAGTTCCACAGCCCTCCCAGAGTTGGCTGAAGACTTTGGTGCAAAGAAAGAAAAGTCCCCATGGACCTCATTGAGTCTGTGCCCTCTCCACATCATAAACAAGGACATTAAAGTCTGTCAGACCTGTCTGCCCTTGAGGATGATCTTTCCTGTTTGATTTGTCTGCCCTAAAACTTGGGAGTAGAACTGCAGTTTTAAACTGGTAATTACTGGGCACTAAATAAACTACACCTTTGCTGGACCCTTAACAGTTAAACTACCATGTCAGCTTTCATTGTATACTTTGTTCATACTTATTTTCTAGAGAAAGCCCCCAAACCTGAACTAAAACAGAAGGGAGAGTCAGCATGAGGAGACAGAACTAAGTACAAGGTGTTTTTTTTTACTGTCAGTTGCTGCACTGTGGGCAAGAAGCCAGGAGCAAAACAGTCAATAAACATTAGGCAATATTAAGATTTTGGTGTGTCACAACAATTGTATGCCTGCCATCAGATACGGTCCAAGAGAGATGGTGGTGGAAGGGAGGATAAGACGTTTAGTCAAAACCCACTCCCAGTCCATCCAGTTCACTCCAGTGAGCAGTGAGGGTTATTAACACCTACACCTTGCCATTCAGGAATATTTTTCAGGATATTCTTCAAGCAACATTCCTGGAAGGTCACTACTGACAGAAGCACCCTATTGTAAAGCAAAACAAACTGGTTTTCCAACAAGATCAGAAGCCAGGTTGGGCAGGAAGATGCTGCAGGTGAGACCTGCTGTGCTGAAGAGCCATATTAGGAATTCCTGTTGCTCAGAAACAGGGAATTAAACTGCACTTAGGTGCCACCAACAGAGGATGGCACTGCCATTGCTCCTCTCATTGAAGGACTGTCAGACAGAAGTATTCCTGCTGATCATGTCAGGTCTTTGGCCTTTTCCAGCATTATTTGGAGGGTATTTGACACCCATGAAGTTAAGCAGCCTCTGGAAGGGAGGGTTCGGAGTAGCACAAATGCACTTGGAACAGGCAGCATCAAGCTAAAAACTTGGTCAAAAATAAAAACCAACCTGGAGGAACTAATTCAGAAAGGGGTGTGAATTCCAGCAATAACAATGGAGCAATACTCCTGTCCCTCCCAGCTGCAGAAGGAAAAAGCCAAACTCTGTTTGTTCCAGGTCATCTGTTTCAACACATCTAGGAAACAAGTTACCCATAAAGTTATGCAGGACACTCAGACACTCTACTCTTTCCCGAAGAATAAACAATAGGGAGAAGGAATTTCTTGCCTTGCCTTTCCTGAAATCTGAACTGCTGTTAACCAGCCCTTCTGAGCAACAAACCCATGATCCCATCCCTCACAGTACCTCTGGATCCAGCAGAAGCAAGAAGGAAACCTGTGATTTGGTGGTTCCTGTCTCCAGAGAGGTGCCCACTTCTGACATTCTCTTACCAGCCACAGGACACACCACAGTTCATGTTCTCCACCACCGTCCTTTTAGGAGCAAAGGAAGACATTTCTCCAAGACTTCTGCCTTCCAGGAATGAAAACATAGGATCAAATTTATCTACAAGTTTCTTTGAGGGATGGCAAAAATAAGGAGAGTTGGAAAGGAGTGAGCGTTCCTAGTAGGTGATGTCCCTCTCGAAAGGTCCAGCATAACGTGTCAGTCTTACATTGAATATTTCCTTTCAGCAATGGAATTGAAGGTTGAAATCTGAGCTCTTGGGACCCTGGTAGCTGGAGTGCCAGAATAAAACTCTGCTCTATACCTGCTCTTTATTTTTTTTTAAGGTATCTGGGGAATACAGGGGTTGAAATTAGGCGACCTTTAAGGTCCCTTCCAACCCAAATCATTCTGTGATTCTATGAAATAAGAAAATTTGAGATTGCAACTAAAATGCTGCCCATGCTCCGTAGGCAGCCTTTCTTCTTCCAGGTGGAGAAAAGTGTGCTTGAAGATCCAGTGTGGGTTTTGATTATGTCCTGGGCCTTGTCTAAGCGTTGTTCTGCTCCAGCTGACGTGAAGGACGGTGGGGATTGGTTTCATTGCACTTTCATGCCTTGCATGTTGCACAGGAGATGCGTCCTCCATGGCTAGTCCATGTCCTCCACGGGTAGCCCATGTCCTCTGGCTGGTAGCTCTCTACCTCATGACACAGGATGGAACTATCAGGGGGGCCATCTAGTACTCTGGGAATTTCTCTACCAGGCATAATCCCTTTGTAGAGGTGCTTCTTGGGGTTAAGGAGCTTTTTTTGCTGTACCATGGGCCAAGCAAGTCCCATGCCTCAGCAATCTTCCATCCACTGCAGTCCATCCTTCATGTTATTCAACCTCCTCTGTGGGATGGCAGGAGACAGGATCAAGAGAACCACAGTGGGTGTGCAGGAAGACCCAAGTGACCTCCAGCTTTGCTGAGGTGGGTGTTTATTGCTTTCCCAAGACGATGGAGCTGAGTTCAGTCCCTTTCCTGCCAGCGCTGCTGAACTGTTATTGTTTCCTGCCTGTGGAGGTGGGAATGTCATGCTTCAGCCCTGATTTGCTTTTTACTTATTTTGTGGTTTCCATGTGCTAAAACTGACTGAGAGGAGTTGTGTGTCCTCTGTAATGGTGAGAAGCAGCTGCTTTCATGTGATTTCACAGCGCATTAAGCAATGCCAGTCCTGAAGGTGTTATAGGAGGAAGCACTTTTATTGCCAGGATTCCTCGTGTCTCTGGGGTTGAGGCACCAGAGCAGATTGTTAGCACTGCTCAGCGCAACAGCAAAACCCTCCTCACAGCTATTTAGGCCAAAGCTGACAGAGCTGTGTGCTGAAATGGATTTGTGCACATTTATGACCTGCATGGGATTTTATCACAGCGTGCAAGACTTGGGTTTTTGCCTTGGTGCAGAAAATTCAAACCCAAGCATGCATCTCTTTCTGTCTGCTCCATCTTTCTGGAGCCAACACTGGCACAAACAACTCTCTTCCAGTACTTTCCTTACCAGAGCAGCAATTATACCCTTTTTTCTTCCTTTTTCCAAACCAACTGGCTTGAGTTTCCATTACAGTGAGGGCTGATTGACCTGGCACTTTGCTCTTTGCTTCAGAAGGACAGGAGGCCAGCACTGACACACAGCAACAGCAAGAGTCACCAAGGAAGGTCCATGCACAAACCAACTGCCCAAGAAAAGTTCTAAACCCTCTGAAACCTCAGTTATTCCTCTGTAACACACAGGAATAGTTCAGTGAATCTGAGAAATACTGTGTAAGAAAAAGCTGGAAGACAAAGGCCCTGAGCAGTGTAAGAACTTGAGCCAGTGGGACACAGTAATGACATTAGTAGTTATTATTATTATTACATCAGTAATTGTACTTGGGGGAGATGATTTTCCACTTCTTTTGTATTAGATACAAAAGGTTGATTTCAGTTTATCTGCTTTCAGTTTCAAAATCTAAACATCTCTAAAATGATAAGCCTTTCAATGACACAATGTATATCCTATTTACAGATAATTTGCCTAGAGAATAATCCACCTTTACATAAGCAATGACACATTGTCTGTCCAGCCAAATATCAGCTCAGCTCTTATCAGCCCACCTTTTCTCTGGGTGAATCCCTTAGTTGGTGCTATGGAAATGATGAATTGACACAAATCATTTCACTTTTTCTTAACCATGCTTAGCAAAAGAATTGTCATGAAGATTTCAGATATCCCAAAACTGAGACACCTCACTGAACTACTGGATTGAGAAAGGATCAGATTAAAAAAAAAAAAAAAAAAAAAAAGAGTCTGGCAGTATGATTTCATTAAGATGCCACTTAAATTTGCATTGGGGACACCAAAAATAGGCAAAAAAACCCCCAAAGGCTCCACAATGCGGCCACTGTTGCCCTGATAGGATGTGAAATCATCCAGTGGAACAGAAGAATTTGAGGGACTGAAGTCCTTTCTTGTAAACTTACAGTCTAATCAGAGAAGCTACAGAGAGACAAGACAGCTTTTCTTGACAGAAAACCCAGGAACTAGTGAACTCCCAGCAGAAATTACTACACTTTCAAAGTCATCACATAATTAAAAACATCTGTTCAAAGTAGGGCAAAATCTTCCATAGGAAATAAATCAGGAACTTCTTTTTCTTCCTTGCTTTTTAGAACTTTCCAATTAAGGGAATTTCCTATTTTTCTTAATTATTTTAGGATACATACTCATCAGAAATTAGGGTATTCTATCCATAAGCTTCCTTTTCTCCAAATAATTATTAAAAAAATAATAAGGGAAGAATTCCACATACCCAAATTCTGGCTTCTTTAATTCCTTTAGTCTTCCTGGGATGACCTTGCAGAGTGGTTTCCATGTCCTTCAGCATCTTCTCCTAGAAATAAAATAAAAGAAATAAATAATTAATCTGTCTTTCAGGTTGGGTTGTTTCAGGTGTTTTTTTAAACAAAACCAGAAATAACTCCACTTTGCCCTCTACTTTTGCCCAAGTGCTTCAGAGACATAAGGCTTCCTACAAACCCAGATGAGGTGCTAAGGGCAGAAATAAACAGAAAGGTGTTTATTGCGCTGCAAACATAAATCAAATAACAGCCCAGGAGTTGCCAAAGTGTCGTTAGTGATGGGCAGATCTCAGGAAAGCAACGTGTAAAAACTCAGCGTGTCCCGCACACCATGAGACAAGGGCCTGAAGTCATAACCAATGTGGTGTTCCCTGGTCTACCCGTGAACAGGGGCAGGAACAACTTGAAGGACACCCAGGCAGCCCTTGCAGGACCCTCCAAAATGTCTCAGAGCAATGGACACATCTCCCATCACTCCCAAACTGGGCCTTCTGCCAGCACATAGCTAAGTCTAACCAGTTAAACCACAAGGAATTTCTCCTGGTCCAGTCAAGAGAACTTAAATATTCCCCTGTTTCTTTTTTTTTTTTTTTTTTTATTTATGTCTGGAATTGCACAAGAAAAACTTTGCAATGACAGAATGTCTGTGGGGAAAAAAAAAAAACACGTTGTGTCTGTCCCTGCCAGGACTGAGGGAGACCTGAGCAGATGCCATGGGTGGGAGGGTTTCTGCATCTTCTCGCTGTCCCATGTCTCTGGCCATCCCCATTTGGGTCCCCTCCTGCTGCAGAGAGGACACATGTAATTCCTTTACCTCAGGTTGGAATTGCCTGTTGTCCATCCCCTTCCAGAGCCAGCAGGTTGAAGGCTGCACGGATGGAATTCATTCAGGAGCCAGAGATCAGTGATACAAAAATCTCAGCTCACTTTTATATCAAAGTTTTAAATGAAAGTCTCATTTCTGCAATGAAATAAGTTAATTCTTAGGGAAGAGGAGCAGGGCATCACTATGGTCCCATTTGGAAGGCAGACTAGAGACACTGGTTGTTTGCTGAGGCACATCCTCTTCCCATCCTCTGCATTTTCCCTGAAATAGCTCAACCAAGCAGTAATTCATGGTTATTGACTAAGCTATAGAAAATCTCACGGGAATCGAGGAGATAAATGGCCTTTGGTTTTCCATAAATAGAAGTGATGGAAACAGAGCCTTTATGTTGCCTCAGACCCTGCCAGAAGGGTTTGCAGCTTCTCTGCAAATCTGTAGGATTATACTGCTCTGTGCCTAAAAACATATTTACACTGGGAACAACAGCCCGGCTGGAAATGGCATCTTTTTATACCGACAAACCACTGGAAAATTAAGCCACAGTCCTTGATAGACTTTTGGACCACACTGAAAAATAGAATTTAGGAGAACATAAAGACGCTTGGATTGACATCAGTAATGGTGAAAACCTCTAGCTTTTCTAACAAGTGCCTTTCAAAAGCTGTCTCTAATTGTGTCCACCCTCCTGCAGCCCATCGCTCTGCTCTGCTCCCTTTGCTCCCTGTGGAAACCTGGTGCTGAAAGGGCAGATATTGGGTATGACCCACCTCTTTCCTGGTCGTTTTTATCTTTCTGGGTAATACTTAGACTCTTCCAGCTGGATAGGCTGTTGAAGCAAGCTTAAGTGTATTAAATACAACTGACCTGTAGCTGCTTAAAGATGGGATTGCTGTTGCAATTGTCCTCACTGCTACAGCCTTATCCTCCCTTTTAAACCCACTGTTTATAGAATATAACACACTGATTATAGGGATTATAGACATAAAGGGTGATTTTTCTGGAATTGCAACACAATTCCTGTGTGCAAAGCTTTGGGGTGTGATTAGCATTAGCAACACATCACAGCAGCAACACTCACTTGGGATTTGGGGCTCACGGGGTTTCACAGCCCGACCACACCAGGTGAGCAAATGCTGCATCAGACTGAAAACTGAGTTCAGGCGAAACCTGCCACATCCTTGGGTGGTGACATGATGGGAGAACCCTGTGCAGGCAGCAGCAGACCTCTGCTGTCATCTCCCCTGATCCTTTCCCAGCAGTTGCAGCACTGCAAAGGATACAAGAGGTACTAGTTCGGGGTTTTCCAGCCCAGAAGCAAAACCAGGGAGTTCTAGGAGTAAAAAGAGCTGCAGTGTGTGGATCCTGAGCACTGATTCATGCACACAGCCTGGATGTACACCAAATCCTCCACTGGAAAAGCTGGATTAGTCATTGTTTCCAGAAAAATAGATCTTGCAGCAGACACCACAATGTACTTCTTCCCTTCTGCAGTTACTCATGCAATTATTACTTACAGTCTTCATTGGCTGATTCGAAAAACTCAAACATGAGATTAATTATATCTGTCATTAATTCCTCTGATCCTGGACAAAACTTGCATAGACAAAGCAAAGGCAGCAGAAGCTCATCTGACACGACTGAGGGTCTGTTGCTTCTTTATGGGGTTCCACATGATTCCCTAAGGAAGGAGGGTCAACTTTTCTCCAGGAGAGAGAGAAAAAAACCAAAAACAACTTGACATGAGGGCAGGAAACACTCTGGGTTTTCTTTTTCTGTCCCATTTCTCTCCCTGAGAACATTTGCCCTCTTCCAAGGGCAGGGCTGACAGGTTTGCATCCAGGTTTCAGCTGTAATTCCCCTTCGAACAAGCTGCCCTTCACCAGGGCTGTTCCTCCTGACACTGGGAGCGTTTGTTTGTCATGGCTGAGGGAGAGAAGTGAACTGAGTTACACACAGATCCATTTCTAAGAAAGGCTTTCAAAGCTCTCCAGGATGCTTTCCTCTAAGTATTCCTATGTATCATCTGAGCAGCTGCCAGACCACCAGCCACGAGGAACTATCGAGTGCAACAACTCTGGGCTGTTTCATGTATCCCTCCAGTTGGAAATAATCAAGCCTTGCTAGAGTTGTGTGGAAAAGCAGGGCTTGAATCATTAGTGACGTTTTAAGAAAGAAATAGGACTGTCATCACATAATAATAGGCAAAATTATCTTTACATCTGTCATTTCCTGGAACAGCACTGAAAGGAAATAAATTTAAATTTATCTTAGCTGAGCTGGATATCAACACCACCTTTGCTTCCATCGCTGCTGGGCTTCTACATTGGCTTTTCTTTAAGTAGAGCTAACAGAAAAGAGGGAAAATGTAAAGAGTTTCACAAATTATAAAGTCTAGGATCATATGAGCTCTTGGACCTTGACAAACATGCACAGAACTACTATTCCTATGCCAAAAGCCTGACCAAATCCCATCTCTTCAGGGAAGTGGACGCTGGGTTTGCTTCCACTTGCACACATTTTGCACACAAATTTCCTCTGCACACCTCAGAGGCTGCAGCCACACCAGCTCTCTCTTGAGCATCACTTTTGGATAACGAGCTGTGAGAGACTCAGCAAAATCTGTAGGAAAAGAGGTGAGTGTGCTATGAAGATCTGAGCCCTGCTCAGTGCTGCCAACTCAACACTGCATTTGCATTTTCAGCTCACTCAGGTGCCTTGGAAAGACTTCTTGGATGAGGGACAAACCACAGAAGTCTCAATAATTTGTGCATTTAGTTGGTTCCAGGCAGTAGGGGAGGTGACCACTATTTACTGTGAAGAAATAATGCCAAGAAAACATCTGATGGTGATGGACAGGTGCATAGCAGAGGACTGAGGAACTTCAGATTCTTCTGTCCTTAAACCATCATCCTCTTTTTTAAAATGCAAAATATCAAAATCCACTATTTCTCTAAATGTGAACTTACATTGAGCCAACAGTTCCTCCTGCTGCCTTCATCTGGGTGATCTAACCCAGAGTAAGTCAGTGCTATCAAAGTGCCAAAATGTAACCCCTTTCTTCACCCTGAAGAATTTACAGCTTTAACTTGATTAGAAAAAAAAAATACAAGAAAATTAACGAAACAGCAGCAGCACTTTCTGGAGAGAACATGACTGGGAAGATTTGCAGAGATGGTATTAAGAGAAGATTGGAAGGAATGAAGAACATACAAGGTATAAAAGCTGTCAGGGAAATGAACTGAAAATATTTCTTCCTCCTATGGAAAAGGTTGTACCTCTGTTGAAAAACACAGAAAGCAAAGCAAAGAAACTTTTGTTTCCAAGCTGTGTCCAAAACACTTCCACAGGTTCTGACAACCTTTTGAGGAAAAGGTCTTGGCAAATCCCATGTTCAGCCTTATCAAGAGAGATGAGAGGGCAAAGGAGAGTAGAGGTGCTGGGGTCCAGAAAAGCCATTGCTGGGGGCAAGAGCAAGGAACCACAAAGGATTACACCAGGAGGAGTGAGGTCAGTGATATTCATGACCCGTAGTCACATAGTCATTTGGAACTCATCTCCTTGACTCCTCTCTTACTTTGCAGCTTTTCCAGACACTCCACAGCCTACAGAGCAAACAAACCCTTTGATACAACAGCTTAAACTCACACACACAAAGATGCAACGTGCCCCAGGGAAACAAACAACAGAGAGGGAATGATCAGGTGCTTGGTTCTTTATGACTTGGTGACAAAAAGGTCTAAAATCTTACTTTGGGGGTATCTGGCTGGGCTTCTCTTTGCTGCTGAAAGCCCCGTTGCCAAAGCAATGTGAGGACCACAAGAGACAGCAACTGGTCCTAATTGCAGTGATTCTCATTAGTTTGATGAAAAGCAGTGAGAGGATGGACAGGCAGCATTTGGGCTGCTATAAGGAACACTTTGGAAAGGCCAGGTTTAAAGAAATAGAAAAGAGAAGACAGGCTGCTTCTAGGAGTGGAAGGAGGGTGGGAGACGAATCAGTGCTGCCTAAAGAAAATCCATAAGCTGCTTTTCAGGTCGTAAAAGGAAATATGCTGCACATGAGGAATTTGTTCTTAGCTCTGCTTCATGAATGGGCAGGCAACAGCCTTAAATAAGCCACTGTCATTTTTATAGAAATCAAATATTTTCACGAGATGTTCTGTCCTTGAACAGAGTCTATTCCCTGCCTCTTTGGGCACTTGATCCCCGGAGCCAAACGTGTGGGACTGGAAAGCCAGCAGAGGAGCGGCCTGGCCTCCCTGCAGCCCCACAGCTGCCAACAGGAGCTGCTCAAAGAGGCTTTCTGCTTGTCAAACACAGTGTAAATCTCTGCTCCTGAAACAGCTCCCTGAAAAACGGCCATTCCTTCCCCTTCCCAGTAGTTCCTCAGCAAACCAGACTGCAAGTGTCTCCGTGGGGAGCAGGGAACATCCTCGCCATGGACCAGGGATGTTGGCTTCAGGTGCACTGGGCATTTGATACATCTGCCAACCCATTTACAATGCCCTGCTGCCTCCCAGCACACTCTCAGTTTGGAAAACAAGAACAGCTCCCAGGAAAAACCAGGTGTTTTTCCATGCTTGTAATACTTTCTGCCTCACTGACAGCTTCAGGTAAAATTCTGATGGAACCTCCCTCCAGCCACATCTTCTGAAGGGCTGGTGGACCCACCAGGGGATTAATTATCCCAGCAGGTCTCAGCAATGTGCCTGTCTCTGCCTTGCCATGAAGGACAGGGGTGGATTACTCTGCCACCAGGCTCTAACATGTCTCTGCGGGATAATCTTAAAAAGAAAAATGATCCTGGCACCATCCCTTCCTCCCTCTGCTTCAGCCACTCATTTCCTTGTGCTGTGGGCACAGTCACCATCCTTGCAACACCCCACAGAGATCTTTATTCCCCTTTAGGGATTAATAGCCTAAATTTCCATACTCCAGGGCAAGCTGGCAAAAAAAGCCACATCCTGTGTGACTCAGGTGCAGTGGTGATTGTAAAATGTGCCCTTGTGGCTCCCTTGAGCTGTGATGTGATGTGGCATCCTGGGCAGATGATGATATCCTGTGATGTGACATCGTGGGCAGATTCCTCCTGCTTCTGCCTGCCCCATGTCTGTGAATATGCCAAAGGGTAACTCTGTCCTAGTTGCCTTAGTCAGGCCTTGTAAGCTCCTGAGGATCTGGGAAATTAATGTAAAATACAGAATCACAGAATATTCTGAGTTGGAAAGGACCCAGCAAGGATCACCAAGTCCAGATCTTCAGTGAATGGCCCATACAGGGATTGAACCCACAACCTCGGCATTATTAGCACCAGGCTGTACATTCAGAAATAAATATAAACACAGTGTTTTGCCAACTGTTTCTGGCTTTGACAGGTGTAAGACTTTGGGGTGGTGCAGAGTAATGCAAGGATGGTGATGGGACCCATCAGAGGCAAAGCACCAGCCAGGACATTTGGGCAAAGCTGTACTTGTCTCCAAGCCACAGTGTTTATTCAAAACCCCATGTAAAGGTGTTTTTCTTTCCAACAGCTCATGATTTGTGTGAGGTTATTGTTGGCTACTCTGCATTTGTAGATATTTTCACATCTGTAAGTCTGTAAAAGGTGATATTGTTCTCTCCTCTCTCTGTTTCTGTGGGTGAGATTGTTTTGGAAAGGACACCTTGTAGGTGTAGGATGGGCTTCACCTCGCCCTTTAATCATATCAAAACTCAGGTGGTCAAAACAATAGACATATACATATATCTAAAAAAGAAAGACCCAGTTTCAGTTTTGGAATTTCTAGGAACACCAGGCCTTGTTTGTTGCCCTCCATCTGTACAGTCAAAACTCTTTTTCACCAATTTCTCTGGGATGACCAAGAGCAGCTCAAAAATGACAAGAGCAAATGCACTCTGACTGAAATATGACTTAATTTCTACCAGCAGGAGTTTCAGGGAAAGAAAAAAAAAAAGAAAAAGAACTTGTTGACATGAAGCATGTGGAGTCACTCATCCAGCGTTGTGTAAGGGCTATAAATCTGCCAGGAAATGAGGCATGAAATGCATCATAAAAACTATATCATCAAAACTATAAGATCAGTTTAAAATTGATGGTAGGTAACTTGGGGAGAGCATTACGTCCCTGAACTCTAAATCAAAGGCTCTTCAGCTCTACATTTCTGCAAGCTTTTGCATAAAACTCCTTTCTCTGGTTTCCCCCTACTTGAAAAAAAACCTCCAACCATTAAAAAACCCACACTGTTTCCTATAAATTCAGCAGTGAAAACTGTAACCTGAAGGTCAGTACAAACCTGCCACAGCAAGTGAGTTACAGTAGAAGCACCACTGGTTTAAACTCTGGAGAAAAATACAGTTCAACAGTGTAACAGAGAATTTATCCTCTCCTGCAAAGATTTTGTTGACTCAACTAATGCATCTCCCTGTTCTACTTATTGCTTTAAGATGCCCCTCTGACCTCCATACCCCACTGTAATTATCTTACTGGTGTTAGTTTCTCTCTGTTCCTCTCCCAAAAGACTATTCTTGTCTCTCTGTGAACAGATGAAAATCAGATGAGCAGGATAAGAGGGAGATATGAAGATTTGGGCTGTCTACCTGGTTTTTGCTATGCCTGGTCAGTAGGGGTAAACATGATCAAAATTAAATCATTAAATTACTCTCTAAAGCCTAATAGAAATCTTTCTTTCGATTTTATTGTGCCAAGGGAGTGGGAGTCGTGATCCCTCCAACTTTCATGGGGCCAGGGATTTATCTCATCTAAATTTCTCTGCCCACAAACCAGCCAGCAAATTGCCCAGCACAAATATACAGGAGCTCTGTTAGTCTCTGATGATTCATCAAGAAAAGGCCACAGCAAGCAGAGATTCTCCTACCCACAGAATAAACACAATATAAGAGCAATTTCTAAAACAAACCGAGGCTCATCTTTTCCTGGTATCTCCTGCAGCTGGACTCGATATTGTCTGGTAATTCTTGAAGATGAAGAAGTGAACCACAGTCCTCACACCTGGTGCATGGAGTGATTCGTGCCGTGTGTGTATGTATATATACTTTTATTTACATTTATATTATGAAACTGTTCCATCTCAACACTGGCTGTAACTGTCTGGGATGCTCTTTGCCTTCTCCCTGCAGTTTGGAGCCCTGGGAGCCAGCACTGTGCAATCTTCCATGCACAGTTACAGCCCTGCCAGTTATAGTGGAAAAGTTTTAGCAAGAATAAGTTCCCTGGCTGGACACCAAACACACTCTTAAGAACTAATGTGAGGCTTTTGCTAAGGCTCAGGGTTGGTGGCTGCTGTGGCCTAGATTTCAGTGCACCAAGCAGGCTGGTGACACCTTCATCCCTCCTCCCCGGGACTGTTTCTTTCCAGGGGAACCCTGTGTTTGCCTCTGTTCCCCAGCAGACTAACAATGAAGTCTGGGTTTGGTTGAATTTGAGTATTTCCTTACTCTGACAGCTGATTTGTAGCTTGCAGCCTGCTGTTATCCCAGCAACAAGTTTACGGTCCCACAGCCATCATCTTCCAAGCAAACAGAAACACTCTCTGTCACAGAAACCCTTTCTGTCATCCAATCATCCTGCCAAAGTCAGGCTTACAAGCCAGAGAACAACACAGAAGGCTCCACTAGACAGCATAAAGACTGTGAGTAAGCTCATTCTGTGGCCGAAAATAAACACCAATGTTTGAGTTAGGCAACCCAAAAGCTGCTAAAGCCTGACCTGTTACGAACGTGTGACATGCGAAATAAATTTTGCTGAGTATCTCCAGATCAGACCAGACACTGCTGCCACTGGGCAGCCCAGCTGACATTTAGGATTAATGAGAGACGCAGTAAGTAGAGCAGAAATTTGGATTTACAGATGGGCAGTAAGTCCTTCGCAATCCCTGAGTAAGCAGGTAGCGAGTGTGTAGTTGTGTGACCCTAAGACTCACAGGCTGGTGCCCGAGGTCTCTCCTGGACAAGGGAACCATATGTTACCTTCATCCCTTGCCCAGCAGCACTGGATGGACTTCTCAGTCTGGAATCAGAGGCAAAGACTTCCCAGCCTTCATCCATCTCTGGCTACACACAGGAGAAAGCAAAGCAGCTGCCAGTCACTCTTCTTCCCACAGTGGTGAAAAAACCTGGGCAGAGAAGGGACAAATGTGCCTGTGATCCCTTGCTTGGTACAAAAGACAACCCTCAGCCAGGCCCTAGAAAGGAGCTGCTGAGATCGCCCAGAGTGACAACAACTTTTGCTTGCAAGGCCTAGGAAATCCTAGGATAAAGTGAGGGTGGAACACGGAAGAAAAGCACAGGAGCACCGACAGAAGGCAGAGCCAAAGGCAAAAAACCAGCCAGCAAATAGCCAAGTGTAAGGTCCATATATCTTCTTGGAGAGACTCGTTACCTTCTCCCTGCTGTCTGCACGTCACACCCCATCACTCACTCTCCAAGATGGATTTCTCCCTGTTGGTGACACAGTGCTTTGACGTTTGGGCCATCAGGGCAACAAATATTGATCTCCCTGGAGTAGCTCCTGATCCCAGCACACGATGTCCTGCGCCGCAGTCCAAGGCTTGGGCTGTCTCTTCTGCTCCACTTTATCACTGATGTCTTGGCTGCATCCTCTGCTTTTTTTTTTCCCCCTTTTTGTACTTTTGCCTATTTTTTTTTTTTTTAAGCCCTTCTCTAGAAATCTATTGGAATGAGTAACTGCCCTGCCGTGGCGTCAGCTGGAATAGAGTTGAACATGGAGTGAGATTTATGTGAGCTGAATGCTCAGACAGTTCAGGATGGAAACTATTAACCATCAGAGTCTGAGGGCTGATTTTAAACAAGCCTCTCTGTCTAATCTATATGAACCTTCTCACTGCAGCACCTTTATGTGCAAACCTTGTAGATGTGTTCACCAACAGCTGCAGCACCAGGAGATGCAGAGACCAGCAGCTGGAGAAGAGTTTGGGTTTGAGCCCTTTGCCCTGCTGGCACCACTGTCCACACCCTCCCAGGGCCTCAGTTTCACTACAAGGTCCCTGAATGTGCTTGAGGCTGGATTTCCCTGGATTTAGGTCTTCCCAACACTTTTACAAACGTTTGATCTGCTCAGGGGGAGACCTGAGGTAGACCTCAGGTCCCAGCGCTCTGAGGCATCTCAGCACTTCACATCCAGGTTTTGAAACAACTTGAGTCCCAAAATATTTTGCAGGTGCTCCAATGAGAGCAAAATCCTTTCAGTCCAGCCCACCCTCACCCTTCACAGTCCTATAACCCCAGTGGCTGCAGCACAGGGAATGTCCCCAGGCCCTTCACCTGCCATGGACACAAGGGAGAAAACCCAACAGAGAAAAAGAGGAGCAAGAAGCTCCCATTGGCAACACTTCTCATGACCTCTCCACGTGCTTTGGGATCTCTGCCCCATCAGCGTATCCCCAGGTTCTGGGAACAAATTAGTTGTCATTTTGGTCTTTCTTTCCTTTTCAAAGGCTCTTTCTTTGCTTTAAAAGAAGAGGATGAAAGAAGGGAAAATAATAGTTCCCCAAGGAGGAGGCACTATCTAGTAAGACCATAAAGGTTATTAGATTTTAAAAATGCATTACATTTTAAGCCATTTATTTGGGGTTTGGTGCTGTTCTTTGTTAAAAGTAGAAACATCAGGCTCAGAAAATTCAGAATAGAGGCAGCAGGATTAATGAGCTCAGCTCTCTTCTCCCAAAGGGGTATTTCAAAGCTTGGTCACCTTTTTCCTCCTCTTTTCTCAGCCCAAAGCACCTGAGGTCACATTGGCAGGGGAAGAGCCCTGCACAGGTCACAGAGGAGAGAAGTTTAAGGCAGGAATGAACGAGGCTGCAGCGATGTGTCCCAAGGACTGGACAGGTTGTCACTCGTGCCTCACTCTACCCCACCACATGTGGATCCTACTGCATGATTCAGAGCAGGGAGCATCCCAATTTCGGGTCAGGAATGCTTTGGGGAAGCTCATTGCAGGGCTTTGAGGGAAAGTCTCAGGTTTGTGATTCCCTTTGTATGAAATCAAGGGCATCAGGACTGACTCTGGCTCAAACTTGGCTCTTTGCCTGTGGAAAACATAACAGTATGTGATGTTCCTCATGCCAGTGGACAGCCCAATAACTATTTTAATTGCTGTTTATGGTAACTGGATAGCAATAGAGAATTCAATTGCACATTTTTGGGTTCTTAACTCACAGTGGATACATTCCTCCTCCATATCCTGGGTAGGTTGCTGTGTCCAGGACTACACTGGTTTAGGGACACTTCAGTTGTGTCCAAGGGTAGTCACGGCACGTCTGCCCAGCTCCGAGCAAATTCCACCCAAGATTCTCCCAAACAATTTTGGTTAGTTTGAAGGGCTGATGGGACCAGAAGTACCTTGTAACTCCGAACTTTTTCAACAAGCCCACAAAAAGCCGCCACAACATGCTAGCAACCAGCTGAAAAATTATTTTAGAAGGATCACAGGAAGCATGGCACTTTTACAAAACTGAGGCATTTATGTAAAACTCTGGTGGGGCTGGTGAAAAGGAGCTGTGAGGGACAACTCCTGCAATGGACTGTCAAAGCCTGCACAGACACAGCTGTGACTGACATGCAGCAAACAGAGGACTCAGCATTAATCATCCCTCTTTTCCTACCACTGGACTCACACTTTTTGGTTTTAATGCTGTCACCCCCCCCATTTTAATTAATCAGAGCCAGCCAGATGTCCACCTGTTCCCCTCAAACTGCAGTGGAAATCCATTAATAACCAGAACACAGGACACATGTGAGCTTTCCAGAAATGAAATGAAATCCTAGGAAATACCTTGATATGGTTGTCCCAGGGAACACTGACTTTCATTTCTGATCCTTTCTCTGACATCTGGTCCGAGTTGCTGGGGAATGATGCTCCATTCGGCCTTGGACTCCTTCCAGCCTGTGGATTCAGTAGCAGAGTCAGGACACCTGTACCTAAAAGCAAAGCCATCCAAGTCTGACTGGATATGCTGCCTGAGAGATATTATTCCTTTCAGAAAGACAATACCGTATTTCCTGCAAGAACTGGGATATTAATTTTTGGCACAGCTGAGAGTCAGGACATTTTTTGCTCCCCTAAAAACTCCCCTTCCCTGAGTTTACAGTCGATGGTATTAATCTTTATTCCCCCACCAAAAAACACAAACTGAGCTTCTGTTGCCTTGCCAGAATTGTCTGGCTGCACAGCCCCAGCCCAGAGTTACAATGGAGAAGGAATGTGCTGCAATGCCCTACATTGCCAAGCCCAAGGTAGGATTTTTCTGGCCTCTCCAGGCCCTTAAAAACAGACATACTTTGCTACCTACCCCACCTTCCTGGTGAAGGCAGCCCTGCAACAGGCAGGAGGCCACAAGCCTCCTCACATGTGCTGCCAGGAAGGGGATAGATGCTGTCCCTCAGCTGTTGGGGTGGTCGCACTGATCTCCGGAGAAGGCAGGTTGACACTGATGGATCAGTCTGTGATTTGGCACGGCTAAAATAATAAGAATATTTTTGCAGTCACCATTCTGGGAGCCACCCTGGGCTGTCTGCTCATTGTAGCCCCAATGGTGGCTGTTGCTGTGGTGTAAAGATTAAAGAAGAGAAACAGCAGTGACAGCTCAGGCCTTGGAGCATCAGAGATGGAGGAGCTTTAGACAGGTGGGACCACGGGCTGATCACGCCAAAGCAGCATATTTTACTGATGTAATATTATCACAGCATAAATAATGGTGCAAATATAAACCAGCTTCATTTGTCACAGTGAAAATCAACACTTCCAGTCTCAACCTGTCTCCAAATAAATTCCCTCCATGCCATCTCTGAGATTTGCTCTCTCCACCTCAGGGTTTGTCTAATGAGCAAGAGGGCAGACTCAAATAAATACAGCTCATTCCAAGCTCATGGAGTACAGCTTTCCAGCCCAGGGGCTGGACCACCCAAGGCCAAGAAGGCAAAAATCATCTCAGGTTGATCTGAACACCCCCAGACATTGAGAAAACGGCTATGCAAGAGGAGACAGAGCGATTTATCACGGGCAGGGGCCAGAAACAAATGTAGTGACCTGTAAAGCCAAACACTTCTGTGGCTCTGACAGAAAAAGTAGGATATTCCCATTCCAGGATCAGACACAATGGCTGTGTCTGGCCGGACATGCCTTTAAGTGATTGGACTCAAGCTCTGTCTGGGCAAGGCGTCAAACTCCACAAATCTCCATCCAAGCCTCACACCTGATGGCACTTTGAGCCAGTCCAGACAATAATCTGGAGTTTATGTTCCACTTCTTCAACCCCCTCCATCTGCACTGCCAGCCCGCCTGCTCCAGCTCAGGGAGAGCAGGGGAGACAAAAGCAAGCAGATCATTTCAAAAGGAAAAGGGATCCCTGTGAAAAAAAAGTCAGATTTCTGGAGCTGTGCAGATCTCAGACTGGGGAGATGTGAAACCATGTGGCTGATAAGATCACCCAAGCCCTGGCTGCAAGAAGTGCAGCATCACAGGGCAGTGTGGGCTCCGAGAGGCCTCTGGTAGGACCAGAGCTGTTTCAGCTCCCTTCTGACACAGGTCTAACTTCTGAATTCATGGAATCACAGAATGGTTTGGGTTGGAAGGGACCTAAAAGTTTATCTAGTTCCAACTCCCTGCCATGGGCAGGGACACCTTCCGCTAGAAGAAATTACATCAGGTTACTCACGGTCTCATCCGGCCAAACTTTGAAAATCTCCAAAAAAGGGGATTTCACAGCCTCTCTAAGATTTTGTTCCAGTGTTTGAGCTCAATAGTTGAGTGGTTCCTCTCAGTGCTGACTCCTGCATGGCCACAGCACCATCAGTTCCCACTGATTTCTTATTCCTACTAGACAATACATTACATAGACGTATCAGCTGGGCACTATTCTTAGGGGGACAGAGCTGACTAAAATTTTAAATGAGTCCTTTATTGATGGACTCAAACCATTCAGAACTCAAGAATTTGCTGTTTTCGTCATGGTGACTCCCTACTGAAGTGTCAAGGTTGCTGTCATCTCAAAATAAATATAAAGCCTGTAAATCATCTGAACTGTCACTGTATTAGACACAGACATGGGAATTCAAGATGAGAGGAAGAAAACGATTTCCCTGTTGTCCCACTGACCTCAGAAATATAAAACTGAAGTCACAATTCAGAGAAAGAAATATTAAATAAAATCAGCACCTAAGTTGCCCCTGGGCAACCTGCTCTAGTTGACCCTGCTTTGAGCAGAGATTCCCTCCAGCCTCAAACATCCTGTGTGATTTTACTGGAACTCTAAATATTTTTTCACATTGTTTTGAATTTAACTGTGTTGAAACATGCATTTATGTGCATTCCTGAAAAGCAGCATCAGTGGGTAACTTGTTGATGGACTAAAACCAAGAAACTTTTCAATCATATTTTCTGTAACTCCAAGCCAGCTCTGGAAGTTAATTTAGTTGTTTGAGCATTTTTCTGAATGAGCTCCTGAATTCCTCTGTTTACCAGACAGGCTGTATGGATTTCATAGGAGCAAGGATTTTTTTGTTATGCCCATATTTGTGTTTTCTCCCTATCAAAACCACACACCGTCTTTATTTAATTTATTGCACCAATTGCTGAAACTGTGTAACTCCTCTGGATTCTTTCTAGAGCCTTCAGACAGATGACATTCAATAGGAAAACAAAAAGCTAAAGAAAGATAAAAACATCCTTCTCACAGAGGAAGAAGAACCTGCACTCTTATATGTGTGGCTTCCAATTTTTGGCAACTGCAAGCCCACAGTTTGCATATTCTAATATGCATCATTTTGATGGTAACTTTGAACGAGCATCCTTGGTTCCCAGAAGAAAACACTTCCTGCTGTATCTATAGCAAAAAAAGGCTTTTTAAATGTATGAAATCTTCAGATTTCATAGACATTGAGTGCTGGGAAGGGATGGAGGCTGAGGGAAGGGAAGGGTAGGATGGACATGGAGTTAAAAGGGGAGAGGGAACCAGAGGGTGGGAAGCTGAGTGATTTGAGCGTAAATGTACACACTGCACCGGCAGTGTGTTCGTACTGATGGATATCAGCTGCAGCATCTTCTGCTCCAAATGTCCCACCTGTCCCACATTTCAGTAAATTTAGACAAAAAATTCCAAATTTCCAAAGGACAAACCCTTCTGCAGCTCAACTCATGTTCAAAACAGTTTGGTCAGAGAAGGGACTGGAAGGCGATGACTCTCAACCCCAAGGTCTTCCCAGTCTTCTGAAAACTGTTAGAAGGACCATGAGGTAACAGCCTGTCCCTGAAGTTAATCAAGTCCTATAACTGTGACAAAGAACTGGGAATAACACTGGCAATAGAACAGACAGTCTCCTCCTGGGGGCAAAAGCCAGAACACACTGATTCATGGCAAGAGGAGGAGAGATTTATTTTTATTATCCAAGCCAATCTGAATCATTGGAGAGGCAAGAACTTAAAATAAAGACCAGGCCCCATGTCCTTTCTGTTTAATTGCAGCCACTCTAACAGGATTTTGTTTGAACAAGGATGCCTGATGTTATGTCTATGCTGAGAAGAAAAAAATTGTTTCTATTTCAGTTTGGTCAACCCCAGTGAGCTAACCTGGGTTAAAATAGAGGTGAAAAGACTACAGCAACAGGAGAAGGATGGACTGGGTCAGATCAAAGGTCCTTATATGCTAAGGGAGGAACACACAAGCTTAGGAAGCTGTGACTAATTCCCACACTATATTCAGCCCTTGGAAACCCACAGATTTTTGGGATCTTTGAAGTCAGAGATCCCAAAAAATTGACATGTTTATGAGCCTCTCATGGGCCTACACTTCACATGACAGCTCAGCCTTCACAACATCCCCCAGAAATGAGCTCCACAGTTGGATAATGGATTGTGGGACTAACTACTGCTTCTGAGTAGATTTAAACTTGCCATGTGGGCGCCTCAGCTCCTTCAGTTCTGAGTAACAGCCCAGGGGTGATTTGGGTTTTAGATTGGGGTTGAATTCAAATTGCTGAATTGAGTGAGACCCTATGCTTCTTTTCCTTCTTTCTCTTCATCCTTATTTTCATTAGAGTTAATTAATAGGAATTGGTTAACAGACTTTGAAAACATACTGTTCCATTTCTCTGTGTGTGTGTAAACAACCCCTTAAGTTAAAACAGAATCAGGATGTAGATGTAAACCAAGCCAAGGATCCAAGCGCACTCCAGGCTTAGGGAAAGTCCACGTTCCAATCTAAAGTTTGTGCTTAAAATCAAGAAAAAAATATTTGAGATTGGTGAGAAGAGTTTATTAGTCTACAGAATATTCGCTCACTCAATTTTACTTGAGCTGAGCCTACTTGATTACAACAAGGAAGAATGACTGTTTTTCCCAAGACTCCAACCCCAGTAGTATACATCCCTTCATTTTCCTTTCTTTTTCTTAAAGAATTTTGGCAAATGATTTCCTTCCCTGGCTTCTCACCCTCTATTTTGTATAGGAGGGTTAAGGACATTCCTGGCTGCACAAAGGGGTCACCATCCAGGTTACTGATTAGGAAATAACACAGTTTGTCAACATCTGTCCCTGACAAACTTTTAAAACATAAATACAGATGGTTTTATTTAAAGGGTAAAAAGTACAAATTGAACTCAAAGATGAAGCTTGTTTTCTTTCCAATCTCATTTTTTCCCTGGATGTTTGGTACGTTTTGTTCCTTTGTTATCAAGGGTAATCACATTTATATAATAAAATGCAATTAAGAACTGGAAATATAAGTTGAGAGTCCTTTCATTTTGTGATTTATTCAGCAAATTTCTAGCCCAAATTGAGTAGAATTCATCTATTTTGGGTATTTCTGAGAGTATATTCCCATGATGGGAGAGAACACAAACCCCAGTGAAGAAGAATAAAGAGAAATAGGAGGGAAACTGAGCCCTGGAGAAGTAGAATAAAGAGAATATCTTCTCTAATTGTTACACCTATGGACCAGACAACTAATTCCCTTCATTCAGACTTTGACTCTGAACTGCTGCAGCTGAACCACTCTTTGCTTGAGCTCTGATCCCGTATAAGTTGCTCAACACCTCAAATGCAGATCACATTTGAGCAGTTCTTGCTCAGGTAGAGATTTCCACCCCAGAAAATATAAACTAAAGCCCCTACAGTCCATCTCTACAGCACGTTTCTCTGCATCAAAGTTCACAGAGGGACAGCAGGGTCCTGAATTATCAAAGAAAATTGCACAATAAATTCTGTATAATGAGAGCAAACTCTCCACCAAATGCCTAAAATTCAGGCAACATATTTCATGCTGATAACCCAACACATGGCTTTCAACAAACCATGTGATTAAGCTCCTGAACTTTAAGAAATCAGTCTAATGTGTATCTCGGGCCTGACACTTCGAGTGACCTTTGGATGCTACTGCTTTAAAAATATCATATCGTGCAATCTTCGTGGCCCAGAGCTAATAATCCAATAAACCCACCTCTTGTCATTGTTTCCTGTTTTGCTGAAGCTTTTCATCTCTCCCTCCCCTGACAAAAGCAAAGGGATTCACTCACTATGTGAAGCACGGGGTAAGACAGGCCTGCGTTGAACACAGCAAAAACAGTGTTATTGCTTGGAAAAGGGACACATGGAGAAGCACAGAATCAGCATTACAGACAAAAGGCCTGGGCTAAGACCACTGTTTTTATCAAAAGAGGTGAAAAAAAGATGTCATTCCTTAGCTAAGAGCTGGATAATGTTCATAGCAGGGCACCAGCAAACGTGGAGGAGAAACAAAGTTGTGGAGATTTATTTCCCTGGGAATCTTACTGTGACTCTGCATGACGTTTGGTTAAGCTCACATGGAGACAAAACCCCTCGAATATCAATGTAGAACTAATTAAAGCATCCTGCTGTGTTTTATCAGTTCAGAGTGGGGTCTTTGGGTAGAGCTGTGAGTCTGGTCCAGGTGGTGTTTGTGCTCAGGACTTGGATAAAGAAACAAGGGGGGAACTTGTGAAGGCTGAGACTGTGTCACGGTAGGAAGGTTTGCAAGAGATCTACAGGCCAGGATTAAATTCCAGATATTCTTAGAAAATTGTTGACATGGGTTGAAATGAAAAGTATCAAATGGCACAAAAAAGAGCAAAGGATTGTACTTAGAAAGGAGAAACCAAGTGTGGTTGGATCTGGGGGCAGGGGTGGGAAGAACCCAGGAGCAAGACGGAGCCACACACTGAATGAGTCAGGGGGACAAAGATGTTTGAAATAAATCCATCCTCATACAGGTTTGCAGAAACAGGAGTGCTCCAGGGTTACTCCATCCTGCTCAGCACTGCTGCCCCACACAACCATCGCCTTCCTTCAGGGGTTGGAAAGCTGATGGGAATAAACTCAAAATAAGGCAGAAGGAAACAGCTGGGGAAAAAAAAAAACACTTTGGAAAACACAGTGTATGAACAAGAATTTAATTTGCCTAAACTAGAAAAGCAGCAACAGGAGATGGGAAATGTGTGTTCACAGCTAAACACATAAAGATCATTATCAGGGAAAAGGCAACCAGCAGCTCTCCAAGAATTCTCTGAGGAGCACATGAGGCCTTTGGCTTCATTTGCAACAAATACCTTGAACATGTTTTCAGACTTAAACACTCTATGAACTTGTTACTTCATTAGGATTTTTTTCCCCCTCCTTTGAATCAAACATCCTGAATAAATGCATAGATATGTTATATATATCAAATAAATGTAGTAATTATTATTAATGATTTGACGACCTAATCATAGGAATCTTGAAAAAAGATTCAATTTGGCACAAAGATGTTTCAACCTCAAAAAGAACATGGTCCATTTTGCCATGAGGACACTGTTTCCAGGGCAGGCTTTGCAGTAAACCCATGGTAACTATGACACCTGTCCCTGGGAGCAGAAGGAGCAATGACTTACCCACCGAGTTATTTGCCAGGAACATGCAAGGCTCCTGCTGTGCAGAACACGAGGTCCAAATGCACCCAGCGGCACATGGTCAGATTTTTATGAAAATATGGGCTTGATTTCCCTTAGGATTTTCAGACCTTTATCTTTAAGAAAATTAATAGGAAAGGGGATAAGAAGGGGAGGAGACAGCACCATTTTACTCCAATAAACAATCGGTGGTACAGCCCTGCTGTACCCTGTGGGAAGAGTGTGAGCAGCAATGCTGAGTAGAAGAGCCCAGGCACTGTCCCAGTCAGCTCTGGACACAGCATTTTCCTTCATGTGCTACCCTGCACTGCGGTCCTGCTGCTGCGCTTGAGGACCACAGTGCCATCAGGGTGACATTTGCACCCTTGCTGACTAAAGGGAGGCAAAACAAATCACTGACACTCCCCCGAAGCCCTGCTGGTGACCCCAACAACCCCCAACACACCCTTTGCACAAGGGGCAAATCTCACCCAAAAATGCTCCCTTTTTGTCTCCTGCTGCGCCTGTGCCTTGTAGAAGCAAAATTCCTGCAGCACCTGCACTCCTGCTGCGCCAGGCAAACCTCGGGGGACATTCCAAGCTCCCAGGACAGGAAATGTTCCGTTGTCCTAAATAGGAGGCAAATAATCAAGGTTTTACTATATGATGAATAACCACGCTGGGCAATGTTTCCTGAAGCAATGCATCCCCTGATCCAGATGGGAGGAGCTGTACAAGCTGACAGGGGCTGCAGCTACCAAATTACACCCAAGATTTAGGAGATTGTAGAAAATATTCCCGAAGCTTTCTACTCCCTGTGCAGCTGCAGCACGGAAGGCAAACAGGATGTCAGTTGCACTGGTAGAGGAATGTCATATAATTGAAAAAATTTGGTTATTATTGTACGAGGAAATAATAAAATCTTGTGCAAAGTATGGTTTGGTCAAGAAGAAATTATATGGGAAATAAATTATGTCAGTTCTCCAGGCTTAAGACAAAGAAACATTCAGGACAATGGGCTCATTCTCAACGTTAACAGCCTGTGGTGGATGGATCAGCTATAACCTTCAAGAGAATGATGTTTGGTGTCTGTTTTGTTCACCTGACAAACACGAAAAAACACTTTAAAGAAAACTCTCAAAAAGTTCCTCTGTCAGCACAGCTCTGCAGCTGCACACCCAGGCCCACCAGTGCCACCAGAGCCAGCTCCAGCATCCAGTGCTGCAGAGCACCTCTACTCGGAGAAGATTTCAGTGCAAAGCCACCAGAAACAGTCCCAAGGACACACAAAAGACCAAAATAAAAGGAAAAAGCTGCCTCTTAAGGTAAGGTAACTCTCAGGATGACATGACCTCAGACAACTCTGGTTTTCATTTGCAGTTGTCATGCAAGGGACTGCACTCCAAAGACTTCTGAAGCAGCAAAACATTGCCAGCTTGGACTTCATCCTGAGCAACATTACATGCTTTGCCACAGGTAACCCAAATATTGTGCAATCATTGCTTCAACAACTCATCAATGAAAGAGGGAAAAGGACAAAACTGCAACTAAATGGAGCAAATGATGTAAGGTTGAATAATGAAAGGGGTGACTGCTGCACCCTTGGCCTGCTGTGAGGTCAAAACCAGGAGGAGTTTGTTGATATACCTTCAAAAATAGATGCAGCAGCAAGAACAGATGTGCTCATATGGAGGAAAACACAGTCCTGGACAGATGTGAGCTTTGCTGGGTCAGCCACACACGATGATTTGTCAACCACGGCCAGAAAAATGGTCATAGAGACACATCATTAAACCCAGACATCTAATGAAGGCAGGACAGCTATTGGATTTGGAGATGACAGGACCTGGAGGGGCTTGTGGGAATCCCTTCAAACCCTCTATCTCCCTTGGTGCTTCTCACACAGCCAAGTCCAAGAACATCACCTCAGGGGTGGCTGCCCTTAACACCAGTTAAAACTGGTGTAGCCTCCTTGTTCCTCCCATAACACAGATTTTCCTTACCTCAGTTAAGAGTTGACCTCATTCTCTGGTCTCTCAGCCACCAACAGCAGGTTTGTGGGGTCCCCAGGGATGTCTGTCTCTCTCCAGGGATGCAGAGGCAGCCCAGATGCTCAGCAAAGTCCACTTGATGCTCACGAGGTGCCTTAAGGTGCAGATGCTTTCATGGATCTCCATGGGGAAAACAAAACCAAACTCCAGACATGTATAGAGAGACACAAGGTTTTCCTCAATGCCTCAACAAGTTTGTTTTTTCTTACTTTTACTCTTTCTGAGTTTATACATCAGCTCTGGCTCTTCTGGAGGATGCCATGGTTGCTTTCAACGTGTCACGGTAGCAGAGATTTCACCCAACCCCTTAGGTTTTCTAATATCATCAAGAAAACAACAAAGAAAGAATTATCTGTCTGGGATATTTTTGAAGGATCCCTTGTGCTCTAGTTTGCAAAAGACCAGGCCAGATTTCTGCCACAGAAAAATTCAGCAAATGGGAGAGATTTGAAGGAAACTTGAAATTGGTAGAGCAGAGAAGGAAAATAAATTAAGTAGAATTATTTTAGACCATTATTTCATCTCTTAAGTCTTATAATTGAGCATTATCTGACTACAGACTTAGACACAGGTCATTTTTGCTGAAGCGTTTAGCTGTTTATCTTTTCTGCTCTGTATGCCATGATATTTCTGGACAGAAAAAGGCAATGTATCAAATTCATACCTTTCTACTCAATTCTTAATAAAAATCACCTAATTGCATCAACTCTGCTCCCTGCCAAATGGAGACTGTCATTTTACTTGGCCTATTGCAGCTTGTTTTCTGTAGAAGTCATGATATTTCTGGATGCTTTTTTCTCATTTGAGTTAAATAAACTTTGCAAAAAAAAAAAAAAAAGCATAAAACTTCCACAAACACAAGCTGATTTGGACCTGGAAAATGCTGTGTTCAGACCAGGACATTTCTACTGAGGCCAATGGAATTATTACTCAGTGCTTGCCAGTGAAAAAGCTCATGTTTAGATTTTGTCTAAGTCAGCCTCTTCAACTTGTGTTACCTTGGGCCTCAAAGTGGGGCTTCAATAATTCGATGGAGAAGTTGAATGAAGTCAGTGGAAATATTTGCTGCCTCAGTAAGATCTCACCTTGCAGCCCCACCAGAAGAATTGGTTCAATCACACTTGTGCTCTAGAGCAGAACACCCAAACGTGGTTAATGGCTACCAGACAGAGAACTGTGGTCCATGAGGATGCATCTTTCCTGTGCCTATCCCTTTCATTCCCAGCCCTCTTGACCTGCATCCTCACCAGCCAACCAGAGGACATCACCTCAACAATTCAGCAGCAGGATCCAAGTGTGTGAACCCTGCTCCCAGGACAGGCGTCCTCCTGCAGAAAGGTAAGAGGGAGGAATAAGAGGAATTCGAACAGCACTTGGCATTTCCAGTGATATTGGAAGTATTCACTTTTGGGATAAAGCCTTTCCTTTCTCACTCAGACAGAGAGGTTGAAAATGATTTACTGCTGGGAGCTCCGCCTGGTTTTCTAAGGAAACAACAAATCAAATACTGCAGAAGCACTGAAGGTTGGCACTGGGGTTGTGTGGGTGTTTGGCTGCTTCTGTATTCCCCCCTTCGCCTCCTCCTGCTCCAGTGTGAGCTGAGTCCAACAATGTGACCCAGACTATCTGCCCTGGTTGCACTTCCAAATTACATCCTGCTTGCAGATAGCCTTCAATTCAACCCCTACTGGCTGGTGGTGTCCAAAAGCTTATTCTGAGTTATTCTGAGCTTCTTCTGAGGCCAAACAGCTCAACTCAGTTCACCTCCAGGGGCAGCTCCACCACCTCCCGCCAGCTGAGGGTTCCAGCACCAGCTCCCACCTTGGAACCTCTTCTTGCTGCTTGCAAGGAAGCAGATTTGGCCCAGAATTTTAAAGCAAAGCAAAACTCTGTGCAGATGCCTGGAGTCAGGAAAAGCAGAAATGGTTTGGGTTGGCCTGCTGAAATGTTGGCCATGTTGTTTAATTGTACCTTTGTACACCGGATTCCAAGAAGGAGGAAAAAAGCAACTATGTGCATTTTACTGCTGAGGTCAGGTTCCTGTCTCCCCACTCCTGATTCTCATTCTCTAATCAAATCATTACTCTTAATACAACTAGTTCCTAAAAGCCTACTTGCCATAAAGTGCTTTAACCTTAGAATCTTATTTACCATGACCTTAATTGAAGGGTTTATTCAGACTTAATCTATAAATTTTTCTGTGTAATCAGTCAAAAACTCAAGATCAGCAGCCAAGTCCTGGGCCCAGAAATCAGCTGTGCCAAGCCCAGCCACTCTCAAGGTGACCTTAAACTGGGTTGCAATAACAAACCCTCTCTGGAAGTCTAGAACAATACAGGGAATGCAGCACATTTAGAGGAAACCACCCCAGCCACAGCAAGACCAAAAAGCCTTTCATGAGGATGTAAGGCCAACCTAGAATAAGTTGGGTCTGGGCCACCTCACTTTAAGACTTCATTTTTCAAGTTCTCTCACAGTAAAGTCAAGGAGAATCCCACATTTGTGCTCCACTTGGGAAAAGGGACCAGGTATCAGGCCTGCACTCGGGAATTCTCCAAAGAAAAGGCATGACCTGGTAAATAAGAGATTTTTGTGATCATTTCACGCTGCTGGGAGCAGCATAGCAGAGACACTGGAATGCCACGGCCTGGTCATTCATTTCCAAGAAATAATCACCACAAGAATATCTTAGTCCAGGCCACTGATTTGTGTCTGAGGGTACAATCCTTCCCTGCACAGCTCAAGCTGTTGATTTGTTATACAAGTTGCTTTTTGCTGAATTTAATAAAAAATAAATAAAGTCCCTCCTGCAAGTGACTTTATAAGTTTGTTGTGTCTTTTTACAGCTCACACATCAGTTCCCACACTAAAATATATTTTACTCAGCACAAAGAATTCAGCATCGTGAACAATCTTGTCTTTATAGTCACAGCTTGAATTTCACATGGTTCTAAATTAAAACAAATATGTGTTAAAAAAAAAAAAAAAGGTGTGCCCCAAACATGTTTTCTGGAAACATTTTGATTTTCAAACTATTTGGGTACCCGAAAATGAGAAAAATCCTTGACAAAGAAGAGCTGCTTGTCGAAAGCATTACTTGTTTCGTATTTCAAAGGGAAAATTGAAAACATGAAGGGCGTAGCTATTTACTAGTCAAGAGTGTTCTTATAAACAAAATAATACAAAACATATCCTCTTTGCTGTTTTGTTGTTTAATCTGTTCCAGTTTATCACTATTTAGAGAGCAGATCAGAAGAGAAAATACAGTGTATTCCCCAGAAGCCTTGCAATAGGAAAAAAGGGTAAAGGACAATGGCATGACACCAATGTATTTCAGCTTTGTATGCACAGAAAACATGAGACAGGTATCAATTTTCCATCAGAGCAGCTGAAGAGAGAGACTCTCATGACATTTACCTGCAATTCCAGTTGGGCACATCAGGAAAAGTGAAGAAACCTGAATGCCAAGGGAAAAGTTGAGTTCATCCAATGGAGAAATGCATGCAGGAAATTCTTGAACTTCCTTGACATCCTCTTCATAGAAATTCAGCTTGAGCAAACAGATCGATAACAGCTAAGTCAAGTTCACTGTTACATTGTTCTTACTGAACATTGTTTCTCATTTTATTTACAACTATTATGCTCATCATAATTGCTTTACTCACATCATTTTACTCACAGAGAGCCCTGAGACTATGAAAAATATACCTGTGTACCAAGTCTCTTGCAGATGGGTTTCCAGCCATGAAAGAGTGGGGAGGTTATTTGCTCCTTCTCCTGGGGTGGAGAGGCTGTGGCAGTGCTCAAGAGGCTGAAGAAGTGGAGCTGGTTGGTTTTAAAAAGGGACAGAACCAAAAGGCTTTCTATCATTTCACATCTGTAGAACAGCTGGATTTATCCTGTGCTTCTTCCAACCATTTGATCAGATTTCGGTTCTTTGCAAACCAAGCAAGGGCCTAGAAATAACACTGCAGTAAGTGGAAAGTGATGCATTTGCTGACACCGGCCTCTTGACACACCATAGAGCTCAGAGGAGCAAGCAGAAATGCCATGTGAAGTTTATTTCTGTTTCCAGGCCCATGTGATTCTCTGGGAGAGGGCAGCTCTGCCCGAATCCAGGCAGCTTTTCCAACTGTAACAGGAAACCCCCGTCAGCAATGTCGTAATTCACGGCTGAGGCCTGAAAGCCCCACCAAGCCCTGCTCTGAACCTTGGTCGGGGATGAGATTGGGGGGTGGGTTGAGCTTGGTTGGCTTTCCCCGTCTCACTCTGTTAATATCAACAGTGTGGGGTTTTTAGGCTGCAAACACCCGCGGCCAGGATGTGAAGTAGGTGCAGCAGCAGCGGTGAAGTTGTGCCGGTTTGCATCCCCTTGGGTACTGCTGATGAGGGAGGGCTTGCTGTGAGAAGCTGAGTGTCCCATTCACACCCTGGAAAAGTCATTTACAGTTTCAGTCTCATGGATAACTCACAGGCAAGAACACAGTCTGAGCTGTGTGTTCCAGTGCTGCAGACTCAAGGCAGAATATCAGTTTGATTTCATGAGGGAAAAAGAAATTTCTGGGATGAAACTTTCCTCAAGATTCTCATCCTTTTGCCTAAGTTGAAGTAGGATTACAAACTGCATTTTTCAGTTACCTGGGACAAGTTATACAGATTCTCCAAGACATCAAAACAGATTAAAAGATTTGCCATAAGGAAGATGAATTGTGTCTGTAAGGACATGCTTCTAAAATCAGAAGCACCTCAATGTTCAGGGCATAATTCAAGACCTGTCTCTCCTGCTGTCCAATTCCATACCACGTAATGTCAGCACCATGAAATGTAGGGTGACACACCTACAGGGCAGGTTGGAGGGGTTTTCTGTAAAGCAAAAGAGCAACACAGAGTAACTGCCCACTTACCCCAGCACAGAAGTGTTTCAAGCTATATGTGACTTTCTTTACTATTTAGATTGGCCGTGCTCTCATTTTCCCATGAGAGGACTAAGTTTTTCCAGAAAAAAGTCAACTCCCAACTTAAAATGCCAGAAAATTCAGATGTCAGAAGTTCAACTTTCCCACCAAAAAAGGTTTGATCAGAAAATGGCCCTGCCTTAGACCAGTGTTGCTAAAGGAGGGACCAAAGCTCTTCAAAGGACCTGGGAATCGCTGTTCTGCACTGTACAAAGAAATACTGCAAGCTCTGCTGTCCATGGACAAAATTCCAGTTGCTTTCTCTGGGCAAATAATTCATAAAGGCCAGCACAGAGTTATGTTACTCGTTCTGTGATTGAAAGGGTATCCTGAGTGAACAAGTTTCTTTGGAGACATGCCAGGCAATCTTATGTCCATTCCAAAAATAGATTGAGGCAAGTGGGCATTGTGCCAATGAGGACAAGATGAAGGAGAGTGCAAGACTGGTAGACTGAAATGTGCAACATGGAACTGTTTGTTGTTTGTATTCTTTGATGACTACAGATGGGAATTTTTAGTTGGAAATCATCCACACAAGAAACTTGAGAGTCCAGAGTGGTGGTTTGGGGGAATTGCAAGCAGTTGGCTTTCTGAGCAGGCAACACTTACTGCTCTCCTTCCCAAAGCCATGACTCAGGCTTTGTGCAGGGATCCAACAGGAGTAAAAGCACAATGAAGGAAAATCTAGTAAGCTTCAAAACGTGGCTGCCTTTTCTTGTCTCTCAGCACACAGATCTGATTTCTTTGGCTCTAAAAGCTCGGGGTTCAGACTGGTTCCTCTGGGTGGACATGGATGTGAGCGCCTCCTTCTTTTATTGTGATGAGGCACAAACACTGGAAATCTTGAATAACCCAAAGAGGGCCACAAACAATGCAATAACATCTTTGACGTTATTGGAAAGATGTTTCACATCTGCCTCCCCTACTTCTGGAAGGGAATAATTGTCTTCATTAGTAAGGAGACAAGCAACCTTTCTTCTTCCTAGCCCTCCTGTCCAGAATCCACAGCTGAGCGACCCAGAGCAATGCAGGCTCCTGCTGACAGGCATTTCTTGGTGGCTGATTTCACCCCCCAGCCCATTTTCCACGGCACATCATGATGACCTCCAAGTCTGCTCCTGATCCAGTCGAGAACTGCAATAGTTATTGTGTTCTCTTGAGCCTTTCTTGATTTTCTCATACATATTTCATCAAAACATGGTCTCTCTTTATAGAAAGTTTCTTTCTTTCCCTCTTAAATGTTATTACCTACCAATACAAAGCAAACTATACCCATGCCCCTAAAGCACTAACTCTAATCCCTGTTACAATGATGAATTTGTGGAAAACACTCTGCTGATGAGGATGCAACCAACCATCAGATCCATCACAGTCATATCCTGTTCCTTGAAATCAAGACTTACTTGGAAATGTCCTTCTTGCTTTCGCTGTGCATCACAGCTCACATCTCACACACCTCGGTTCTGCAATGGGGACAGTAAACGCCTTTCCTGCCCTGTAAATTCTGCTCCTGCCATAAAATGGGTTAAGACACAAAAAAGCTCATGATGCACCATGGGATGAGGTTGCAGCATAAGGTGTGGCACCACCTCATCATCCCCTGACTCACCTGCCTGCCAGCAGACCAGCGGGGCTGAACGAGGGGTGATTCTGTCCAGCAAGAGGAACTGCAGTGCCCAGAGGGGTCTGTGCAAGACACTCCGTCCGAATTCCAAATGACACACCAGCCACACATTGCTCCACATCAGCCCACCAACACTCCCCAGCTATTTTAACAAGGGGCCTGAAGCAGATCTCAGTAAAATGAGTGAGGAAACGAGCACCAGGATAGGTTCAATTTAGTGAGTGGCTGTTACCAAGCTGTGCCTCACGGATACCTGAATCAGCAGTGCAGTTTGCAGAGCAGGACTTAGGCAGCTGTGATTCACATCTTTAGGCTTCCTGCGGCTGCTGATCCCCTTTTTCTTGCCGTGAAATATCCTCCAACAACTCATGAGGACCATCATGACCTTCAATCAGAAAATTGGAGAGCCAGTGTTACATCCCCCTTCCACAGCCCTGCGAACACCCACAGCAGGCATTACCCACACCTTTGTCTTAATGTCAGCTGGAGCAGCACAGCCATGGGCAGGCAGAGGCATGGCTACATGCCACCTCCTGCCCTCCTTCTTCCCTCGTGGAAGTCATTTGTCCTGCAAGGACATGCTCACCGAGATGCCACCACTCCAGAAAATCTGCATTTTCCTGCCTTCCTAAGAGCCTTTCTTATATACAGAACTATGTTTCACGTGCAAACCCCCAGCAGACACATTTTATGGTTCCAAAATGAGACCCTGACAGGGCTTTTGGAGCCTTTCTTTTTGAAAGGGGATCTGTACCTTTGCACCCTTTGCAACGCTGCCTTCCTGTCCCAGTCAAAACAGATGTTGAAATCTACAGTAATTTTCAGTACACTCATTAAAAATGAGTCAGTGATTCCTTTGTGCTTCCTCTTCTAACATTTTTCTTTTGTCCTTGGTATGCATTTAGCTGGAAGATTATCAAGATCTGCTGTCTCACAGAAGATGGTTTCCCTGAAAGAAGGCAGAGCTGATAATGATACTCTTCCATGTGCTTGCAGGGGAAGGGAGAAACATGTCCTCAGTAATTTTGGACAACTTCAGCATCACATGAGACACTGTCTGGAGCATGTTTGAAAGGCATGGACTTATGTCCCACACCCCTGAGACCCTCAGGCTACGAGGAAAGAGAAAACTGGCTCTGTGTGTATTTGCCATCATCTCTGTGCCAATAGAGCTCTCAGCTCAGTATGAAGTATTTTCCCTAGAACCACAGTGTCCCTTCTCTCTTCTCATTGGATCAATTCCATGGTCAAAAAGCACACTGTGAAGAGGAACATCCATTCCCCATTCCCAGAGAGAAACCTCTGCTTGCACTATCACGTGGGACCCAAAAGCTGCAGCCGAGAGGTGCAGACCTTCAAGGTAATATGTGTGCTAATTAATGAACCCACTGCTCAGAGCTAAAAGCCCTCACAGAGTCCTTCCAAAATTGGCAAAGATGCTGAGGAACTAGAAGCAAGAAGCAATTTGGGACCACCTAGGTGGCAGCAGGCTCCCCACTGCTGCACTGGACCAGCCTCGGCAGGAGGGGCTGCAGAGCCAGGACACGGAGTCATGAAATCAGGGACTGATGATGAAACTGAGTCTCTCATACTGGCAGAAAAAACACTTTTCTTTTGGGGAGGAATAGAGAAAAATGTTTGTGGGGGTTCAGAGCATCAGGGTTACCTCACATCCTGGTTTCCACTCACCCCTCTGGATTTTGGGGACTGGCTTTTGTTCGAAGTGAAAGGCAAAACTGCCCCCAGCTTTGACGAAAATAAGGTGTTAGACTCCAATTTGAGTCCTTGCCATGCCCCTTGCTCTTCACTCCTTTTTTTTCTCTATTCCTCAATAAAAGCCTTTCTCCTGCAGTTCTGGGCTGCAGTTCTGCCTGGAACCTCTTAGTTTTCTTCAGTTGACACTCCATTTCAATTTCAACATAAAAAATTGCTCCTCTCTTCGCCCAGGCAGCATCTCAGTCTCCACATGGGCCAGCAAATGCCAGTGATACACCCTGGGAAACTGAAAAAAAAAAAACAAACAAAAAAATTAATTAAAATTTTTCATTACTGCTTTTCAGCACCAACAAGGTTTTAAGAAGCCAGGCTTTCAAACAAGAAATTACTGAAATAACTGCAATTTCACTTTTTAAAACTCAGCATTTTAATTTTTTTTTTCCCATTTTGATCAACAAAACCACTTTTTACTTAAAACTGCCTCACTAGAAGAATGAGGGGTGGCTTTCACTCCGCTTTGCTCCTTAATGCTACAAAAGTGCTTTGGGGGTTTGGGTGGTTGCATATACTTTGCAGAAATGTGGTAGGTTTAGGGTTGATTTTTTTTTTTTCAAAAGGTTAGGCTGGCACTGAAAAAAAAACAAAACACCACAACCTCATTTATCTGTAATTTGCAATTACGGAGTGAAAGCCTCCTGTTCCCCAGGAGTGCCCCACTACTGCTGACCCTTGGACGGGGAGCGCTGCTCAACACCCTCCCTGCTTGGGTCCCTTCCAGGCCAGTTGCTCCCCTCGTGGGACTTGGACACCGACCAACTTCACTGACCCAAGACCTCGGAGCAGCTCCAAACCTGCGTCTCAGATGGGAAAGGCTGGCACATACAAGGCCAAAAAAAAAAGAGAGAGAGAGAGAGAGGAACACATAACCAATTCTGTAATATTGCACATAAAGAAGACCTCCCTTACAGATCCTGCTAATATTTCTGTTCCCAATGTATGAGTTATTAATATTTAGTATCTGTGACTCACTAATATTTACTCTAGGAAGTATTTTTATAAAGTTTGACTGGTTTTCTCGATGCAGGAGCTAACGGAGGCTCCTGTTGTTAACAGCCAGGGAGCCCTCCCTGAACAAACTTTGCTGGTCACTGTTTAAACTGGGCTGCTGGGCTCTTTTATGGCCCTGAACCTCCAACACCGAGCACTGAGGCTCTCAGGGATCGCTGCTGATGGCTCTGCTGAGGCACAGCTAATTTTAAATCTGGATCTCACAGCAAAGGAAAAACATCTCTTTTACTGGCAAAACTGTCACAGTCGAACGTTGTGTTCAGATTACGGGAAGAGAACACACACAATCCCTTTTTTGGGTACTTGGCATTAATTTTATCTGAAGTCATGGATTATATAAGAGAAGAGTGGAGACCTCACACAACTTTCTCCTGCGTCAGTGAGGGACACCCTGGGGGGGTCAAGGACCAGGGACCCCCCTCCACACTGAGCCCCCCGTCGTGCCATACCATGCACAAGGCCAAGGGGCCAGTGCTTGACCATTTTTCCAGTAACTCTCCTTAAAATTGGATCACAAGCATTTTCTGGAACTGCATCCAGAGCTGTCCACAACATCAAGCAGAGTTGGCTTTTAAAGCCCTTTTCTTGGTCTAGACTAGAGACTTTGGAGCTCATGAAAACTTGGGTGTTTTCATAACTTTATTGCTCTTGTTAAAATGGTCGATGTCCAAGCAAATTCCATTTTAGTGCTTTGGAGTTACAGACATCATTGTTCTCTGATAATGGAGCTGTTCCCAAGGAAAGCATTGTCCAGCACCAGGCTACTCAGATCCGTGCATCTGGTTTGCAGTAAGGGTTTAGGACAGCTTGACTTCACTCGTGTGTTTGGAAAGGCTCACACAGCCTGCTGAGCTGGCCAGCTGCCCTCAGACGCCTGAGATTGTTTCATGACTCTGCAGATGAGAAAATTTCCATGGTCTCCATCTTCCCACCAAAAGCCTGTCCTCAGATGGTGCTGCATGCCTGGCACTGAAATGCATTTCAGCAGAACGTGCTGCTCCCCAGCAGCCAGCACTCAGTTTGGGTTACTCTGCTCGGTGACATCCCTACAGGGGTGCCCTAAATCACCCCTTACCAGCATTTCAGAGCAGCGTTTTTGTAGGGTTTTCCCCAGTATTTTACCTCAAACACGGCGGAAGGTCCACAGGTCCATCTGCAAACAGGATCCCCCAAAGGACTCATTTGTCTGCCAAAAGACCTACAGGGGGGAAAAAAACCCAAACAAACCTCAAAAACCTGGACAACAAAGAGTTAAGGGAGCAGTAACTAGTTTTTATCATCTCAATCCATACTGGCACGATGCTGCACACCTGGGCCAGTTCTACAAGGTCATCTCTGTATCACTCATGGGACAAAGCCAGGCCATGCCTGTGCACCATCCTGGTCCAAGCAGCTGATAACCCTTCCCATATAATGTCATATTTCCTTTAGCTTTGAAAATTATAGAAATAAGGATTGGGGGGGCCATCGAGTCATTTTCTAGCCCATCCTCCACCCAAAGCAGGATCCAATTTTAGCAGCTACCATCCAGTATATTCTTAAAAACCTTGAATGGTGGCCTGAAAAGACCATACAGACAATCTGTTCCAGTCAGAGCCTTTATTAATGGCCAGTCTCAGTGCTTCTTACTACATTTTAAGCCCATCCCTTCTCAGTGGTGGTCTTTGGCAGGAAGAACAAATACCCTCCCTCCCCCTTCTGTACCTTTACACACTTCAAGCATCCTCTTCCTCACCTTTGTCATCCTCAGCGATCTTTCCTCCTTTCTTGAGGGTTGTTTGAGCTCTCAGATCTCTCTTTGCTTCCTCCTGGACTTCCCACAGTTGGTTGAGTACTTCTCAGGCAGTGAGGTACAGACATCACCACACCACACCAGAGCCCTGAGCAGCACAAAGCAAAGCTGAAATATTTCTCACCTGCCTTCAGACCCTGTCCCTCTTTGCACATGTCATATGACATTTATCTCCTTGCCCATGGCATGGTACTTTTGACTCTTTTTTATCTCAGTTGGGCTGAGTTACTCCTTTCTGATTGGTCTCCATCTTTTATTATTCCTATTCTTCTGTTCCAAGTGACAGCTTATTTTTGCAGATTGTTTCTTCCAGCACAGGTATTGACACTGTTTTGGAGCCCTCTGCATTCATATAAATCATGTTTTGATTAAAGCATGTCAAAAGAGATGGTATAAAAAGCCCAGTCAATGTGTATTGGGTTTTATTGTTTTTTTCCCCAGCTTACAAAGCCTGTTTAGCTGGTGGAGAAGGAAATTAGGCTGCTTCTAAAATTTGTTTCTGACAAAGTTGTCCTCTGACCCCTTGGCTTAGTTAATACATGGTATTTTCTCAACTTCCGTAAGTGCAAAAGATAGACGTGCAGAAACAAACCTTGAAGCATCTACTGAAATAAAAACTTGAGGATATCAGTGCCAAGCACTCCTCAGGACAGTGTATGCGTTGACAGGTCCTCTCCTGGGGTCATGGTCACCCATTGACTCTAGAGGAGTCCCAAACCTGAGGGAAGCAGCACTTGCAAGACATAGTAAAGCTCTGAATTTATTTTGAAAGCCTGTGCTCCCTTCTGCTCTCAGTCCTCACATTCCACCTGAGCCTCCTGACTCTTCACCCGCTAAAAATATCCTTGTATTCGATTCGACACTCAGTATCCCTGCGAGGTGCTGGTCTGTGCAGTGCCTGATGAGGGACACTGTGGATAACCCTGTCCCGCTCACATGGCATGGAGGGTGAGGAGCAGAGGGAGCTGCACAAGGCAAACCTTGTCTGTTGACTTAACTCCGTAACCCTATTTTAACCACTGTCAACAAGATATAAGGGTGGTTTCTATTTACACTGAGGCTTCTTTACACTGCTCTCTCCACACCCTAAAGTGGCATAAATGTCTCCTAAGTGCCCTAAAGTAGGTCCTTAGTATAAATGAGAGCCAACCCCGCCGTTTGCAAAATGGCTTTGAAAACATCACCCGGGCGCATCCTATAAATGACCGTGGGTTTTTGGAAGGACACCCACCCCAAGGTATGCCCATACTATTCATAGCCTCTGATGAGCTCAGCACGGGGTGAGGAGCAGGTAAAACAACCAGCAACAAGACATTTCTCCCTGAAACAGCAAGCTGGGAGAGTCCAGCTTCTTGTTGATCCCAGAGGATTATCAATGCGGAAAAACAGGTCACCTTCACTGAAGTCCACGTAATCTTCTCTTTCCCTTCCCCTCTACTTTCACTCAAACTTCGAGTTTTTATGCCCTCTCCACTAAAGCATGAATATGAATCCCACTCCCAGAAGGAAAAAAAAAATTCCATTTTTCTCCTGCTTCTTTGTGTTTTGCCCTCAGCCTTCACTTACCTGGGCTTCATCCCTGCTGCACAGAAAGAACACCCAGCTTTGGCTGCCACGATGCTCTCACACAGCACTCATGACAACACCATTTTCTGGTGGATGAACACAGGACAAAGCACGTGACTGGAGCAGGAGGAGACAACCATTAGCAAAACCAAAGACATTGTCAAAGGATTTGAATCTGACCCAAAGGGGTGGCTTAGCTTCAGCCTTAAATGTTACGTGTTACGCTGCTTTGATCTCTAAGCCAACCAAGACCTAATTTTTGCAAGAGTACTCATGGAATCATAGGATGGTTTTGGTTGGAAGAGACCTTAAAATCAACTAGTTCCAACCCCCCAGGTTGTGTTGTTTTGTAGCACCCAACAAAGAGGAAATCAAACAACTGTTGCAATTAGTAGGTCTAAGAAACCTCACAATGACCATTAGCCTGAATTCTCTTTTCTACTTACTTTTAAGTTCTGCTCATGAAAGTCTTCCTGAACATTTTCAGCAAAGGAGACACTTTTGCAGAAGGGAGAGGGGGTGAGAGCAAGCACAAACTGGGCATTAACAAGTTCAAATGCACAGTTTGGAACTGCAGGGACTGCACCAGCCATGACATTTTCCTCTTACAGGAATCACTGGCAGTGCAATAATGGTGTTATCTTGTCAGTCCTTGGTTGGATTCCACAAGTAAACACTGTTCAGCCATAACTGCATCAGGCCAGCCTTGGAGTGATGCAAACACCTCTGGGTTTTATGTTGATCTTGTGGTACATGTAATGGAAAACAGAAAATTGTCAGGCAGGACCCCCTCCCACGACTCAGCCCACAGTTTTGGTCCAAAGTCACGTGGTGCTCATTCCCTGGAGGCTGAATTATGAACCTCCTTGTCGTGCTGCTCCTTTCACCAAGATGGTGCTGAATTACCGGGAAACCACGTGGTTGGATCGGCGGTGCTGTCGGCAAGTAGGAACTGGGAGAAAACTTCAAGGGGAATTAAAAAATCTGTCTACTTTTCCTTTCAATAAAAAAAAAAAATGGTGTATTTAACAACAGCTTGCTCAGGTGGGGACGATTTCACCTCAGTTGTATTTTACAGCATTAATTCATTAAATGCATTTTCCAACTGGTAGATTTTTTAATTTACTTCAGCCCTTATGTTTTGGGGATTTAAAGACAGTGATTTTCCTTTACTCTTGGGATGGTTCACTAAAGGATACATCTTATTTTTGGTGGGGTAAAGGCCGACTTTTAATGCTTGGGTATTGGGCAGTTTAATTTATTTGTTTGTGGAACAGACTCTGCACAACCCAATCTCATTTGGGGTCTCCAAGGGATACTCTAGTAAGTATAACCCCAGGAGTAACCCCAAATAGCTCTTCTAAACACAAACCCAGCTCTGGTTGAGCATTAAAGACAAGGGAAGCATTCATTCTGGGAAGGTTTTATTTCACAAATAATTCAGAAATCAAAATAAAATGGAAGGGGGGGAAAAAAGATATTTTACAATTCTGCATTTAGAAAAAAAAAATCTAGTTTATAAACAACCACACAGCCCCTTGGAAAACATGCAAAGGCACACGAAAATTTACAAGTAACTTTTATACATAGGAAGTAAAATACATCATTTTTCATAGAAAAAAAAAAAAAGAAGCAACTCTATGAACTGGCCCTAAATATTTAGACTTTTAGACTGCACAACTGACCAACTGGAGCCTCCTCAATCGGCTGTTGGCTGAGTGTCTTAAAAATGGACAAATTAATGGAGCCAACAGACCCCTCCCCTCCCAGCTCACCAGTCGTGGCTTCAGCTTTTGCCCTGGTTTTCTGGAGGTTTGGCTGAGCCAGATGTTCTGCAACAACGTCTTGCCTTCAAAAAAAAAAATCAATGTGTCGGCAAAGCACCACCAGGCAGCGTCAGCTTCTCTTCGAGACCCAGCCTGGGTGCTTCAAGCTGACACATGCCCACAGGGCTGCTGAGCTGGGGGCTAAGGAGGAATCTGGCGAGATAAAGACCTGATGCATCTTTAAGCTGCACTGAAATATATTAGGCTGAGGCATGTTTTGGTATCAGAAATAAAATCAGTAAATATCTGGCTACAAACTGGTACTGTCCCACCTGTTTATAAACAGCTAGCACACGTGATTGCAAGTCATCGATATATCATGACCGCCTCGGAGGACCTGATCACACCTAATTCTGGTGGAGGTATGTTTAAATGAATAGCACCCAGGACCTCGAATAATATTTGTGTGGTAAAGTCACAATTTCTCTTTTGTACAACAAATATAAAAATAAACAGATACAGACTTAAATTAACATCGGTTTCTAAAAAATCCAAACCAGTTGGCTGAAGATAAAAATACGCAATTGTTACTTGAATTAAGCATTTTTGGACACTTCTGTTGGAATAATAACCCTCCCCTTGTCCCCTTTCCATCATGTAGATACATCCCAAGCTGTTTGGATTTTTATGTGCTCACAATAATCCCCTGGGCTTTACTCCAAGAGCCCTCACATTTCTTTCCATCACCTTCCATCCGTAATTATCAGGGAGGTGGGATCCTACAAGGTGTTTTACGTGCTCTTGCAGTCCCCATGACCCTGATTGCATCTCTTACTCTTTCCAATTCCTTTAATAGCCCTGTGGCTGCCATTTGGCCTGTGATGGTCCCAGATTCATTGGATGGGCTTGAACCAGACCGTGTCTATCCCAGTTATTTACAGCGGGCAGAAACAGGGAAGCTTTATCTCACTGCCAACATCTCAAATGCTTCCAACCAGCAGCTTCTCTAAGATACGTTCCAGCTGTTTTTTTAACATCAATTTACCTAGTAAGAAAAAAAAATAGCTCAGTTTTCCTATCTAAAGTGAATACTGTACATCTTGGAGGATGATACTACATAAACAGAAATGACATGAAGAGTCACTTCTCTCTATCCACCCCAAAGGTAGGTTTTCTGTGCAGTACTTTTGGAGACGATGCAAAGAAGCTCCAATTTCATGTTTTGCAAAAGGTCTCTTTCCAAATTCAGATTTCACAGAGAAGTAATCCCCAATGATGAGACAAACTGAGTGATAAATGCCATTTAAATGTCATTTCCTTGCTGATTTCATGGTGTTTACTGAATTAAAGAAGTGCTTAATCAAATAAATGTTTCTGGTCTGTGTTTTGAAATAGCTAGAAGAGATGGCTCTTATATCTGTCTAGAATAAATCAAACATACTCAGAGTGTAAGAGCAGCTATAAGACATCTGCCAAATAGAGGGAAATATTTCCCCATTTATTACACAATATTAATGGCCAGACTTCGCGAACGAAGAACCGGGGAAGGTCTTTACACCTTCCAGCCTGCGCATTGGATTTGTTTTAGGTGAGTTACAGTGTGCGCGGAACTGAGCCCACCCTTTAATCCTAAGGTTCATCTGCCGGGGCCAAGCAAGCTTGGACGGTGGCAGTGAGGTCCTGAGGACGTAGATGGATTGCCTTATAGGGCTAACGAGCTCCATCTGCCCGGGATTACACAATATTATCACTCAGTTATTGAGTAGAAGAACTCTGCATTTACAAGAATGGAAGAACTACAGTTGACACTGTCTTCTCATGACTAATGAAGTTATGTGTAGACACCAAAACACCACTAGATTTGTGTTTAGACCAACTCTAAAAATTAATTTCCGATATAAAGCAGAGAATATTCTTCTGCCTTAAAAGAGCAGGTCATGGTAGGCCCTTCTCCTGGCTTTGAAATGCATTTGCCTGCAAGTCAAGACATACTTACCAAAATCCAAAATAACATAATTACAACACCTTTTGCAAAACCCAGCATCCTGCATAGCCAATGCTCCCAGGTACAGCATTTACACTGGCAGTGGAGATCTGTTGGCTTCACAAATGAGACAGAAAAAATTAATCTACCCCAATTTATGCCATAACTTTGAAGTCTCAGAACTGCACACACCACAAGGGGCTTCACAAAGGGAAAGTGAATGTGCTTCCCATGGATGCAACCATTCCTAGCAGAAATAAGATTAATTTTATCACTATATAACTACTACAGATAAAACAACCAGCACTGCTGTATAAAACAATACACTGCATTTAACTGTACTTGAAATGGCATGGAATATAGGATGAGATGTGCCAGCACAGGAGCCCCGATTCACTGACTTCTCATAAGTTGCCAGGCTTTCAAAATACCTGTGAGTGTTTGACCAGCAAACACTAAACCTGCTCCTTTGATTACCTGGTGGCCTCATTTTCTGCAGTGAGGTTCTCTGCCACCATTTTACACCCCACTCCTGTCTCCAGAAACTTCTATGTCTGGCTGTCAAAGAATGTCCTCTCCCCAAACGTGACACCATCACTCAACGTGATGCCCCAGCCGCCTTACACAGCAGTGCTGGTGCATGCCCCCTCACTGGGAAAAGACCGAATCATCTCTTCTTTTGCACAGAAACCACACAAAACCACTCTCTCAAAACCCATCCTCTCCCCAAACAATGCAACTTCTAAACCAGTTTCAAAGTGTCCAGCGCCTGGACGGGTTGATCGCTTCTGAGTCTGCTCGGCCACGCACGTCCTCACACCCGCCACAGTAGATGCTCCACACCCTAAAAATGCCATCCAGGGCCAGGCTGAGATCCCTACACCTGCTGTCCCTTGAGCCACCGCCGTTCTGTGTAGCACACCTCTCGTAAATTGGAAGTTAAAACAGTTTGTCCTTGCTGAATGCCCCTAGAGAAACAAAAACATGAGACGAAAAGATACAACGCTGCACGGGTGCGATGAGATGCGAACAGCTGAGTCAGAACAGCTGAGTCAGAACAGCTGAGTCAGAACAGCTGAGTCAGAACAGCTGAGTCAGAACCTGGGGTCTTTTTTTTTTTTTTTGTCGGTTTTTTTTTTTTTTTTTTTTTGGTATGAGTCCCTTTTCTTTTAGAATTCCCTGAAAGAGATCTGCAAGGAGGGTACGGTCAGAGCTGATGCCGTCAGAGGAGCTTTCGCGTCTCCCGGAGGTCGACAGAGCCCTCTCCCAAAGAAATCTGCACCTTCCCTGGGAATTTACTGCTTCACAGCAAAAATTCGGAAAGCGTTGCCATCTGAAGGATTCTTCAAGCTGGAGAAACAGAAAAGAAAAAAAAACAGAGAATGAACTAAATGAATACACTGCAAGACCCAAAGTGCGATCAACCCAGAGACGACTCCAAATTTCTCCTGTCTCACTCCAACCAGGATCAGGAGAAAGATAAAGGATGAAAAAGAAGAGGCACAAATCTGTGATTTCACCTTCAGTTTATGTTTTCAATCCAAATCTATAGTGCTAATGCCAACAGAAGGAACTAGAAGGTGACAGCCCTAGCTTGTATCCAAGGAACATTGTGCTCCCTTATGCAGAGATTCAGGCATGAAGAGAAATATGTTTTCCTAAAAAAAGAGTTGTCAAATAGGCTGGCAGGTTCCCAGGGCTTGTCTGCCCTGTCTCCCGGTGCAAACAAGGGGAGTAGCCAGATCAGCTCACCTTAAATGACAGTAAATATGGATATTCAATCTACAGAAGTGTCTCCAGCCACTCCAATTCCATGCCATTGTGTGCATGGGGGCAAGAGGGTGTTTCTATTCCCAAGTACTATTTCTTCAGCCCTACTGGGCTGAAAAACCCCAGGAAAAAAGACAAAATTCCATATTCCCGCAAAATAAATATTCCAACAAGAATGGAGACTCAGTAAATCCTAAAAGTAATTTTTCCCATACCCATTTGAGTGTGTATCTTTACCAAATGTTGCTTCCAGTGTCCTATAGGGTAAAGTGTTCACCTTAGTCTTTGAAAAGCTATTTCACACTCTGGTGGATCTCACAGCATGAAGCTGTTCCCTATTGCTGAGTGTAAATAACACTTTCCAAATCTTCCTGGTCATCCCTGCTGTGAGAACGTCTTTGGTTTCCATCACCTCCCAGATCAGCACTGGCTGCTCATATTGCATATCCCTGCTAGTGCTGGGATTTATTCTTAGCTAGGGCACAATTTGCCATCCAAGTTAAAAGTTATCTGTTAATGTAAAATATAAGTACATACAAGACAGAAATAAAACTATAAAAAAAAAACACCAACCAGCACCTCACAGGAACAGCAGGTTTTTCACCTAAATCCCATATACTGAATTGCAAATCACAGAACTGCATAATGCTGACCCTGATAGATCTATACTAAAAAAAACCCCAAACATATTTAACACCCAAATCTTTCTTCTCTTAGTCTATTTTTATTTCCTGAGATGCTCCACAGCATTCTGGGATATCTATTAGTACAAAAAACCAGCAAATTTGATAGGATTTCTTATGGTGTTTATGAAAGTGGAACTGCACAGAGCAGGCGAAGTTAATAGTGACCAAAAACCCCTATAATAGTAAGAAATTCTATACTTGCAAGAATAGCTTTGAGAAATTAATACCTTCACACCAACCTGACCAAAAAAAAATGCATCACAGGTTGAAACAGGAGTTTCAAATTAGAAAGGACTGAATGAGCTGTGACTTGATCATCAGGAGCTGAGGGATTTGGGAAGTGATTTACAACTAGTCACTGAAATCAGTAAGGTTGGCTCAAAAGAAACTACAAAAAATGACAAGGATGGCAAATCCATCTTCAAGAAGTGTTTGATCATCTCTGAAAGCATTACTGTACTCATGTTTCTTCAGAGACTATTCTTCAAGAGAATAGAGGACATGAGTTAACACACGCAGATGCATCCCCCACCCCAGAATTGAATGGAAATTCCAATCATAAGCCTGAAAACACGACCCAAGCTGAAAGCTGAAGAAATACCTGTGCCTATCTTTTAATGTTTCAAAGGCACAGCAAAATATATAAATATGGACTTGTAAGAAAATCAAACAAAAGGCTTAACCATGTCTCCCACCTTTCACATGGATCTGAGGGCAGCTCCTCACTCGGGGAAGGTAAGAGCAGGACAACACGCTCTATTTGTTTGGGGCCCCAAATCCACAGTGACACTCTGAAGTCATGTATTTCCAATCCACCAGCCTTCCTAGCTGATATCTGCTGACTTTAACACGCTACTGAACTCAGTGTGGAAAATAAGAGGAAAGCACAAAGGAAAAAAAAAATCTCACCTCTCCGACTGGACGCCGTTCTTTAAGGAGCCAGCGTAACTCTTCTTCTTTTCTACAGGCATCACGTCCACAAAGCCACCTCTTTCATCTGAAATGACTCCTGCATGCACTGCAGTTTTGCAGATACTGGAGCTCTGAAAAACATTTAATTATTTTGACTTACACGCTCTCCATATTTTCTATATGGACATCTACTATCTCCATCAACACCAAGAAAAACCAGGGAATAAAAAAAAGAAACAGTTATGAAACAATTCTGTCCCTCTTTTGGACCAAATAGGGATAAATGATCTCATGGAACAGATTTTGCAGGTTCTTCATAAGCCCTGGTTGTAAGATCCACCGTCACTGCAGAGGACAAGCAGCCTTTCCATGGGTCCTCTCTGAGGTGGAGACACACCTGGGAGACTATCACAGAATCATAGAATGGTTTGTGTTGGAAGGGACCTTAAAGATCATCTCATTCCCACCCCCTGCCACAGGCAAGGACATCTTCCACTAGACCAGGTTGCTCCAAGATCTATCCAGAGTGACCTTGAACATTTCCAGGGATGGGGCAGCCACAGCTTCTCTGGGCAAGCTGTGCCAGGGCCTCACCACCCTCACAGGGAAGAATTTCTTCCTAATATCCAATCTAAATCCACACTTATTCACCTTATCCTGGGCCAAAGCTGAATTGAGGACAACTTTCCAGCCAGGGCCTCTTGGGTCAGCACCAGAGAAACCGCTGAGGTGAAACTCTTTGCTGGAGACCAGCCACCTCAGCAAAGTGTAATCACACAGTTGCTCGAAAAGGAAACTCTTTTCCTGAATTAAGGTAAATGACCACTAATTATCCAGGAGAGTTCAAATCCTTCTTTCTAGGAAAAACAGGAGGACTGCACCCATTGAGTGGTGTAGTTTTTTTGGACAGGCATTACCCTGTAAGACAAAACCCAGTGTGGAGGGAGATTAACACTTCTGGAAAGGCTGAAGCTCCTCTACTGCACTTCATTCCCCTCTCTCCAAGATGTGCAGAGTCAGAAGAGCTGGAGGAACATGAAACACTAACAACTGATGACTAAGCTCCCAAAGCATCCAAAAAAAAGAGAGCAAAAGTAGAGAAGGCTGAGGCACAGTATAAACTTGGCCATCAGCTCTAGAGGATTTACATAGAGCAAGCTGGAATAACACAAAGCAAAAACCAGCTTCGCACAGGGAACTGCAGCAGGTGAAAATCCCAACCCCAGACCCTCCCTGATGGCTAAAAATCCAAGTACCACAAAAGCAGTGCCAAGGGCAAAGTGTATGTACAATACAGACTGTGCTGTTTCATTCTCACAGCCATATATGGCAGCTTTGCCTTGTCCCCTATATATTTTTCACTTTGGATGGCCTATCTCTTGGCAGCTCTCTGAGTTTTGAGTGCCAGTTTGGTATTTTGTTTCTATATATGGTCAGGGGAGCAAGGGAACGCTGTGTTTGGAAGATACGCAGTGAATCCACCCTGGAAATGCGATGGGAAATCTGTAAATCTAAATCTGGCTCATAAAAATTAAACTGTCCTGAATCAATTTGCGATCCTCTCCACTGGGAGACATCCTAAACAATGTTCAAAGCATTCCTGGGTTTTTTTCCAGGACTTGCTGTTCTGCTGCTTACTCAAAGCTTTGACCAACAGACTTTTTATTGCCTTACCCCAAACCTCCTCTTATCACTGTTGGATTAGAGCCCTCTCATATCCCAGGCCGGGCTGTGCTTTGATGAATTGATTGCAGAGCTTTTGGAAGATGAGATATTACAAGAATAAGGCCTTCCTACCCAAATTTAGGAGTACAACAGCTGTATGGGCAACACAATGGCTTTCCATAGAGAAGCCCCTTGGGATGCTCTGAGAGCACTTCCCAACAAAGTGGACTCCAGAGCACCCACCATAAAAAGACAGTACACTTTATAGTGGGTCATTAACAATATTCTGTGACTATGAGCTTAATCACCCAGAATTTCCTCATCAGTGTGACTGGTTTAATCACTGAGTTTGTGTCTCCTGAGAGTTGAACCTCTCAGCTTGGTCTGCTCCATCAGATTATTCTCATTATTCGGGTGGATCCATCCCCCTCTGACCAATTGTTGCATAACTGTGGATAAAAGTCCTTATCTCAAAAGCAGAGAATCGTTCTTTCCTGCCTCCCATGCCCATCCTGGGCAGGGATGGGGATGGGTTTCCCTTCAGGCCTATGTCACACCAGAAGCCAGGCAGAGTGACAAATTACAGCATCTCATGAAACCCAAAAGCTCTCTTACAACCTTTAGAAACACCTGTAGGTGTTCACAGAGCCGCAGCATCAAGGCCAGGTTGGATGGGGCTTGGAGCAACCTGGTCTAGTGGGAGGGTGTCCCTGCCCATGGCAGAGGGTTGAAACACTGGGTCCCTTCCAACCCAAACCATTCCACAGTCCTGTGATCACCCCAGAACCAGGCCTGTCCACTTTTACCGTTGCATATTTCTTGCATTTTGTTCATTAAACCCAAAATTTAAGTCTCCTCCGTGTCCCAGTCCCTGTTCCACACCCTAATTTCCCCGTGAACACTTCCCTGCACTGCTTTTTAAAGCAAAGGCTGCCAATATCGCTCAACATTTTGAGCCACCAGAAGCACCCATGTATAAACTCACAATCCAAGGTAATTTTATAGTGATAAGTGAACAAAAAACTCAATGAGAATGCTTTTAGAATGGGTAAAAATCTCTTTACATGAACCGAGATAGGGTCTCCTATGCCCCATGAATAAAAATCAGAATTATCCATAAAAGCTATCAGTTCCTCATGTCACTGCTTTTTTCTTCATGGCAAAACAAATTTTATATGTCTTCCAGGGACCACATAAAAGTGAACACTATCTTGGGCCAAAATCACAGTGAATCCTGTTGTTCCATGAACCAGCCAAGCATTTGTGTCACCACAGCTCAGACTGATTATCAGCCTGAGTATTTAGTGAACTAATACATTAGAGAAGGTGCTAAAAGACCAGAGGGCACCTTGCAGGGACTGCACACTGGAAATGGGGCCAAATGCTCCTCTTTCTTTTAGATAACTTATTTAATAAGACAGAGTTGGAGCACAAGTCCCCCCAGGGCCGTGAAGGCGCCACACTAGACACGGAGTTGGCTTCCCGGAGCCCTTCCCAGAACCAGCACTTGTCTCATCCAGCTTCTTGCCTGGTTTAATTATTCCTCAGCAGTGGGCTTGTGTTAATTCCCAGCATCCCCTGCTGGAGAGCATCCTGCACAGCCCGTGCTCCCTTTGGGAAACCCTTTCCCCAAATTCTCCCTGCCTGACGTGGTGTTTCTCTTCTCAGCTTCCCAGTCTGAGCATTCCCAGCATCAACACCTCATCCTTTGCAGCCCCATTCAGAGCCACCTCAAGCTCTTTTTCCCAGCTGGTTCCCCCTGCTTTTCTGCCAACTCGTGACCACCTCAGTGCTTTCTTAGCACCCCAACATCACCCTGTTAGTCCAGTAGTCCAGAAAAAGGTTCACCAAACCCCCTAGGAAGTGGCCAAATACTTTTTTATCATTATTATTTTTTGATTTTCTCACAAATCACCATCCATGCCCCCGTTTATGAAACAATACCCAGGAGGGACGAGAGGAAATGGAGCTTGTGGTTCATTAAAGGACACTAATCCTTCTGCGTCAGTACATTGCCAGCCTGGGTTGCTGCTCCTCCCCTAATACCCTTGTAATTCAGGGGTAATCTGAGGTAGTTTTGACCTCAGTGAAAAAGAGAAAACTATTTCCCATTTCCTGCAGGTGGGAGCACACTGGGAGGCAGGTACTGCAGGGCAGCAGCTGCCTGATGGATTTGCCCGTGAGCCAGTCCAGGACAACCTGTTTGTGCAGCTCTACCTTTAAAACAGGGGTCTCAGGCAAAATAAAATAAAAAAAAAATAGTGTGGTTTTTTTTTTTTAATTGCTTTCAAAATTGCTTCCCAAAATCACTGTGTGATTTCTGCGAGGTGGTTTTTCCTCGGGAGTCTGCAAAGCTCCAAGGTGACCCCAAGCTGCTGATTGCTTCCCCCAGGGCTTTGAAAAAACACGTTCCTACAGGGCACAGAGCAGCCAGGGAGCTGGAATTTCTGGACACAATATCCAGCAGGAGGAAGAAAAGGGGGGTGAAAAACATAACAACCAGGCACCTACAAATGGAAAAACATTGAGACTCAGTTTTTAGAGGCCTCATATTAAGAGATTTCAAGAAACTGCCTCTTTGCCTAGTTTAGCATCAAGTCTGTGCTCATCCCCAGGAGCAGAGTTTAGAAAAACAAACCCATAAAAGCAGACCACACGCCTTCTTTCCACTGCTCTGAGCTCTGTCAGAAACGCTGTTCAGCTCCCAAAAAGTGGACAGGGCAGGGGAAAGAAGGCCTGGTTTTGCCAGCTCTACAGTGTGATAGTATATAATAAAAGCCCTTTGGTGCACAGCTGTAGATCCCAAAGTGCTTTGCAAAAGTGGATAAGTGCTGCCATGACTGCACAGCCAGAGCCCACAAGGCAGGGAATGGTTAAGTGACGTGCCCAAGTGTCCAAGAGTAAGCTGGTGTGGAAGGGTAGAAGGGCTCCCCAAGCCTGTGGACCATAATTCATGGAGTTGTTAAGAGGCATGTTCCAATCCTTAAGAATAAGTCAGTGATGGAGAGTAGAAGGGCTGCACAAGCTTGTTGACCTCAGCCTTCATCCCTAGTTTACCCATCTCCACAGTGATCACAGAGAGTTTGGCTTTTTTTTCCCCTAAATCCCAGAGCATGACCCCAGCTCTGTGACACAGATATCACCACACACAGGGTCAGAGGGGGAGGATCACACTCACATCTGCATAAACGTTGGTGCCAAACACGGGTGCCCAGTACGACGGCTCGTCTTTGCAGTGGGCTGGACAATAAATCCTAGAAAACAGGTTATTCATATTTATTCTCCATATCAAGGCTGAACAGGAAAGCGAGCTGCATTCCTGGGACATTTCAAGTGCCTGCATCTGGTCTGCAGGTGGCAACAGTGAATTTAATTATTTGTTCCCCTCAGATGACATTTGGTTGTTACTGCAGAACTGCAAATAGAGGGATTCAGACCAGTAAAAGAGGGATTGGTCTTTTATGACCTTTTCAAAGGGGAGCACCTGCAGTTTTGCACAGTGCCGTGCACGTAAGTCTTTGCGTGTTTGTGCTGCCCTGCCACAACCTAGACCTGCAAAGAGCAGCTTTCTAGAACATTCTTTAAAGTAGAAAAATATCCCACATCCCAAAACTAGTACATTTCAAGAGAGTAAAGGCAGAGTGTGGAGTTGCACAGTCATACATTGGGGTGTGCAGGGATGGGATCCCATAGCCTGACTTACACGTTACTGAAGCGATCCGAAAACATAACACGAGTTTTCTGTTGTGAGGGCAAGAAAAGCAGGGTGGCAGGAGGAAACACGCCATTCCCAACCCCCTCCTCCAGTTCATCCAGTAAAATCAGCTCTACTCCCACTAGCCCTCAGATTCAGGGAGCTCAGCATGCCCTGTTAAGCTGCCCCTCTTTGGAGCAGAGCAGGTTTAAGCTGAACCCAGATGGGTTTGTGTTACCTGGGGCAGTGGCTCGCTGGCTTTTTGAAGTGGCACAACTCAGCTACTGTGGTGTAACAGTCCAGTGTCTGTGCTGCCAGGAGAAACAGGGAGAGGCAAATTATTAGACCTAAAAGCTTGGGCAGCTGCAGAAAACACACGTCACAGTCACACAACACATCTGGTGAGACCCAGCTGAGGGCACCAAGGGGAAAGCTGCTCATTCCCACACCAGCAGCAAAAAACCAGGAGAGGGTTGCCCAGCTCTCCAGGCACCATAATACAGTATGGCCTTGAAAAGGTCACAGCTTTCAAAAGGGAAAAGCAGCTGATCCACAACACAACAAGTGCTTTTGCTACTGCTGCAGGTGTGGAGTCCAAACAACCTGACCCCTACAGCCCTCCCTGAAAATGGCTCACGTGGATCTATTCAAAATGATGATTCTGTGTAGGAGGAATTTTACAAAGATATTCAGGAAGTGGGAATTGTTTAAAAAGTAGAGCTCCACGGTATTTATTTATATGCTCATCAGAAATGTGATGACTCACAGTTAGAAACTAATTGCACGTGTATTATGTGTTTCATTACAATATTGCACTGGGACATTAGCCACTATTTTTTTTTTTTTTTCAGTTTTTGGAAGTGTTCACACTAGACTGAGGTTTTCATGCATGGATGGCTCATCTTCCATCTCTTTTCTATCAGCAGCTTGTGACACTGCAGCTCAAGTTTGGACCCCACCATGATATATCCCCAGGAGATGTTGCTGGAAATGGGCCATTATCACAATTTTCTGTTCCTTCCTCTGAAATACCCACAGGAAAAATGAAGTGGTGAAGCTGCCCATAGTGGGTAGGCAATCACTCCATGGTTCTAGATCACCCTAGATCACCACTCCAGGGTTTGGCTGTGGTACAGAACTATTTGACACAACCACTCAAAAAAAGCACGGAAAAGAGTGATGTTTTCAGACATCCCACAACACTTCCGCAATAATACTTTTTTCACCTCAACTTTTGAAACTCACTTGTGACTTTGGAAACCATGAACGCGTTGGAAGGTTTACTTTTCCTGCAAAACAAGCAAAGAAAATAATAGAGTCAAAAAATGAGCATAGCAGAATGACTTGGATCACTACTCAACAGAGAATTCAACATCATTTGGAGCTCGAATACATTTGGTGTTTAAAGCAAACACCAAACTTTTTGCTGAAGGCCGTACCTAAAGGACTCCACGCCGTTCCTGGTGGACTTCACAAAAGCAGGTGTTCTCCCCTTCCTCGTGATATCCACCAGTCCTCCTTTGTTATCCAGGATGCCATAGTGGATGGCAGCACGACAAATGCTTGATGACTGACAAGAGCACAGATAAATAGCGTGTGAAATAAATCTGCCCAACCACTGGGCGAAAAGCGAAGGAGAAATTAAACCACCACCAAAGCATCAAGTGGAAAATGAGCTGAGTACACTCCTTTGGAATCTGGTTGTTAAACCTTATTCTCCCAGCACAGCCTTATTCTTTTATTACTATTATTATTTTAAGCACTGCCTGGTTGAATGACTTTTTTTTTTTTTTTTAAATAACAAAACCATACATTTAAATACAATTTAGAAGAAAAGCAGCATTGGAAGTGAACGACCAGCCTGAAATATTTCCAGTTGTCAACAAAATATTCCAACCCAAAATATTTCTGCTGACACCACTTGGAGGAGATGGCTGTCTGCAATCACAGAAGCTGCAGGGGTGATGTAGTCACACACCAGCAGTTGGAATGGGGAAAGAAAACTTGATTTTACACAAAAAAACTTTTGTCTTCAACCTTTATTCACCCCAAAAGTAGTTTTGATGGGAAAACAGTGCCACACTTTATTTATAAATTATCTTGTTAACTCAAGATCCAGCAAATCAGCCCAAAATATTATTTACTTGCAGCATTTAACAGTGTCCACATTAAGGACAACTCATGACAAAAATCACGTCTGGAATCACTTTGCTTTCCCAGATTCCTTTTTATTTCATCACTAAGATGAGGAAAAAACACAGATAATCTTTATTAGCACCATTTGACAGCACCACAAGTGGAGAATATGAAAAGCCAAATTACACTAGAATGGTTGGCATTTCCCATTTCTGTTATTACCACTAACTCCCCACAAATTACATCCATGAGCTATTCAAAGGTACTTACACTTTCATAATAGAATGTTCCAAAGATCTTTCCCTTACTGTACAAGCAGCCAGCTGGGCACAAATACCTAGTGAAGATATATATCTTTGAGGGTGGCAAAAAACAATTCAAGAAAAACAGACTTTGACTCCACTTAATAGTCATTCCATTCATTTCACGTAACTCTTCCATTTTAAAAACAAGATTGCAAAATAGCTACTTTTTAAAACAGCTTCTCCACCCTCCTTAAGAGCCCGACCCAATATTTAGATTCTGTGGATTTGGTTTTCCTCCAAGTGATAAACTGTCCTGTTCTTTGCAGAAACCTTAACCAGAAGTTCTCGACTGGCTGGGAGGGGGCAAGCCATGAATTATTGGTCTGGCTTGGACAGCAGTGGAATGCATGAAAAAGGCTCAAAAAATGACTCTGCCAAAATTCACTAAATTATTTTGGCCACCTGAAGCTCTGGGTCATCACGGCTGAATAAAATAAACCAAATCACCTTATTGCTGGGCTTGGCTGAAGGCTTGCATTAGGAGAAATTTAGAGGGTGTTTTTTGTTGGGTTTTGTTGTTTTTTGTTTGGTTTATTTAGTAGATCTACCTAGACAGTCACGAAAAATACACAGTACAGCAAAAACTGAGTAATCTTTAGATTACTTTTTCCCACAGCGCTCCAAGAAATAGCAATAAAACCCTACCTGTTGCACGTTGAGCCTCTGCATTTGTCTCTCATCTTGGTTTCACAGGTAATGACTTGTGCTGGGGAGAAACAAATAAACAAATAAATAAAGAAAGAAATGTTTAAAAAGGAAAGAGCTCAGCCTGCTCCCGAACAACCTCCACACAGCTTTCCTGGAGGTCTTTGGTGCAGTGAGATAAAAATCTTCTTTTATTCAGCCTGGAGCAATTCGTGCCTCTTTAGCTGTTCACCTGAGACAGGTATCTCTGGAATATTAGCAAGGAAGAAGCATCTGACAGCTGAAGGCTTTGATTTACAGCCCGAGGTCTGCAGTCAGAGTCTCATTCTCCATTTAATTACAGACTCTCCAGATTCCAGTAGATAAACTTGAAAGGGATGTGTTGGCTTGCCTCACCTTGTTTGCTCAATAAGTCTCTTTTAATTAACAACAGTTAGAAAACGACTGAGGAAGTACCAGCAGCTCCACAAATTACCTCGGAAATCTTCCCAAGTAAAAAATAAAGAGGAAACAAATGATAAACCCCAGAAAAGCTGCAAAAAACTGCTGAGTGCAGAGTGTTTTAAATGGGAAATAAACCCAGTATTTTGTAAATTGATTACTGATGGGGGGAACTTTGGTACATTGATATTTTATAGAGATAAGGAAGACATGGACCTGCTGGAGTGAGTCCAGACGATGCCAAGGAGATGTTCCAAGTACTGGGGCATCTCTGCCATGGACAGGCTGGGAGAGCTGGGGCTGTTCAGCCTGGAGAAGAGAAGGCTCCAGGGAGACCTTAGAGCCCCTTCCAGTGCCTAAAGGGGCTCCAAGAGAGCTGGAGAGGGACTTTGGAAAAGGGCCTGGAGGGACAGGAAAAAGGGGAATGGCTTCCCACTGCCAGAGGGCAGGGTAAGGTGAGGTATTAGGAAGTAATTCTCCCCTGTGAGGGTAGTGAGGCCCTGGCACAGGTTGCCCAGAGAAGCTGTGGCTGCCCCATCCCTGGAAGTGTCCAAGGCCAGGTTGGACGGGGCTTGGAGCAACCTGGGCTAGTGGAAGGTATCGCTGCCCATGGCAGGGGATTAGAACAAAATGAGCTTTAAATTCCCTTCCAATCCAAACCAGCCTGTGATTCTATGCTTAAACAAACAAATACCTGTTGCAGATTGATGTGCAGAAGGCACAAGCAGCTTTTGAAAGCTTTGCTCATCACTTCTGGCAGGTTTCTGCTACAAGTAGCAGTGAATTTTCATACAGATTACCTCCCCCTTCACTCAAACATCCTCCCAGTTATTTTTTTTCCCTGAGCCTCCTCATCCCTTTCCACCCTGTTTCCATTGAGGTACTTCAAAACTCATAGAAACTGAAAAAGAGAGAGGTTTTCTTACTCATGTAGGATTCTGGTATGATTTTCTTGGGCTTGATGGATTTGCTGGGCTTGCTTTCTGGAGGGTAGAACCTCACTGGTTTTTGCTCTGCCAGCTGTGGAATCTCCACTTCATTAGTCTCATCTGTCTCACCCATGATGGGATCTTCATAACGGTAGTCTGGTTAGAAGAGAGGATTAAGAATAATTACTGTGTGTTCACACTGGTGGGGAAATCAGGCAGGTTCGTGTTTTGAGGGAGGTGATTTAGTTTGACAAGGATCTGCTTAGAAACAGCTGGAAGATCAAAAATGCCCATTAGATGCAGCACAGGGCTATTCCCAGGGAGTGTGAGGGGAGGTTGCTCCTCTCCTGCTCCTCTGGGCACGAAGCAGCATTTATAGCATCTTACAGTAAAGATTTGAAAGGATTCCCACTAATTAGTGAAAAGACAGTGTTGATATTGCTGCTCCTGTTTCCCACAGAGCTCTTCCCTCGGAGTGGAAACACAAATTAGTTGAAGTGCACACATTCCATCAGGGCATCCCTTCCCCTCTCCCCACTGCAGCCCACCTGCACCCTGGGCTTCTCCCCCAAACCCCACAAGGTGAAAAATGAGAAATGCCAGGTTGCAGCAAAATAAGCATCTGCTTTGGGCAAGTCTCCAGGGATCCTGCCTTTTTCCAGGAGCCCAGTTCTCTCTGAAGCCAAACGTGTGGGAGGAGAAAAATGACCGCAGGAGCTCCAGCGTGCTGAGGGACAGCACTGCTGTACTGGAGGGCTCACATTAATAATATGTTTTGCTCTCCTGACCTTTCTTTCCACAGGTCAGGAAAAGCCATCCAGGATCCCCTTCTTTCCTCTGAGAGACAGGAATTGCTGCATTCATTTTGCAGCCGTGAAAACCAAGATGGGCAGGGAGGAAAAGGCTCCATCCCTGGCCCCCAAAAGGAGCAGGGCAGGCCGCCAAGCTCTGCCCACCCACGTCACCTCTGGGAAGCACTGGAGAACATTCCCTTCCTAAACAAACCCCACAAGGATGGGATCGCTCCTGCCAGTGCTCAAAATCCCGCTGGAGCTCCCGAGCCAAACCCTTGGAAGCTCAGAGCTGCTTCCCCCCAGTCCCTGCTCTTTCATTTTCCCCAGGAAAACATGCTGAATCCAAGCTCCAGGTTTTAAGCAGTTCCTGGATTTTCAGTTCCAGCAGTGGCTGACGATTTCGCCCCGTGCCGTGATGTCGAAGTATTTAGGGACGGCCAATTAAAAGGTGCTGCTTCTAATTAGAAATTTCCACATCCCTGCTCAGCAATTTTCCCTGTCCCAGAGGGTGCCCCGAGCCCCTCACCATGTACCTTTGTAGCAGAGGTTGTTCTGGCAGCCTCCTCCATAGCTTGGGGGGCACTCGGAGCAGGGACGGCCGGTCTTGTACGGAGCTTCTCCGATCCAGTTGCCCCTGCAAGCACAAGAGCAACGTGCACCCATCAGGCACCCAAACACCCACACCCAAGACCAGAAACATCACTTGGCCCAGGGCAACTAAACAAAGACTAAACGACAAGCCCAGGAAAGCCCTGTAGGAAAAAAGAAAATGCTCTTCCTCGTGTCACCTCCAAAAATTACATTTTTAGGGGTTTACATAAATAAATCGCGTGCAGTGTCAGTTTTGTATTAACTTCCAATATAAACACTGGGATCTTATGTAAACAGGAATAAATCAGTGGATTACTGCATTTTTCTCAAAAAACTACTCAAAATAAAAGCCCATTTTGGCACTTTATCCAGCAAATTTTAGGGGCCAGGGAGGTTGAAGGAGCCGGAGTTAAGCCCATGGCTACGAACTCCTGGGTTATTGCTCTTTCAGCTGTCTCCACCTATAAGGCTAGATGAGGACAATGTGCACCGATGCCAGAGAGAAAAGATTAAGCAGAAACTGCAGGAATAGAGTACTTTTCCATCCAGCAGCCCTGAATGGATGACGTGCAAGTGGCCCAGCCTGCTGTGGGAGCTCTGCAGGAGATGGTGTGATCCCTCATGAGGAGCAGCTTGTTAAACCCCACCAAACCATGAGCAAAACGAGTATCTGACAGGGGGAGAGGGGCTTAGACAACACACCCAGAGAACTGCGCCTGGGTCATGACAGCTCTACACCCACACACCTTTTTCCTTTGCATCATTCTGCACTGTGATCCCCAGAAGTCAGATGCTGTCAAAGCCACTCCGTTTGTATATAAGCGATTTCCCTATTTCATTTTGTTTTGAAGTTTTAAATTGCCAAGGGCTTGGAGTGGAAATGTTTGTGCTATTAGCCGCTAAACCAGAAAATATTAACTGCCATTGCCAGGTAGGAAACTTCTCCTGGTTGTAAGTAGGCAAGAAATGTCATTTTCTTTTTGCAATTTAAGCGAGCCATCAAGTTAGCAAGATTTTCACTGATGCAGTTATTTCAGGGTTTTTTTGGCATTCACCACCACCCCATCCCATCCCACCCTCTGACAGCAGAGAGCAAGCCTCTCTCAGCAGCACACGCCAGCTCCATCCTGGCCACCTCCTGCTCCTCCTTCCCTTCCCGTGGCAGGAACATCAAAGCTCCAGCCTGGCCCAGGCCCCTCATTCGGTTTTCCAGGCAGAGCTCAGTAGTTTTGAACCAGCCCTGTGCTGCTGCCTAAAGAGAAAATTTAAAGCCACAACCACCAGTCTAGACTGCCTGAAATCTCTTCCCCAGATCCTGGGCCTGTTAAGCAACCTGCCAGTTTTGGGAGAGCTGGAGAGAGCCCAGCTGCTCTGCCTTACTTGGGGGAGTAGTTGCAGACCAGGTAGACAGCGTTCTCCCAGATTTCTCCCCAGACATTCATCTGCTTGCAGACGTTCACAGCACAGCCAATCTTGTTGGTCGTGGCCCAGACTATCTGCAAGGGCAATACAGTTATTGAAAAATAAGGAAATCACCCCAATCCAGGCACAGCTGGGACACGTGGAGAGTTTGGGTGCAATGGTGTCCTCTACCTGGGTGTAGTGTGTGCACATAGAGCCTGTGCACTTGTCTGGGCACCACGGGTTGCACTCATGAGGATGAGGGAATGTGTAATCTTTGACTTCATCATACCAAGACTGGACGTGGAAAGCTGGGGATCGATACCTGAAGGAGACAAAAAGGCAGTTTAAATCATGACGTTGTGGTAGAAATTTTCAAATAAGAAAAGAATCTCATTGAAAATGTTAATGATGATGGTTAAGATTAGATATTGGGAAGAAATTCCTCCCTGGGAGGGTGGTGAGGCCCTGGCACAGGTTGCCCAGAGAAGCTGCCTCATCCCTGGAAACGTTCAAGCCCGTGTTGGACGGGGCTTGGAACAACCTGGTCTAATGGAAGGTGTCCCTGCCCATGGCAGAGTAGCTGGAACTGCGCGATCTTTTAGGTCCCTTCCAACCCAAACTGTTGTGTGTTTCTATGATTTTTTTCCCTCAGATTCGCAGCCTGCCCTGACTCTGTATTATTTATAGGTTTGACATGATCCTCAAGTGCCACTGCCCTGAAATGCCCTCCTCACTTTTCCACACAACTACAAAATAACTTCTAGTTTGGTGGAAAGTTGTATTTTGAAAGTAAATAGAAGTGAGGGTTTGCCAAACATCTTAAACCAAAAGCCATCATGTACCTATTTTACCACCAGGCAATTTGCTAAATCTGGACGTACCCTCGGTGCTAATACTGTAAAGACCTTTGAAAGTGAGTGGGCTTTTCCACACTCACATCCCACCATGAGCTGGTGAAGAGTAGCTGGAGCACTGCACCCCTACCCCACCTTTTATTGCAGGAACCTCCCCCTGCATCGAGCCCCCCCACGTACTTTGTGTAACCTATGCCCCAGGTACCACAGCCTGGGGCAGTGCTGATGCTGCTTGTGCTGTTTGGGGAGCACAAATGGTGTCAAAACTACCTGTAGAAACTCACACATATTTTACACTCTACAAACACAGAGCAAACAGAGCGATCTGCAAACTGTACCGAAGCCACTGCTTTTTATTGCTTTCAACAGCTCAGAGGGACCGAGCTGCCAGAATTCCAAATGATATCATTACCAACTGGAGCTCATTCTTTCAGCCAACTTTTCATTAAAAATCATTCATTAGAAGTATTTTGAAAACATCCATCTCATGATGTCATGAGGCGAATACTTTCCGAGTCCTACTTTACAGGAGAGGAAATTGAGGCAATCAAGTTATGGCCCGTTCCTGAAAAAGCTGAGATAAATCTGATTTCTCTTTCCTCTCAGTGGCTGCAAAGGGAGCAAGACTGGATATACCTCCACCAGGAACCCATGGCCATCCTGAACACTTGTAGGAGAGCCAAGAACAGCACGATCTTTTGACTTTGTTTCCAATGGATTAACCACTCTGCTTTCCAATCATCAGTTGATTCTGCCAACAAAAACGGGCCCGATTTTTATATCAGGCTAATTTCACACCAGCAAATTTCCATTGCTTTCCACCAAGTTCTACCTGACTTACAACAATCACGAAGCCATCCACCCAGGAAATGGGTGGAAATCCCTCGGGGCTCCTGAGCAAGTACAAGATGTTTGCTGTGCAAAGCAGGTTTAACCTATAATAGGCTTAACAACAGGGGCTTAACAATAAAGAAATTTCACTTCGAGATGGAGAGAAAAATCCATTTGGAAGCCTTAATATCAGCTTTCCTAACTGGGTTAACAACTCTAGTTTAAAAACTTGCCCCAGGAAGTTGAAAAAAAAAAATCTGCAAAGTGTTCTCAGTAAAGAGAAATTAGAAGCTGGATAAACATTTGTTGAAAATACAGCAAGAGATAATTAAATTCATAACTAGCAGTTGAATCCAGACATGGCTCCTGAGAAACTTCAGCTTTCCCCTGGTTATCTACATGATGCCAGAACCCCTATCTGAAACAGCAGATTTAGGAGCAAGGGTGAGGATTTCTGTAGCTGTTCTTAAGGAATAGGAGTGAGCTTAAGCAGGTTAGAGCTGTGTTACCCAGAGATACAGATGGAGGAGCCCAAATCAGTGCTGCTTTGCTGAACTGTGGCGGTTGCAGGTGTTACTGGGATAACTGTTCCACCAAAGCAATCACAGTTAATGATCCTCAGCTTTTCTTCCCTTTCCCCAGTGCTCTGTCAAGCATCAAAGCAAACTTTTGCAGCTGTCTCTAAAGGAGGATCCATAAATGGCTCTTTGCAGTGATTTTCGTAGCCCCTCCAGCTCTTACCTGCCCCAGTGGACCGCCAAGTTCTGCCCGATGGACCTGATGAGGTCACTGGGCCCGTGGTCCCAGATGCACTGCTGAGCCCAGGCGTGGGCTGATCTTTCCAGCTCATCATCCCAGGTCTTCAAGGTGTGGGGAGAGAAAACAACAGGTCATTTTTTCCATCTCAGACTTATTAGATCAGGAGACTAAACCAACAGCAGTTACTGGAGAAAGGTTAAATTGCAGTTCACAAGTACATGTCCAGCCCGTCCTGGTGGAGCCAGCACAGTTCAGTGACATGCCCCAACCTAAAATCACGTTTCCCAAGATATTCCATTGTCTTAAAAGTCCAGGGCACTAAAGGGTCTATGATTTGGCCTGGTTGATGCCATGCTTCTTGGGAAATGCTTTACACAGGTCAGCAGAAAACACACAAACACACCTGGGAGAGATCAAGAAGCCATCCAGACTATCCACCCTAAAACTCAAGATATTCTTGGCAGGGGTTTTTTTTTTCTATTATGTTTTTTTAAAAAAAATAAAAAATTAAAAGTCAAGGTTGGAGGTCCCAGTGCTTGCTGATAACACCTATTTCTGAGACTTGCAAGAGTTCTGATGTGCAGTCAGTGCTTTGATGTTGATTTTCCATCCATTGTCCTTATTGCTGGGATACCTCCAGACTTTCCCATCAAGGAGAATTCCAACAGTGGATGTATTCCTGCCCTCCACTACTACATAGCTGCAGATTTTTGGTCCAAGTTCTGAATCAAGAAGCATGGGTCTCAATCTCCCAGTCCCATCTCCCCACCTCCTTCCAGACTAACTGCAGAGTTCACCAGTGGATCCAGATGGATCAGAGGGGGCAAAGTCCCAGCTAATCTCACTCTCACTGAAAGAGACATGAGGCTGGAAGTGACAAATCCCATTTCTGTTCCCACTCAGGGAAGGACATTAGTGTGAGATCACTCCTCATGGAATATCCCCCAGCTGGAAGCCAAAGCAGCTCTCAAACATGACACAAAGGCAAACAGGAAAGCAGCTCTGCTGGCTCCGCTGCCCAGGAGTGTATTTGTTCTAAAGGCCAGACTTGCTGGGCCCAGCAGCCAGTGCCCTGAATTCATTGTGTAATTACTGACAGCTGCTCTATTCAGAACAGCCCTCAGAGGATAATTCGTTGGGATTAAAATATTACCGCACATTCCTACAAATAAAACCAAAGAGAAGAGAGGTCTTGTAATGTGTCTCCAGCCCATTCACGTGCCAGCACAAGATTGTCCTTTTGGACATTTACCATCACAACCAGCTGCTCTTTCCAAGTCCTGTCTTCTCCAGAAAAAAGCAACTTCTGATCTCGAACATATCAAAGGACCTGTCAGAGCCTGTTTGGAGGGCTGGAGGGTATTCAGGCTCTCAAACACATTTAAAAACCATCAAGTGTTCGTTCTGAGTGAGTATCTGGACGCAGTCTCAGGCAGTTATAGCTGGGATGGGGAGGGACTGTGCATCCCTGGATAAGACAAGAGGAAAATGCAGTGTCTCCTGGAACTTGGTGTGTCCACACTATCTGTGTAAAGCAAACATGAGCTCATCTCACTGAGCTCACAGCCCAGGCCTCCCAGAACAGCTCATCGTTAAACACACTCAGCAACCCAGATTCCAACAACAACCCAGAGCTGCCCTGGGCTCATCAACCTGGTTTTGGGCTGACCAGTGACCAAGCAAATCCACGTCAATCTGCAAAACCCCTGTGGACACAGCTCTGACCCAGGGAATGAAACCATTTTCCGTCCCAGCCCTCCAGCTCCTTGAAGGTGATGGGCTTGGACCCACCACACATGTTCCCAAACCTCCATCCCAGCAGACTGCTGCAGCTGTGCCGAGGCACACAGCTTTTTGTGGTCTCCCACTTTCTGCCCTCGGCAGTGACCAGCTACAACCCGCCTTGCCATCCAACACAAAAGCCACAGAAACCCTCCCAAGACGTTCTGCGCTGCGAGTTCCCCGGGCTTTCTAGCACAGCATCATTGCCTGCAGCCTCGGAGGCGGAGACGCTCCAGATCTCCTAATTTAATGCAGAGACGTTGTGAGCAATAGGCCATTAAATGGAAATTAATGCCAGCAATGGAAATTAATGCCAACATTTGTGTTCCGTCTCCCTTTGATGCCTAAGGATAAAATAAATGAGCTCGGACAAAAGACACTCAACAGGTAATTGGGAACGAGCTCTGTCTTTGCGCAGCTTTGTTCTGGGTGAGCAGAGAAGCTCATTTCTGCAGGCTCAGATTACAAAGCCACCCCATTTAAATCAGAGCAGTTATTTGCCTCTTGCTTCTGAGACGCGAATGCGGTCAGGAGGTTGGAATTATTTCAGAGCAGTAAAGATGAGGGGAGGGAGGGGAAGAGATTTCAGACTTTCCCAGCTATACTTGCAAGAATTCTTTATGCCAATATTCAAAGCAGTATCCAGGAAGATTGCTGAAGCCAGAGGGGCAAAGAGCCTGTGCTCAGTTTCCTTCACAAGCAGAGGCTGAGAATCCTTTGGGTATGTGTGATTCCAAGTGATTTAGCACATGGACTGTCTTTTTCACTCCTGAAAATTCATAATGGCTTTTCGAAGTACAGTATACACTGTATATATAAAATATATGCATGGTTATGCTACAACTTGTAGGTTCAGATTTAGTAAGAACACATCCCAAGAAAAGTCTACTTACTCAGCCTCAGGACTTTGTAAACCTAACTCCAGACATCTGAATTCCAGTGATCAGATTACTCACTCATTTTCCTCCCCAGCTTAGACTTTCTGCAATACTGGCAGCTTGCTTTGAAAAGTGCCATGAAACTTCAGGGCTGACATGTCCTGGCAGAGCCCTGGATGTGCTTTGCTAATCCCCACAGAAATACTATCCCATCCCAACAGGGAAAGTCAGCACCCTACAGTTGAGAGGAAGGATGCATACCTCATACATGAAAACAAACTATTTTCCTTCCAGCAATCTGCACTGAGAACAATTTTGCTTTATCCAGCTGTCTCTGAGGCCGCCGCAAGAGGAAAGATTTCTGTCTTTCATCACTGCTGAAAGCGATCTGACTAAGCCATATTAAAAGGTCACAATGCCTTAGGATCTATTATGTCCTTTTTTACTCTGGGTCCATTATGTTCTTTTTACTCTGGGTCCATTATGTCCTTTTTACTCTGGGCCTATTAACACGGGGTTTGTTTTGGTCTTGGCACCCATCCACCACTGTTAGAAAGTCCAAACACACAGTGGAAGTGTCAGTCATAGAGTTGTTAGAGGGGTTAAGGTAATTCTGTACTGGCCCAGCTTTGTCAGGAAGTTGTGCACTGCTCACTCATTTTCCATTAACACTGAATACCTGTGCCAACTTTCAATTAATTACACAAACCCAGCAGCTAAACTGTTTCTTTCTTCATTTTTTTTCAGTCTGCTTTACCTTTATCCCACAAGCATATAATTCTTTTCATCTCCAGATTAGTCATAGGACCCACTGCGGTATTGCTTTCTTATCAACAGTGTCCAACAACTGAAGCTCATCCTGTAGTAGTTAAATATGTCCCTTTCCTGGAATACCTTAGCTCCCATTGCTAGTTTAGACCACTTAAATACGTCAGATGTGGAGCTGGGAGGAAGGACTTTCACAAGGCAGTGCTTGGAGGTTGATGGGCAAGAACGTGCTCTACCTACTTATCCCCAAATTATCGCTGAACGTCGCTGGTGACGCTCCACACGGGCACCAAAGGCAAAGAGAAAAGTTTATCTGTGGTACTAAAGACAGACCATCCTCTTAAATGAGTCCAAATGAGAAATGTCCTCTGCAGGACAAAGGATTAAAGAGAAATTCCCGTTCAGCTTATACACAGCGTTTCCAAGTTGTCTTGGGTAAACAAGAACACATGAAAGGCTGATTATGGCCCTTCCAAGCAGCACCATCTTATACTCAGCTCCTTTCTTCACAGCACACAAGGCCCTTTCATTTGCCCTCAATCAGCCATAAAAACCACTAGAAAAGCTCCCTGAGCAAAGGCAAACAGAGAAGTGTAACCGCGCCGCGAGCGCAAACAGCGGCCGGGCAGTGGACAGTCCACAGCACTCTGCCATCCCCAGAGCCAACCCAAACACACTGGGCTTGCTCATGCTCTGTGTTTACCCTCTGGAAGTCAATCAAGTCGCCTCTTCTGGCAGTCCTTCCCTGCAGGATAACGTGAGAGCCGCTGAGGAAGAGATACAATCACTGGTTCTTAGAAAGGCACGCGATGCCTGACAAAAGAACTTCAGAAGACCACTGGGGTGAGTGCTGGTGGGGACTAACCCACACACAGTTGTCCTTTCTCTCTGTCCTCTGCCCTCCCTTCTCTTTTCCTTCTCCTTACAGTCACAAAAGGCAAGATTTTCCATTTGCAGCCCTCATTTCAGCACATCTGGCAAACAATTTTATATGACATTCAAGTGCACTTTTCTTTTACCCTTTTAAAAACGGTCTTAACAAATCATTAATCACTAGATCCATCAGCAGAAGTGCACAGTTGAAGTCAGACTAGTCTTGGTCAGAACTATATTTGCACACTGGCAAAAAGGCACACAAAAAATAATTATTTGCCTACATCATTTTGTGGCCCTGTAATATTTTGATGGCACAGCAAAAATAGCTCAAAGGAGGGTCTCTGGCATCAGGTGAAGAAAAGCTATTCATGGGAATTGTTGATGGCAAAGGCATATTTCATGCTCAAACCTTTAAGTTCTCCCTCTGAAGTGGGAGAATACACTGACCAAACTTTTATTTTGGTTTCCTGAATTTCAAAAAGCCAATAGCACCGGCCCATCCACCCATAAACTCCCAAAGTCCTTCCAGCTATTTCCAGTGATTAAATTCTTTGCAGATGGAGGCACATTTCTCAAGCCCTGTTTCTCTGTGGTCCAGAGCAGATTCCCAGCAGCATCACGGATGTTTGGCTCACATGGATAAGCTCTGGTGATCAGTGTATGACAAGACAGATGCCACCTCTAGCGTTGGGTGGTAGCTGATGGCAACCCAAAGACCATCAGAAAATCCTCTAAGCAGACCGTGGTGTCCCAAAACACTCCAAACAGCCTGAAAGCTTTCACAGGGAGAACATGGGTTAAACACTAGGGAAAATTTGATGCTTTTATGACATTAAGGTAATGGAAGAACCTGCTGAGGCAGGCTGTGGAATTGCCATCACTGGAGATGCATCCAGGGCTGGGCCAGACCTCGTTTATGAATAATGGAACTAGTCCTGAAACTATGCAGTGGATGGACTCGATGACCCATTAGCAGCCCTTTCCAACCAAAACAGTCCAACGATCTAAAGCATCGTTCACTCTGGAATGAAATTGCTTCAGGAAACCTCTTGAGAAAAACTTACTTCAGAGGAAATTTGCTGCACCTCTCACACCACAAGGAAAATTAAAATTCAGTTAGAAAATACAAAAAGTAGCAATAAAGTGAGGTATCAGGCACTAGACTTACCATGTATTCCATATTAGAGGCCACCGGGTACACTTGACCTCTCAGTTTATTGTGGAGCATCAGTATCTCCTGCCTGTCTGAAAATAAAATGGCTCTCTTGGATCTGGAGTGAGCTTCCCCATCCCGATATTTGCTCAGGATGCTCTCCAGGTGACTCGAGTTGGGCAGGATAAAGCATTCAGCTGTCACTGTCAGGAGCAGTACACATCCAAGAGGAATGATCCAAGGCAGGGCAGGATTCATGCTTTCTCCTTTACAGCCAGCAGAAGCAAAGATGAAGGTGGTGGTAGGTTTTCTTGCTGGGATTCCTATGGCTCAGCGCAGGTCTGGAATTTGGGGAGAAACGGGCAGTGAGGGCAGTGCCAGAGAAGCTCTCAGTGCATATATCACCCAACAGTGAGGCCCCACAGCCCAGATTTGTGCTTGGAAATAAGTGATGCCTACAGTTCCCATTCACCCCAATGACAGGAAGACCTGAACAACAATCCCCTGAGTGATGGGGACTCAGCTTATTAAACGACTGATGTGTTGGAAGTGAGCACTCCCCAGACTTGGGAGGAGGTGCCTCCTGCACTCCAACATCTTTGGTGGAGGTGCCACCCCACAACACCCAGCAGCTCAGAGTAATCCCATCTCCGTCCCTTCACAGGCAGGAAGGGGAGACTTTCGGAGTTATTCCCACCAAGAGCAACTGCCAAAGAAGAGAACAGATACGAATAAAAGGGAAAGTAAAATTGCCAGGCAGCCGGATCACAGGGGTCAGGCATCAGCACGAGCTATTCCGGAGGCCCCGCTCCGCAAATGGAGTCCAGCAGAGCGGCTGCCAGGCTGTGTGAGAGCGGCTGTTTACGGGGAATGTCACCGTGACACCAAACATCGTCGATCCCTGCCGGCAGTGACGCCCCGGGAGGGTGTCTCTGACGCGGAGCTTCACGTAAAGCGGGAGCAGGGCCAGGGATGTGAGTTATGGAAGCTCAGGAGAGCAGCCGGAGCACTCGTCCTCCCCCGGCCACATCAGGTGTTCCCCTGCACTCCAAAGCACTGTCAGCACCGAGGGCTCCGAGGGACGGTCTTGATTTGGTCATTGCCGGGTTGGAAGAGCTTTGTTTAATCCCTCTCCCTTGCTCCACGGTGCTTTCACTCCACCTGCTATTCCCAAAGTCCCCCCTGCTCCAGTTTATCTGTCTAACAATCCCTGCGTGTCTTGGCAGGTTTTATTTAGACCAGGAGCTGCTCGGGGAAGGCAATCTGTGCTCCTGCGGGCTCTGCAGCACCCACTGCTCCTCACTGGGACCTAAGAGCTACTGGAGCAGGATCAATCTGGGCAAGAAGCATCCGTACAGACAGTGCAAGCACAGGATCTCCCTCCTTAGGACTAAATTTTGGAGCGAAGCCCCCCCATCCCTGCCTACAACATGAGGTGAGGATCTGGTTTTGACAGCAGTGTTGAAAGCCACGCTGAAAGCATTCCTACACAGCAGCAGGAAACAAACCCCAGATTAGCAGGAATTATTTGAGAAGTTTCATCCCAGTGACACGGGATTTGGACACACTGAGACCAGATGAGTTGGAAACCATCCAAGGCAGGGAAAAGCCATCCAGCTCCCAGCTGGAAAAGCTATGCTTCAGGCACAAAGCCCCAGATCCCCATTCCCCAGACCCAGCACAACAACAACTCTGGAGGACAGTGGCAAGCATGACCTGCTTTGCACAGGCAGAGACCCCCAAAAAACTTTGAGACTATTGAGAAACCCTAAAAACTTGTTGGCTGACTACACAAAAGACACAAAGTCCCTGTTTGAGGCTTCTTTCTCGTACTGAATATCAAGGCAGATGAAAACCAGCTGCCCTCAGCCTCTCTCCAGGCAGCACATTAAGCCTTTGCCGGGGCAGGACAATGCAGGATGTAATTTGCTTAGTTTAGGTAAAGGCTTCTCATCATTTCCTGCTCTGCAGAGCAAGTCCAACACACACGCCTTGTCCCCAGCTCCAGGCACACCTGAAGACAGGATGTTCAGTGGCACTGGGACAAATATTCCTTTAACCTCATCCTCTTCTCAGCCCTGTTTGTGGCATTTGCTTCCCCCCTCCCAAGCAGGAGCCTGACTTTCTAACCCAGCTACGGAGGGGCAGGGGCAGCAAAACGAGCAGTTGCTTTTGTAGACTGTCTGACCCAAATTCAGGGAACAATTCCTACTTTGAGGCACTTCCCCGGGAGTTCAAAAATAGTTGCAGTGCCACGGCCGTTCACAATGTGGCCATTTAGCAGCGGCAGCTCTCCCTGCAGCCTGGCCTGGAGGCAGAGGAACAGCCGGCGCTCAGAGGCTGCCGTTGCACCCCTCGCTTGGCCGGGTGCCCTTTGCTAAATAGGAGCCCGAATCCGCCACCCATTTAAGGCAAACACTGAACTTTCAGAGAGGGTAGATTGAAAGAAATCAGCTGTAACATCTGAGAGCCAGAGGAGCTGCCCCGCTCACGGCTCTGCAGCGAAGCCAGCGCGTCTGGTTTCGCGACCCGGCCAAAACCTCGCAACAGATGGTCCATTATTCCTTGGGATGTGCTTCCCTGGATCCCATTTGACAGCAAGGGGATACCACCACCTCTCTAAAATTAGGTCACTTTGGTTTTATCTTCTATTTCACTTTGAGTGTGTGGGTCCCTTCCCCTGCTTTGGCTCGAGGTGGGGAGCGCTGAGCATCCAAAGGGAGGAGAAAGGAATCGGACAGCGTGGAAAGAGTTCCCTGGCCAAGTTAACTGAAAGCAGCAGAAAGATGCTCACGTTTCAGAAAGCTCTCATCGATTTCAGATGTGCATCCATCTGCCTCTCAATACCCTCGTGCCCAGGTGCAAAGAAATGCTGGGACACGTGTTGCAGCTCAGCCAGACCAAGTGCCCTGCAGAGCCGGGGCGATGCCTCCGGGCTCCATCAGGAGCTCCTCATATGGGAAGTTTGGAGTCATGTTGCCTTTGAGTTGGAATTTGATATTATTCACAGAAAATTATCAGCTGACAGTCAGCTGAGGAAGTCTCTGCTGTTGATTTCAAGCGCTCAAGAGGAGCACTAGCACAACTCCTCTTTAAACATATCAGGCCCTTGATACTGGTGCCAGGTAAACATCTGGGAGCGATCAGAAATGACTGAGTCAGCAGAAACCAACTCCTTAATGTGCTGAAAAGCCTGTCCAAAGTGGGGACAGAGAGGAGGCCTTCTTCGGGGTCTGAGGGAGTTAAAGAGCAGCACTGGACTTCGGAGAAGATTATTTTTAGAAAGCTATTTCCCCAGCTAATGGATGGCATCTGCTTTGCACGGAAAGCAGGAGAGCTGGTCGCATCTGAAGGCTGGCATGTGAGGCTGCTAAAGCCACATGCAGGCTGACTCCTTCAGGATGTCCTCATGTCACCTTATTCCTTATGGTACTGAGCTTTGACTGCCCCCCTGGTAAAATATATGAGTGGGTGCCTACTCCTGGGAAATGGGTGACATTTGCAGCTGAAGCATCCCAGGACCTGTGGACTTATGCCTGGCACAAGCTGACAGGGCAGGAAAATGCAAAAATCAGCTTGAGATACCAGGAAAGCATCTAAAACAGCAAAGCAGAGGGGGGTTAGCATTCTAAATCAGCTTCTAAACTGAGTTAGTCTGGGATCAGCTTTTAACCTGAGTTAGCCTGAGATCTAGGATGAGTTAGCCTGGGATCAGCTTTTAACCTGGGTTAGCTTGGGATCAGCTTCTAACCTATACAAAGAAATCCACTGATAAAGCCACAACATACTTAAAGCACTAAACTCCAGCAGCCCATCTCTTTACCCGGGATGCACACATTTCAAGCCTTGAAGAATTGTGTTGGCTTCCGAAGAAAAGCAGGATGACAAGTTCCTTGACACAGGACAACTTGAAACATTGCACCAAACACATCATAAATTCAGCATCTTCAAGCCCACGGGCCAAAACATCTGGATCTTCCATTGCAATCCACTCCCACAGAACCCAAGTGGGTGAGTTTCTATGTAAAACCACATAGAAAACCCACTAGTAACAGACACCACATGTGGTGACACTGAAATTCCTTTTACACAGGACTTTAAAGTAGAGTGGCACAAACTCTGGAGCACACTGGTGTGCCCACAGGCATCAGCTCTTAGACACTGTTACAGCATCCCTTGGATGTTTTCTGTTTGCAGAGAAATCCACTACTGTACTTGCAAACTCCTCCCATTCATTCCAGATTAATGTTTATTAATCTTACATTAACCTCTGCACATCATATAGTAAGGAAAGCTCAGACAGTATTGCGTTATTTTATACTATCCAGGCAACTTTTTGGAGAAGTTACTAAAATTGTGCCTTCTTAAAAAAGTAATTTCTTGCACACACCCCCCACCCCAAACCACATTTCAGAAGCAGGGACCAAACTTTACACTTACCTTGCCGAGAACTTCCAAGTCTCCAGGTAATTGCAGCTTCTCCAAGCCTACTTGCAGAAAATAAATTATGTATCTGAAATATTTAAACGAGGAGGAGGGGAGAAGGATGGAACAAGCCTCAGGAGGTGCGAGATGTGCAAGGTCTCAGCTCAGCAACTCGTACCAAGTGCAGTCTCACAGAGCTCCCCAGTGGTATTTATGCTCTCCAGGCAAAGAGGACAAGCATGGATCATCCAGGGTTTGGCAACGGGTGTGGAGTAATAACGAAAAGAAGGGGGGGGGGGGGGAAAGGAGGGGAAAAAAAAAAAAACAAGGGAAGGGGGCAGGAGCGGGGGGCCGAGATTGGGATCGCGGCAGTTTGAAGTCAGTCATTGGGGCTCGGCAGAGCAGGACCATCCTCCCAAAGGCGGGAGCACCGGGAAGGGAGAGGAGGAGGAGGAGAAGGGCAGCCCATGGTGGTATAAAAGAGCTCGCTGTGCTTTCCCCCGCAATCGGTGCTCGGGCAGAGCTCGCAGCGCTGCGGATTCCAGGAGCCCCGGTGGGGAGGGAGGGGGAATCCAAGAAAGGGTTTTTTTCCTGCGAGGGACTAAAGCCAGCTGGCTCCTCCCGGCTGCCAGCTCAGCCGTTCCTGCTCCTCACAGGGAAATCCCACAGCGAGGCATTTGGGATTTCCCAGCTCCAGCCCTCCAGCACACCTCATGGCATCCCCTTTTTTTCCCAGAGCTGGGTGTCTGCTGGGAAACAGGAGATTAATCCCTCTCTGCAGTTTGTTCCCAAAGTTCTCCCAGCGCTGACATTCCCTACGGCTCAGCCGAGAGCTCCAGGGAATAAGGAAACCCCCAGACAGGACTCACCTCTCCGGCAGTGCCGCTGATGCCCCAACAGCCCCAACTGTGACATCCAGCTCCGTGCCCATCGCCGTGGGTTTACTCACAGTAAAGGGAAACGATTGAGCAAAAGACAGGCTGAAAGTTCCTTCCCTTTTCTTTAAGTAAACAGCCGGGGAAAAACAAACCGCTCCGGTGAGTAACAGCGCGGGTATGTTACGGCACCTCTGCTGCGGCAGCTCCAGCCCACAGGGGGGTAAGCAGATCCAGCCATCACCACGCAAGGGAGTCCCGTGGGATCCCCATCCAGCAGCACTCCAGGGGCAGCACATCACCCAGGGTGTCCCTCTGTGGAAGCAGCACCAGTGACAACCCAGCGTGGAGGCAGGGGAACATCAATCTCCTGGATTTGGCACATCCAAGCAAAGCTGCCGTGACTTTTCCGAATCCACTGCCTAGTCCTCTCTCCAAAGTTCTTAGGGAAAAAAGTCCTTCCATTCTTTTAAGAAGTCAATATTTATTTCTTCAGGCAAAACACCAACCACTTTTATTTACTGTTTACTAGAAGGGAGTTTACAAGATACTCCCAGGGGTTTGTTTGGACCCTGCGGCGCTCAGAAAGCAGAAGGACATTTATCAAACTTGTTCAAGAGCACCAAATATTGGCAGTTGAGAGAGCACAACTGCTCTGAGCAGAGAACAGAACCCTCTGGAGTGCACTCCAAGATATAACTGATTTGATTTTGTCTCTTACACCATTTTCCCGAGAATCTTTCAAGAAGTTGCAGATTCCCATCACTCGGGGTGTATCTTCTGCTCCGTTTTCAAGCGAGACAGGGAGCCAGTCCTCACCAGTCAGTCCCAGTCCTGCAGCCTGGTACAGCCACAACACCCCTTCTGGCTGCTCTTCTCCACTGGCCACGCTCTCCCAGCTGTATTTACAAAGAGTTTCTATTTACTTCAAAACAAACCGTGTATGTGAACTGACAACACATGGTCCAGCAGTTGGACCTGGCACTTCTACTGTGCCAGGAGCAATTCAGTGCAACCTGGGCAGTTTGCTCCCAAAAAAGCTCAGACTTTGCCACCAACACTGACAAAGACCACCCAGAACTGGGCTGACAGAAGGTTCTGAACTGCTTTACTGTAAAATCACTGTATCCTCCTTTTTTTTTTTTTTTCCCTTGCTCCTCTGATTCACTCTGGATCAGTGACTTGCTGTATTTCCTGAAGGCTTATTTAATCAGCTGAAAGGTGCTGCAGCCCCCCCAGTTCCTAATTTCTCTGAATAACGAGGGCCAACACGGTGAACCATCGTGCCCCCACACAGGCTGCCACCCCAAAACCACACAGCTCCCCAGCCCTGACTCACAGCCCTCTGAAGGTGCTGTTCACCCCAATTACCATAAAGCTGAATTAACTCATTCTCAATCTCACATGCCGACGTACAAATAATTTCCAGACCTCAGAGAAATTTGGTATTTTGTAATCTCCACAAATGTTCCTATGGGAAATTAATCCCTGTAGGATGGTTTGGGTTGTCTGACTGCTCCATCAACCCAGCTGCTCTACAAAGATTTGATTTTTTATTTTATTTTTTTAATATATGCCAGGCTGATTTTCACTGTACAAGGTATGGTTGTGTTTAGGGATGAGCACAGCCTGGAACAAGGCTTTTTATCCACCTCACTTTGTCTGAAGTCAGCAGTTTTGGGCCATATGTTCAACTAAAGCCAAAACAATCAGAAGTTACTTTTAATCATTCCACATTATTACTGCCTTGATTACAACGTCTCCATTTCATATGTGGTAAAAGCCACATAAAGGAGGCTGCATATATAAGTATACATTAGGAGAGAGGCTTTTAATGGAATAACCAATGAATGGGAAGAAACACAGATTTCCCTGTGCCCTCCTAATTGACCATGCAGACAGCATGTCTTGATCTTCAACTTGAATTAATTCCCCTTTATTTCCAATTCAAACAGGCAATAACGGGCCCAAAGCCAGGCAGGGCAGAGGGAACAGCAGGGGGAGAGGCTGAAAACTGCAGGGTAAATCTTGGTGTTCTCTGGGCTTGATTCCTCCTCCAGAGCAGGGGAAGCACAGAAGGAATAACAGGTTCATCTGCAGCTTCTTTTCCATCTCACAACAAAGAACATTCCCCCAAATGCTTAATCAGCTGATGATACGCAAAGAAAACAACTCCCCATAAAACCTGTGCTGTTTCATCAGTGCCCAGGTAGAAGTTGAGGTAAGAAAAGGAAATGAGCACACAAGCAGCAGCAATTTCAAAAAATTTTGGGAGCACGGCTGACCACACTAAGTAGAAGTGAAATGTGAACTAAAAACTACAAAATTCTTCACTATGAGGGTGGTGAGGCACAGGTTGTCCCATCCCTGGACATTTTCAAGGTCAGGCTGGACAGGGCTTGGACAAACCTGGTCTAGTGGAAGCTGTCCCTGCCCATGGAAGGGGGTGGAACGAGATGAGCTTTGAGGTCCCTCCCAACCCAAACTGTTCTGGGATTCCATGAAAATGTCTCACCTTGTTCTCACATCTCCCCACATTCCCTGGTCACATCTGCAGTGAGAGATATTGAAACACGCTTTTAAAATAATAAATAAACTGGTATAATAATAAAGTAAGATCTGCAGACTGAGACAGCTCAGACCTATTAATGCAGGACCCATCTTTGGAGATTTCACCCCCCCAAACAGAGAAGGTGAATTGCAATCACAAGCTCCACAGTCCTCACAGCTGGTTATTTGCCCATACAAAATTCTTTCCATAAAATCCTTTTGGGTATTTAAAAATAGCCTGAAATAACCCCCCAGCTGCACCAACCTTCAAAATCTTGGGAACATCCCCAGCACGTCCAAGACTTGCTCCTCATTCCTAGTCAAAACCAGAGAGATGTAGAGCACATTTACAAAGATAAACCTGGCACAGACCACCACTGCCCTCTCCCACAGCCCAGCCCCAGGTGTGACATCACCCCCAGGGGACATTATGGAAACCAGTAGTTTCCTAATTAAAACACACACGACCTCCCCCCCACCCCCAAATACCTTGTGCCTTTGATAATCCTCCTCCCCAACTCCATCCAATTGTTCCCCTGCAGACCTGGCTCATGGCACAAGGTTTTCCCAATAGCCCTTTGGACCTGCACATCCAAAGTTTCCAGTTTTGAAAATTTTAGGTCTTAATGTGCTTTTTTAAAAAAAAAAAAAAAAAAAAACCATTGCTTAAACCCTGGTTTAAAAATCAGTAAACCACCGGATTTACGGTGTATGGGAGAGGGGGTTGCTGTGGGTGTTGGGGTTTTCTTTTACATAATCACACACAGACAAAGCAAATGATCAAAAGGCTGTAAAATCCTCATTTTGCAACAATGGCAAGAGCTTAATCCAGAAAATAAAAATTGTGGCTACGTGTCCACATCACTGTTGCCACATATTTTTTATTTCCCCTTGAGTAATCCACTGCAGAAGTCAGATTTTACCAGCAAGTGCATTTGTAACATACTCAGTGAAAAATTAAAAAATTCCTACCATCTGAACACTTCCAAGTCATACTAAGAGCGGATTTCAACACTTTTTAAACTGGCAATGACTCATTGCCATATCTTTAAAATAATAACACTTGTAAGCTCTACTAAGTAATGTATTGATTACTGATCACCTGCAGTTATATCTGGACCATTCAGGTAAACCTACGCTATCAGAAATGCAGCTTTTCACAATGCACTGGAGATAACAGGTAAATAAATACTCAATACAGCCACAAGAATAATTAAAAACAGGGTTTCTGCAATACAGAAAACGACTTCAACCAGGGTGCAGGAACAGGACGTGAATAACCAGCACAGAACTGTCCTTTCAAAGTCTGATTTCCCTCCTATTTGGAACAACCCCCCACCCCCTCCCCTCAGATTTCAAAATCAAAGCAGAATGCTCAATGTCTCACCAGTGTGGCTCCAGGGCAATTCCCAGCATGGGCAGCCCTGCCGTGGGAAACCCTGGGAGCACCAGCCCTCGGGCAGCCCCAGCTCCAGGGCACCGTGCCCAGTGAGCAGCCAGCAACTGTTTTCCCTGCAACCAGCCAAAATCCAAGTGAGCTTCAGAAAGAAAATTGTTTCAGAGTTGGTGGAATGTCACCAATATCAAGAACAGTGTCTCAGTCATGACTTGTAGATCAGAAAATACTAGTACTGCTTATCTATGAAAAAAAATGATACACATTTGGATACCCAAAACAACTGACAAAGCATCAATTGAACCTTCCCAGCATCAGGATTGCAAGAGTGACAACATTAACCCCACCTGAACATTCCAGAAAGAGAGCATCCATCTCATTAGCACCCACCTTTGAGGAAGGAAAACAGGACCGTCCCAAAGTGCCCCAGGGCTGGACACTCCCACCTACAGCTGGAGCCCGGGGCAGGAAGCTCCTTCCTGGATGGAATGGTAACACCACTGCCAGCAGCGAGCCACAGGCAGGAAAATCCCGAGCTCTTCACCATCAGAGCAGAGGGAAGATGAGTCAGGGCAAACCAGGAAGGCTTTGAACAGGTCCTGCTGCTCATCCAACATATTTTTTTCATCAAAAGTTTTCCATGAAAATGTCGACTGGCTAAAGGAGGGAATAGTTTAGTTGAAGACAAAACACCACCTACCTCAGAAACAACTGGGGGGGGCTTTCAGGATACAGAAGGGATTCCATTCCCTCTCCCGGCTGGCCAGGGCTCAGGTCAGTCCCAAGGGACTGCCACATCCCTTGGGATTTCCTCTCCCTCCCCCTCTCCTCTCAAAGTTCAGCTCCATCCAAATGCAAAATGGGACATTCTGAAGCTTCATGAAGTTGTAAACCTGAAAGAATATAATCTACACTTCAGCTGGGGAAGGCCCCCTACACCTCATGGAAGTGCTACATGGAAATCTTCAGAGTTTCCAAGGGTAGGATTTACACCTGAGGAAAAACAAAACCCACACAACACACCTTAAACCAACTTTGTGACTTTTATTGATGGGCGACAACTTTATACTTCTAGATATCACTAAACTGTGTACAATTAGGAACTCAACATTATAGGAGAGCAGACAGCAAAATTAAACAAAGCAGACTTAAAGAAATATCAATCTTAATTATTTTGCCCATTTTCTTAATTTCATGTACACAGAAGCATAAATGCAGTTTGAAATTTCTTAATAGCAATAAAGTTACAATCACCCATCTATATAGACTAACATCTTAACTCCAAATATTTGATCTGCAATGTGTACTTAAGCAGTTTCTCATCGCACAATTATTAAAATGTGTCTTCTTATCAGGAACCAGCAACTCTGCAGTTTGTACATGTTTTGAAGCACAAAGGACCATTTCCATCTCATACACATCGGCTCATATTTTACCACTTATCAAAAAAACTATTGGGGAAAGCAGAGAGAGCTTTTTTATTTTTATTTATTTTTTTAACTTTTTTTTTTAATTTTTTTTTTTTTTTTTTACTGAAGTAAAGATAAAACATTTTCACAGAAATCTACAAGTTCTGTTGCTGGTGCAGGGTTTTCTTCTACTACGCATTTAGAAAGTGGGAATTAAATGTCAATCCCTTTATTATCTTAGGATTCAGCATGAACTCAGATTAATTTTTGTTTCTTTTTTTTTTTTTTTTTTTTTTTTTGATTCACAAGACTCCAGTCTTCCAACCAAGCCACTTCATTCTGGCAAAAAGTCAACACAAACTACGTCGTGCACAAACCCACGGTAGTTTCCTTTATCACTCTTATAGTTGCAAGGGATGGGGAAAAAAGAAAAGGGGGAAAATAAAAAAAAAAGAAAAAAAAAAAGAAAAATTAAAGAAAAAATAAAAGGAAAATTAAAAGAAAAGGAAAAATAAAAGGAAAAAAAAAAAGATTCACTCAGAAGAGCATTTACAGGAGAGGAAATTAGTGATAGTTGGCGTCCTAGAGGGCAGGGTGCTGCAGGCAGGGGTCACAGCAGGTCCACACGGCGGTAGTACAGGAGGTAGGCTGTGCGTTCCGCAGTCGGCTTCACCACCTGGTACTGATGGATCACCTTCACGGCCTGGTCGTCGATGCGCAACCAGCCGTTGAGCCCGATTTGGAAGACGTCCGTGGTGTAGTGGCCACCGGTGGCGCTGTTCCCGTGGTGATACACAACTGTGGGGAGACAGGAGTGAGGCACAGGGCACCACCCACACACACAGAGCCAGGGAAACGGGGAATAAAGGGAAAGGCTCACCCACGGAACAGCCCAGGTTGGAAGGGACGCACAAAGGTCACAGTTCAACTCTTAATGAAGGGCCTGGGTGGGGACTGAACCCACTGCCCTGGCATTATCAGCACCACGTTCTGACTAACGGAGTCAACCCGCTGCCCCTCACTGTTTTCTCCAGATGGGATGATCTGGCTCAGGCAACAATCTTTTAAGTATTTTTTAGTTCTTGCTTACATTTGATTCTGTGTAGAATCACTGAGTGGTTTGAATTGGAAGGGACCTTAAAGCCCATCTCATTCCACCCCCTGCCATGGGCAGGGACACCTTCCACTATCCCAGGTTGCTCCAAGCCCTGTCCAACCTGGCCTTGGACACTTCACAGAATCATAGAATCAGCCAGGTTGGAAAAGACCTCTGAGGTCATCAAGTCCAACCCCTGATCCACCACCCCCATGGTTACCAGACCATGGCACTAAGTGCCCCATGCAGTCTCATCTTAAAAACCTCCAAGGACAGAGAATCCACCACTTCCCTGGGCAGCCCATTCCAATGCCTGATTACCCGCTCTGTAAAGAATTTCTTCCAAATATCTAACCTAAACCTCCCCCGGCAGAGCTTAAGACCATGCCCATTCAGGGATGGGGCAGCCACAGCTTCTCTGAGAATTCCATCCCAGCCCCTCACTACCCTAACAGGGAAGAATTCCCTCCCAATATCCAATCCAACCTTGCCCCCTGTCAGTGTGAAGCCATTCCCCCCTGTCCTGTCACTCCAGCCCCTGGTCAATTATTTGTCACGCTTCTCCAGTATACCAAATCTCATGATTCTAAGCAAAGGGTTAAGTAAATTAAGAATCAAAAGCATCAAATTGTATTTTATAACTTCCTAGAGGATTTTCTGGAAAGGATTTGCCTCGTAAAGGCTGTTTGCAATGAGTGTAGCACACCCTGCAGAGCCTTCCAACAGGTACTGCCAAGCTTATGGGGATACTCTAAGCTACACATTCACTCTGCTGACCACAATAGTATTTTACTGAAACTATTTGTAAATAAAAACCTCTCTAATGGCCTATTAAAAAAATCAGGTCAAACTATGTAGTGATCTATTTAAAAAAACCCAAAAAATCAGGGCACACTTTTCCAACTGGCTCACATGTTTCAGTGCAGTTATCCCCCTCCAACCACGGCTTTCATTTTCACTGTAATATTATTCTGAAACAAAGTTCTAGGAGAGAACCAATTATGAAAGAACCAATCTAAAAGTTTCACATTTATTAGTTCTCAGTAACCTCCTGAACACACCTGTGAACTGAACACCTCTGATTATCTGCTAATTCCAAGACAGACTCAAACTGCCTTCTTTCCCTGTCTCTTTTCTGCAAAAGGCACAATACTCTCCATCTATGCATGTGGGGGAATTTAGCAAGTAATTTTTTTACATTAGCCTAAACCTGAACTATTTTCTAAACTTTACTGTTTGACAGATAAGCAAATTCTGGATGATATCTGAAACTTAATTTGGTGACACAGAACTTGGGGTTCAAGGGAATGCAAAGCCAGTATTCAAACAGCTTTTCCCAAAGACATCTGAAACACTATTCTGAGAATCTGTGCTGTATTTTAGGCACAGTTATACCCCATATGTATTCCATCTTCTGCTGGTATTTGTCAGGGTGGGTCTGCTACAAAACTTCTTGTAGAGTTTGATCAGTGAGATCCATAAATACAGATGTAACAATATACATGTTATACACGACAATAAACCCGTGCAAAAACCCCACTAAATACAGGAATTTCACACCCACAAGCTACTTCAGTATAATTTTAACTGTAACTCCAGTGTTCCTACAATTCCACATGAAGAATCTGCATTTGCAACCCAGGGACCAGAGGCACAGAGATTAAATAATACCTGCAAAGAGCCGGTAGGTTCTTTGGCCTTTAAAAATTTTACTTTTCACACCAGGAGACAGTAGCTCTGGAGGAGGAAAACAAAGTCACAAAGGCAACAGTTAGAAAATATCGAAATTTAATTTCAAGGGGATCAATTACTTCTCAGAGAAATCAACACTGTCATAAAGGAGAAAGTTGAATTGAAATTTCTCCTGCAGCCTTTAAAGAACGGTCATGGTTTTGATACCTCTTAATCAAGAGACTGAATTTTCAGGTTTGCTGAACACTGTAGTTTATGGGAGGTTTAAAAATACAACTAAAAGTGAAGGGAAAAAAAAACAGAACAAAAGAAGAGACCTTATTTTTTCTCTTTCATTCCTGCTGTCAGGCAAGGACAAGGCTGCATTTTCTATAAAACATCAGTTTCCTTCCATCGGCCATTAATTATTTAAATAAATCTGTGATAAAAATATCCAGCATTACTTGGCAACAGCCTTGTAGAGGGGACATAGCCCTCATTCAAGAGGATCACTTCCCGTTATTGTCCTCAGCAGTCTATAATTACTTCATATTTACTCCAGCCTATAACTCTATTCCATAAATCCACAGGAAGATCTCCTCTGGTCAACCCATTGTCTAGGAAGTGCCAAAGGTTTTTAAATCTTTCATCATAATGTTCTTTCCAAAACAGATGCTCCAGCTCTTATAAAGGCAATGTCAGGTTCAGCAAGACTGAACTCAGGAACCCAAACGGTATCTTTTTAAGAATAAAATAAAAGGAAAAAACATACAAAATGTTCGTCCAAATTACTGAGTTTTCAGACAACGATGAAAACAAACATCTTGTGCAGAAGAAATAAAACTGAAACACAGATACCTGAGAAAACACAGTGTTATCTGTTCTCTAAAGAGGGGAAAATTCTGTTCAAAAATCTTTACCTTTACTAATTTCCAGATCAACAGGATACTCAATGTTCTTGATAAGCTTCTGACACCCCCCAGTCTTCTCATACACGAACCGCTTGAGGTGCAGAACAAGAACAGGGGGCAGCTCTTCCAGTGTGACTCTTCTGCTGATCTCCACCTGACACACACACAAAGAACACCAGTAACTTCTTGTTAACTGCTCAAAAATCACTCCTTCAGATGAGGAATAAGTGTTTAATTTTAAATACACTTGCAAAAAAAACCAGATTTGTTAATTAATTTATTATAAAAACTGCAGTTAATTACTTAAACACAATGGATCTTCAAATAAAGTGCTGTCTTAAAGGACAACTCAGTCTTTTCAAAGAGAGAAATATGAGTTATGACCACACTTTTCTCTAATAAATAGTGATTTTTATATAATTATAACCAAGCAATCCACAAAGTTGCTGTCTGAAAAGCTGAAACTGAGCTCGGAACTGCAGAACAGAAATGTTTTGCCTTCCTAGAAATTAAGACATAAAAACACTTCTCAAAATAACTGCTCAAGGTTTTTTCTTCCACTTTTTATTGGGAAAAATCTCTTTATTGGCAGTCACCAGAGTATTATTTTTCAATACAGGGCTAGATTCTGCTAGAACCTACTAAGTGGGGAATAAAAATTCATGGGGAAAAAACTATTCGCTTTCCAAGTAGTCTGAGAATCCCAGGGAATGTGAAGACTCCTCCTAAGGAGTACGGGGAAGGGAATCCGGAAAACTCAACAAGGTAAGGTCAGTTTGTTGCTCAAGACACTGAAAATATCTGTAAATAGGAATAAGAGACTGAAAGATCACTTCAATGAGAATAAACATTAATCTCTTAACATATTAACTATCAAATATTCAAGAGCTAACCAACTGAACTGTAGGACCAAAAGGAACCAAAAACTCTTTCTTCAAATGCAAGTGAAATTTAAGTCAGGAATAGCAAGAGGATGTCACTCCATTTTAAACAGCTGCTTGCATTTAAAATGCCTAATTTAACACTGCATGAAAATCTGATTTTCTGTTCGTATTAATACACACAAAATTCAAAGACAGCTCAAAGTGATCAAAAACCAAATTTTAAGATAAATCATTCACATGTATTTGGAAGATTGCTCTTCTATCTATTCTATGCCCACAGGTTAAGCCAGATTAAAACAATCAGGAGACAGTAATAATTTTTACTAATATAATAATGTTATTTTTAGCTTTATCAGTAATCCTGAGCTTCCCATCTGTAAAATGGACATTAAATACTTCTTTGCAACACATTCTGGAAATTACTATCTGCAAAGTCCTTTGCTGGTTCTACAGACAATGAGTTCAGTGTTTTTACTACAATTTTAGTACAAGAACAACTATTTCAATTTGAATTTCTTAAAAAAAAAAAAAAAAAAAGAAAAAAAGTCTAGAAGACACTGGGGATGGTTGTATTTCCTTCCAAACTCTGAAATAAGCCAGCCCAAACCTCCAGCACCTAATTTGAACACCCATTTCTTCCAAACCCCCTAATTGAGCACTGGGTTGTCAGTCAAGAAGTTAAAACCATCTGCAGGCAAAACCAAAAAATGAATGACTGGCAAGACAAGATCCATGTGGTAAATCATGATGAGCTGGCATTGCAAATGTTTCTTTCACATGGAAAACAACTGGAGAAATGAATGTTCTGAGCATTCAAGGCAAATTTCAGCTATTCATCTTTGGCTTTTCAAAGAAAATGATCCATCTTTTCTTTATCTCACCCTATTCTCACTTGGAGTATTCAGAAAACTCACAGATACAGACATGAATGTCAGAGAGAACACCTACAACTCCAGAGTTATCCACAGTGTACAGGAAATTTCCACCTGAGCAATCCAGGCACAGCAAAGATGATGTTCTTTACTGCTGCCCATCATAAGGAGCAAGGCAATGCCTTAGTTTAATTTATTACCCTCTACCACAAGTTCTCAAACTGCAAGGCCCAAGGCAAACTTTCCCTCCTTGGGAAGATTTTTCTATTGCAATTATTATTATTATGTATTAATTGAAAGAGGAGATTAAAAAAATTTGCAAAGTTGCTTGGGAATCATCAGATATTTTAGAGGTTCTACACTGACTTCTACCAGGCCTCCCATCAACGAATATTTCCATTTTTGATCTGTAAGTAACCTGTGGAAACCAAAACCCCTCAAGGACAGCCACACACACAACCAGGCAAGTGTTCTGCTCCAGGAGTTTTCTTCCTAAAGCAAGAGCCTGCTTTGAAATGAAATTTTGAAGAGCTGTTCCTTTACTAAAAAAAAATCTGGCAATTCCCAGGAATCAGTATGTTATGATCAGCTAAACATAACTGTTATTATTATCACCGTTCACTCTGTTAATTTAATATACCCTGCAGCAAAATCTCCAATAAATTACTACACCAGCTATTTACAGGCAGGGTTTTGATTAAGGGTTAATTCTCTTCCTCTCAGTGTATGTGCTCACATATAAGATATTTTACTGCTGCAGGACACTCGGGAAAGCTCCTCCCTCTTTTGTTAACATAAGAGTGTTCCAACAGCTACTTGCAAAGCAAAAGCTGTATAAAAACCCTTTTAAAAAACTTGAGGAGTTGGCTGTGAAGAAAAGGCTCAGCAGAACACACCTCCTGCTTGGTTTTTGTGGTGTATCCCTGGACAGACTCTCTTGCCACCAAACTTTCCAAGGCGTCCTGCACTGTGCGGATCTTGTCTGACTGGATGTCCAGCTGCAGGGTGAAGAAAGGTTGCAGTGTAGCAGACTCCTTGGAACTCTGCTGGTAAACAACAGATCTGTGGGGGGGAAAGAAAAAGTTCAAATGTAATGGAGTGTCGTTTTCGACAATACAGAACCTTCAAGTCAGAAAAATGTTATTTAAGTAACTCATTTTATATTAAATTCAAAGCAACACACATAAATACAAACGTTAAGCTTCAAGTTTCAACAGGAAAACACCCACTTTAATGCTATTTAAATGGTTTTAACATCCACTAAGGACATACTGGATGGGATATAACCAAATTGTTTTATGTATGCAAATATTAAAACAGCTATTGGATAAGCATCAAAAGTTTAAAGGAAAAGCCTGAAATTTTTGATTATGCATTAAAAAAAAAAAAAAAATTCACCTCCAGGCTCTTTTTGTGTTAGTTTTGAAATTACATTTCCCAACAGATCTTCAGAAGTGCAAAGTCCTAGTGCTTATCTGTGTTCTGCTGTAAAAATTGCAATTGATTACAGATTCCCCAATAAAAATACTCTGATTTCTAAGTCACTTCACTAAGTCCAATTTTACAGTGATTTTAAATTGTTTGCTTAAATCTTGCCACAGGAAATACAAACTCTGCTCCATCAAGGACTGGCATTTCCTTTTTCCTCCCATCATTTTCAGTGTCCAGACTTCTTCCATGTACATAAATTGGAACCTTTTGGAAAACTAGCAGAGGGAATGACCTGGGGCAGGAGTACATGTTTGCTGGGTTTTTTGGGGTTTTGTTTTTGTTTGAAGTGTGTTCAGTTGCAGCTTTTAAGTAGCCTGGCTTGGTGACCACTGTTTTGTGCAGTGGGACAGAACTCACTGCACGAAGTGGATCTTCCTGACTGTCATTTTTCTTAAACTCCACTGGAAAAAAATAAAGAATTTTTTTTTCCTTTTATTTGGAAGGCAGTACTTGCATTAAAAATCTCCAGCTTCTACAAAAACCTGGCTTTACGCAGCCAAAGAAATTTTCCATTTATTATGGTGTTATGCATGACAAGGCTTGAAAACACAATTATAATTAACACAGCCCTGATCCATGTGGCCATGCTGGAATGTCTCCAGGTCAGGTAGGAAATGTTAATGTTCAGATTAATGTAGGTTAAACAAAAGAGCCCCTCTGACTCAGGCAAAGCCCTGAAGCACCAACAGAAACAGCCAGTGCAGCTTTATATTGGCAAACATATATCCTTTAGAGGAAAGGGAGGGTATGGAAAACTGTAGCATCTTTATTTCAGTTTATCACTTCCTCCTTGGCTGTGTTAAAGGACAAAAGCTTCAGCACACAGCAAGAGCACTGTTTCAATCAACAAACCCTTCCCTGCTTTGGGATACACTTCCTAATTTTTTTTTTTTTAAGCAAACCATTACTGAGAGCAATAATCCAGAGAAAAACGTTAACAGCTCCAACTGTGTTCAAGACCAGGTATTAAAATTTAATGAATAATAGCAATAATATTTGAAAAAGAGAATGTTAAGAAAAACTTTAAAAAAAAAAAATTCTTAGAAATTATACCGTAATATTTCTTCAGAACATTTTCTTCACAAAGATAAGCAGAAATTTATATGAGAGGAAACCTTTTCTGGATTAAGATTTTTTTGTAACACCATCACTTATTAGGATAACTACAAATCTCAACTGGACAAGGGAAAATGCATCATTTGCAATGAATAATTAATTGGGCACCGCAAAAATTCTACATTAAGAGTTTTTCAGGAAAACTTTGTACTTCCACATTGCTAAGGCAGACTTTATGGGCTGTCTGCCCAATCAGTACTTTATAGACTCAAGCCTTACAAGGCCAGCCCAAAGTTTCCCAAGTCTAAAGATGCCAATTCAAACCATCTTTTCCTTGCTGCTTTTTCCATTACGTTTTTCCAGCTTCTGATGCTTCCATTCAGTGGAATTCTCTTGCCATTTCTGCATTCAGTCCTTCCTATCTCCACCCTCAGCCTCAGAGGATGAGGCTTTCCAACATCCCATGGGATGCTGTTCCTTTGGCAAATTGTGCGGCCCGGTGTGAGGGACAAGTACAGTGGATGTGGTGACAGCAGACAACAGATGTTGCACTGGGCCCTTGGTGTGTGTTTTTGCCTTTTCTTTCAGTATCACCTTTGCTTTGTATCATTTTTTGTGGATTTCCACAGCATTCACTCAGTATTTTAATACAAAAACTAATGGAGTCAAGTGGAGATGTAAACAATTCTGACCACAATAAATACACTTAAGGTATTAACAACCCCTTGGGTACGTGAGCCATCAACGTACAATTCCATCAATACCTACAAACATCTGCCTGCCAAATTCTATGGAAAATATAATCTTATTTGCCAGCTGTCTGGCTCAAAACCCAGAAGACTAAATAATTTCAGAGCATTTCACAGGAAGAAGGCACTAGCCCACATTATTCACACTTCTAGACTGAATATCTGGCAACACAGAGAGTCAAACACCAGCAATTAAGTGTCTGTCTCCAATTTAAAAATAATTCTTCAAGTCTAGCAGTTTTGAGTATGTTTTTAGCAAGTGTTTACTCTGCTTTCATTTTGAATTACACATTTCTCCAAACAAGTCGTGAGCCTTCCTTTCCAAAAAATATTCTTTCAGTATCTACTTTCTGCCTTCATCTGGTGTCAGACCTGAATATAAGTAAAATATCCCACATTCTTTTCATTTCAGTAACATCTTGTAGCAATTTATATTTTTCCAGACTCCTTTTGCCTTTAACATGTATTAACTATTAAACAGAACTTTCTCTGGGAAGCATTAAGTGCCTAAAAGACTAAAAGCCCACAATTTTCTACTTTATTTCCTTCTTTTACTCACAAGATTTAACTCTTTGTAAATCTCATTATCTCTTAGTATCCTTATTTACAACACGAGTCAAGAATTCTCAGAGGACACAAAAATTAGGCAGACATTAATATTCCATACATATTCTCTACACGCATTGCTTCGCTTCTCACAATTGTTCTTTTAAGACACTTCATAAGATTCAGCCTCAACAATTTCCAGGCCAAAGTACTGTACCTTATGTGACCACCAAAAATATCAGTGATCGGAGTCTGCACAAAGTCAGCCTGTCGAGTGACTGATGACTTGTTGCGAGGTCCCACTTGCTCCCACTCGTCCTCACTGCCTTCCCCTTGTTCCTCCTGCTCCTCCTCCTCGGGAACAGCCTGAGCTTCGGGGCCGTTGGACACCGAGAGTTCTTCCAGTGACCAAGACAAAAAAAAAACCCCCACAGTGAGTTTTTTTACAAATAAAACAAGTAGACAGATAAAGAAATAATAATATTAATAATAATTTCCAAGGATGAAATGCTTCCACGGATCAACTGATTTGATAAATGAAAGAGGACGAGCGTTTTCCAGGCTCGCTCCTGGCTCGACACATCCTGTATTAACAGAACCCAGCTCACTGATGACTTTATGTAAATAAATGGAGTTTTCTAGCAAAGTTTGATACATTTTTAGCAGTAAATTTATGGGGTAGAAAATTAGAAAGTCAAGTGTTGTTCTGGAAACATAATTAAGCCACTATTAAATACAACTCCTTCTCTGCACAGGTATTTTACAGGGAAGCCAAAGCTTAGCAAATATTTTCTCTGCAAGTGCCCGAGTCAGGAGGCTGTAAACTGCACACAGCTACAGAACAAAATGTGGAAGGACCATTTTTAATCTTAAAAAATTTACCCAACTTAAATCAGATAACTAGGGATCTTAACTCTACAGTTGGCTAAGGCTCACAGTATTTTGTTTCATTTTTAACAGGGGGCTCAACCATAAAGCCACTATAAAATAAAATGGTATTTTACTCTGCATACAAATTCTGGTAATTCTTCCAAAGAAAAATTCTTCACCAACTTTGTCAGTAGGAATTTTAAAATCATTTAATGTGCTGGTTTATAGTGGATATAAATTAGATGTTAGTCTAGAACTTTCCACTTCAAAAAGAAGATTTTTAACAGTGGTTTAAAGATCAGTGAAAAAAGACACTGATCTATTTTGAGCTCCTACTGAGAGAGCCAAAACCCCAGAAAACAACTGACACTGCAGGTATTATGAATGACAAACACACCCATGCTTAAGACAAGACCAGTCAACTTGAGTTAATCTCAAACAATTTGTAATATAGAATTTTGCTGCTTAGGAGGACCAGGTATATGACTGATTGTCATTCAGAGCATTTACAGAATGATGGTGCTCTTCTAAATACCCAGTAACTTCAGATCATTTATAAACAACAGAAGGGGCTCATTTTATCCAGATTTTAATAAAATATTATTTGTTAATGTCCGAGTCCCTTAAACCATGGCACTCTACCCCTATCTCAACATCTACTCTCAGTATTACTCTGTGTTACAGAATCACCACACAAACACAATATTTGAAATAAATTGTTTTCTATCAAGGGAAAAAGTATCCACTAACTTTCATTATGTGGAGAGAGAAGTTTCTTGAGGGTCAGCATTTCTTCATGTAGTCCATTGAGGATAAATCCCAAGTATTCTTCAGCATCTTCTTGCCTGCCCTGAATAAAACATTTTTCTCAATTAATTCTATGACATTTTCATTATTTTCTTTTAACAGAAGCTTCATGACATGGACCATCCAGCTTTCTCCTATTAATTTAGCTTATTTAGCAACTATTCAGCCTAAGTCATAATGTCAAATAAAGTTTAAATTTTACTGTCACAGCAGCTCATTTTTAACCAGTTCAACCCAAACTGCCCTAAGCAGTAAATACACCCATAAACTTCACATGGCATTTTTCCATTCTCCTCAACACAAACTCCATTTAACAAGTGACATGCAATTTTTTTTCTTTTAAAACCACTATTAAGAGTTGCTGTCAAGCCATGGCCAAATCAAAAGATGGTTTCAACTACTACCTTTTCTTTAAATTGAAACTAAACCTGAAACACTATTTGGACCTTCTACCATTCCAGGCTGAACCCCTCACAAAAATGAACAACTGCTCATTTCTTGAATGTCAATCCATTGGTAACTTCATTATAAAAAGAGATGTTCCATTCCAATTAATTCTGACATATCAAACTGCCAAACCTATAATTAACTAATTCAAGTCCCAAGGCAATTGAGCTTTGTTATAAGGAGCTACCAATTAGCTGATTGTCGTGGTGTTTGAGCACCGACTCTGCTGTGGCTTCACACAGTTTCAATGACAGGGACTGCCCTCAATGCCACCACAGAAGTCAAGGGGTTTAAGTCCCACCTTTTCTGACAGACTCGACTTTATAACCGTCAAGAGTCTATAAATGTAGGTCGGTTCAAAGGCAGCTCCTGGTCGGATGTCTCTCACTATTTTATCACCTAAAGCTGTAAAGCAAAAGAGAAGTAAATATAAATAACAATATAGAGAAGTATTTTCTACATTATACATTAATATTCTCTTCACACATCACTAGCTTTTGGAGATCAGTATTTTTTTACTAATAGTTTTATTCTAATCTTGGTACTCCTGTCTGTAAACATTTTTTAAAAAAAACCATCTCACATCATCCTGCATAGACTGACAGATGCTTTGGAAAAGTCAATAAACACTCTGAAGACTAACAAGAATATCCACAGCCATCATAAAAGAATATAATAGTTCTATTTAAATTTTTGTACTTGGAGAACACTTCCGAAAAGTTTTTGTGTATTTGCAATTCTAGGATCATTTTTCCTCACTGGAGAAAAAAAAAACCCCAAGAAATAGTTTGACAGAATGTTCCATCTAATGTCAATACAAGGCCTCGAAACTATACTTGAAAACTACCCAATGAAATGACCTAAAAGTATAATAAGTTGCATAAGTCAGTGAGATTTGTTTTACAGAAAGAAACCACAGAAATGTCTGAACTGTTTGGAAATCACTGGAACAACCAGCTCCTTGTGATATTTTCTTATCATGTTACATAAAAAAAGTTTCAGGAATGTGTTTGTTTCTGTAAGCTTGTAATACAACAGACTTGGTTTAAAATTAAGATTAAAAAACCCTGAAATCTGTAAGATAATTTATTTGCATCAAAAAACATTCTATTCCTCACTACACGATCATCATTGAGCCTAAAGCTGCATTAGCAGGAGTCATACACTCCTGAAGTTTTCACTCTGGAATCAGAAGCCAGGATAGTATTCCTGCAGGCAATCTCCAACTGCTCAACAAGCCTGATCTGGCCCCTTTTGTTCCAAATGAATGTGAGAGTTCAGGATTTAAGGAAGGATGATAGAATTGAGCAATGTGATAAACCAAACAGCTGGAAATAGGTAAGGAAGGAAGTGGAGTAAAATACAGCGAGTATTTTTTACATGATTTTGCTAGAAAGGGCACGTTCTGAGAAGAAAACAATTAAGTGAACCTTCAGCAAAAACTATTCTTATTGCACTTTTGCATTGAAGAAAAAATTTAAGGTGTAACATCTCCGACCTCTTGACATGAATCACCAATAAGAAAAATGACTTTATGACTTTCCTGCCCCTATTCCCACTCACCTTGCTTTGCTTTAGGAGGCACAGGCATATTAGTGAACTCATTCATTAGACGAACACTGCAACAGAATGGAAGGAACAACTCCACGTGAGCAGCAAGTTCAGACTTAGAAGGACAAATAATAAAATCAGATCACAGCCATTATGACTGCCAAAAAATAGAGTATCACCACAAAGTCTGAGTAAAGACATAAAAATCAACCTGATCACTGTAATGAAACCCAGGTGTTTGGCTGGTTTGATTTTTGCATATTAAACATAATTTACAACTGATAGTCCCAAGGCAAAGGGAAGTATCTTCCCTGACTAGTCAACCAATTGTAAAATACCAAGTCCATTATAAAAGACATGGATCACCCAAAAAACACACAGGAGAGACTTCTGGGCACAGATCAAGTTTCAGCAACAATCATTTGTCGTTTCTGAATGAGCTCAGTCAGATCCCAGACTTCCATTCCCTTTTCCCAAGCTACTTACAAACTGTCTAGCATCGGAGTTGAGGTACACGGCCTCTGCGATTTGGAATACATTGGAATGGACTTCATTAAATGATACATTGGAGGGCAAGCAACCAAGGCCTGCAGGGTCTATGCCAGTGGCATTAAGGAAATAAGCAGAAAATTCATCTGTATGTTAACAAAACATTCAGTTATATTTATAATTCTATGCAAACTCTGTATTTTTATTACGTCGATCAATCCAATAACACTGGAAAAGAAGATGAAGCTTTATCACAACATTAACCAATGATGTGCAGAAGTTATACTGAAAAAACACTTCAGTGACATTTTAATCATGGCAAAGAGGAAAACATTTTGCCCAGGTGCAGGAGAGAAAAAGAACCTTCACAGGAAAGACTTCATAAAATTAACAATTTGAAAATTGGCAAGAGATAACCTGTAAGGTGTTTTCCGAGAAGAATGGAAGAAGCTGACAGATTTTACATCAAAGGTGGTGATTCACCCCTGTACCCAAACCAAAAGTAACCCTCTGTGATGTGAGACATTCTGCAGTGTCAAGAGTTGGGAGCAACCAGTCAAACTCCAGAGTATACTGGGAGAATAATAGTTTAAAACCACCTACTTGGTGAGACCAGTGAACACAGAAAATGCATTAAAAGACTGAAGGGAAATGACAAAAAAGGCATCGATCTCAACAGCTACAGAGAGAGATTAATTTGATCCCTCCAGTGTGCAAAAACTGAATAATAAATTCCCATGTAACACTTCAAGACTGAAAAAATGGGAGCTAATATGTATATGTAACAGCTGAGTGCACAACTGGTTATGTAAGATACAAGCTAAAGTTTGAAGCACAATTGTTGGTCTGGAAACAGTTTATTAGGCTCTGTCATGATCAGTCTTGAAATTGTCTTAGTATTTTTCCCTTGCAGTACCAGCACTTGGGGCATCCCAGCTGTCACTCACAGTGGGCCTTGCTAACATAGGAGATAATTTTAAAAATCATTCATTATTTTTATTCATATTATAATATAGCACTGAAGGACAACCTCTGTTCCCCAAGGTAAAAGTTATTTTTGCAGGGAAATACAATTCCAGTACATTAAGAGCAGGCTCATCCTCCATAATGTAATGTGCAAAAGGATTATTTTAAACATAATAATGACAGCCTGTTCAACAAAAACCCAAATGATCCACTTACCAAACTGCCGACACAAAGCCCAAGAGTCAGGACATTTACTTCAAGTACAAAAGATAAATAACCACCTAAATTGATGCACAGAGCAAACGTAAGTAGAAATTAAGGGTTTTCAATCAGGAGAAAGTTACAGTCCTGCAGTATTTTGGTACAGGTAACAACTGCACACAGGATTGGAGGGAAACTCTGGACATGAGCTGCTACACTTCACATCTTAACCACAGCAACAGGATCTGGCAAGACAAACACTTTTATAAAATACTTACCAGAGCAAACCAGAAAAACTCTGACAGATGTAATACACAAATTTTAACCTAAGACCATTATTGTTTTCCCAAGGGAAGGATACAGCATTGATGTAGCACCAGTTTCCTTTGTTGATCAGCCCTCGGGGTTGCAAAGACACTGGTTTATGTATTAGCCTTACACTTTCCAGTATTTCTGCAGGATGAGAAACAGTAAATTGAGCATCAGCAAAACTCACATGTGGCCATCAAACAAGCATCTGTTGCTGCACCACAAAATAATTCAGTTCAATGTACAAGATTCCCAGAAACTTCAGCAAATCATTTTCACTCCAGCTGAGTACTGCTTATATCTCAAACCAGACGTCTTTTTTCCACCAGAGACATCCTGGAATTCGGATCAGGAGGATGCTGGTACAAGAACCAACCACTGCCATTTCAAAACTGACAAGACCCACTTGGTTTTATTTTTGTTTCCCTAAAAGCAGATACTTTTATTTAGATAGATACATAGATATAACATCCCGTTAGCTGGCAGCACTTGTCCCCAGTTTTAGGAAGTATTTTCCAGATTCTTCAGCTTTGAAGGGAGATGAAGATGACAGAGCAGTCCCAGTTTACAAGTTTCACCATCCACTGTCTTACAACAAAAACACCTCAGTGCAAACAGACAGATGTTACTGTGCTCTTCAGAACGGGCTGTTTTATTTACTGGTTTAAGACTTGCAAAATCTATGAGATAACAGCCTTACATAATGTAATTCCTACTGTTTTCCTGCTTCCAAAACCTTCTGCAATGACCCAGGGTTAAAACTTAGAAACCACTGCACATAACTGTGTCTCAGTTACGAAACAAGAGCAACACAGGGAGTTTTTCCAGGAATCCTGACCTGTTATTTATGTCCCTAAATGAAAACTGTTTAAAGCAAATATTGGAGCTGCTGTATTTTAAATTTTCAAAACAAGGACAAGAGGTATACAAGTCAGAATGAAGAGATGCAAATGAACATGGCAATTGTTTGAGTTGTTCACTAGAAGAACGCATAAAATAACATGACACATATGGAAAAACAGAGGCACAAAGTCATAACTAATCAGAGGTGGCAGAACTGAAAACAAAATCCATGTCCTACTTCCAAATCATCTCCTTACCTACAAGACTGTATTTCCTGCAGATACAACCAGTTCTAATCAAATTAAAATGCCAAAAAATAGGATATTTTTAAATCAGTTATCTATTACATAAAGAACCCGGCAGCTGAAAGAGCAGACCAAAAAAAAAAAAAATGGAAAATGGAAAATGTAGCAGAGATGCAGATGAAAACTCCTCTGAGAGTGCTGAAATAGTTATTAAATTACTGCTCAAGTATTTCAGGATATATTAATAAAACAGCAACATTTGAACTGTGTTGTGCACACATACAAGCCTTCTGTTAATACAACTAAGCACTGCTGGAAATTAGGATAAAAATAGAGGAAAAAATTTATATTTTGAATGTCTATCAGTAACTTTCGACATTAACTCTTTCCTATTTTTGCACCATGCTACATAAAGATATTCTTAGGACCTTTAGCATCCTCTTGTGGTCACAACTGCTCTGTAGCAGTGTCTAGTGCAATTGAGTTTTGTTTCTTTTAACAAAGAATTACCTTTGTGTACAGAATTCAATACCACATCTCCATCTAACATTTACACAATGACTAAAGACCTTTTACAAGAGTATCAGAAAATACGCTTTACAACCATGAGAAAACCATGTTAAAATTTCAAAACCTGTTAGACAGCTCAAGTTATTGATCTAAAAGAACTCACATTCCCTTTGGAGGGCAACGACTTGTGAAACAAGGCCTTGATTTGAAAACAGATCTGGAACAGTATTAACACGTTTAGACATTTTTGTTCGCAAACAAAACTCATTTTGCTACGTTTCATTCACCAGGTCGTGTTATTACTAATACCTGTCAGGTTTTTTTCTAAAAAAGGTTATTTCGTTATCAGTGCAAGTCCAAAGTTTACCAAGGGAGAAACCACGTGGACAGTCTCCAGGCTGAAGACCCAGGAATTTTAGGTAACACCGTAGATATTTAACACTCAGCCTGAGACCCCTACTTGGAGAACATTTTGTCTCTCACTCAGATCTTTCTTCAAACTGGACAATGATTAGAAAATTCCAGAACAACACTACTGGATAACCCTACACAAAATCAGTATCTGCAAGAATTGAACAGGCTACATTTATGCAGTCATTTCTAACCCCCCCAAATCTCGCATGTCTCCATAACTCTCTAAGCGCTCCAGCACTTACCCAACTTTACAATAAGAAAATTTCTTACAATTCTCACTTTTTTACTATTTGAACCAATTCCTTTCTTTTTCACTAGTCTTGAGAGAACAGGGAATCACCACGTGAATTTACATCTATGGTCACTCCAACAATCTCAACTGAGATAAAGTAAATCCAAATTTTCCATGTTTGCCTACGTGGTTTTCAAACCTTCCTTCTATTTTCAGTGCTGCACTGTGGAATCTGTCTTGAGAAGTAATGCCCAGAGATTGGCATTTCCATCAAGTCCTCAACAGCAACAATGGAATTAGAGTTATCTTCCTTCTTTTCCATGTGAATCGGTATTAACACACACTGGGGAAAAAGCTGCTTCTTCTTCAGCTTTACTGAGGACACTCCTCAATTCCATAAAACTTTCAGATCCTTTTCTTTAATTCTACCAGCCATGAGTGTGGGTATTGAACAAAGCACTGAGGTACCTATTTTCCAAACGGGACAGAGAACACTAAAGAATGGAAAATAAAGAAAAATCTCCTTTTTCCACAGAGCAAAGCACTGATTACATTTACGTGACATTCAGATCTTCAAGTAAATGTTTTATACCAAAATCAGCAGCATGTGAATTACAGCAACATAACTCCTACCTTTTAAATCTGCTACAATGACCAGCTGAATTCCTTTTATCTACACTCAGATTATCCGCATGCCCAAAGAGCTAATAGTGAGGGTACAAAAGAAAACTTGTATAAAAATGGCATTGCTATTTTACTCCATTTAAGACAAAATAAAAAGCTCTGCTCCCACCTGGTGGCAAAAAATAGTACAGAAACAGTAAAAGTCTAGGAAGTTAACTTACAGCTGAAGCAGCTTGGACAAGATAAAAAACCTTTCCCATTTGTGGCAAGCAGTTTTAGCTGTGTGGTTGTCACAAAACAGCTTTAATTTAAAAGTCATTCCTAAAGGATAGCTTGAGATTTCAAGACTACATCGTTCTCCACACATATTGGCATGATACAAACTGGAATCACCTGCTTATATGTGTTTTTTTTTAATACAGTCAACTCTGCTTGTGACACCTAAGTGGAAAGTACACCAAAATACAATTTATTCTGGCAGCTTTTCTTTCAACAGACAGTTCTGAGTAAGGAGGGGAAGAGAGGCAGGAACTGCTTCTGGGCATTCTGAGTAGTTACCTCCAGGTCAGCTTCTATCAGAGCAGGAATCTGACTCGAAGCTGTCCCACTCAGAACATCACTGCACTTGTAAATTGGTTTGTAGCACAAATGGTAGGATTTTTCACCAGCCTTTTCACGTGCAGACTAATTCACAGATTTAAATTAATTACTTTTGTCCCAACATTCATGAACTAATGACACAAAATGCAACCAGCTGAGAAAACTTGGTGTTTTCTGAGTGAATCTGCAGAAACCATCTCCTGCATTTTCTAGCATATCTCATTAGAACCACAAATCCGACAGGACCAACAGTGAAAGCCTTTGTATCACTTATTCCCTTTCCTGATGTACCCTCTGGACAGCTCCTTATGGTTATTCTTGAGCAGGCAATAGCTAGCATTGTTTCTGGATAAAATAATATTGTTTATAACAGTTAAGGGTAATTCTTCAAAATTGGAAGGACAGACCTCTCAAACAGCACATCAGTAAAGATGACATTTCCCGAATTAGAATTTCTGAAGAAAGATCTATTTAGATGATACACTTCAGCTGCTGTTCAGTGTGCAGGAATTTCAGCATTAATACTCTTGTGGTAATGGAATGCACTACAAGGTAGTAAATACTGGATAATGTAACACCATTTTCAGAACAAACCTATTCTCCTTGTTACAACAGCACAGAGCTGAACACAACCAGCCTAAAATCACAGATATTTAAACACATTGTTTGACAAGTAGCAACAGTTTTACCGTATCTGGGATAATGACATGGCAATCCCTGGTTGGAATGTTTACTCAGAGGGATACAAAATTAGTTTATTCAAATTACAACCTTCCTGCAGTGTTTGAACAGTTGTCTTATTACCAGGGGAACATCACCAGAGGAACGGTTACTACAAGCATTGCACACTCCTGTTTACAAGCAGAGCTAATACCCTTCCAGTGTAACATCCACTCGTGTATTAACTATACCTGCAATCTTTATGGCTACAGGATCCTCTGAAACTGGAACAGGTCCCTCTTTGACTTCAACCTGTTTTTCAGGGACCAGAGGAGATGTGGCAGGAGGGGTATACTTAGTCTCAACATACACCACAGATGTGGAAGCAGAGGGCTTGGAATTGTGAAAAAGACTAGCCCACGATTTTGCAGGCTGATTAACGGGGACTGATCCTGCAACCGGGACTGTTGCCTCAGTAGTAGGTGAAGCTTCCTCAGGCTTAGCTTGGTCTGAGTCAGTGCTTTCCACAGTGTGCAATTCTACCCCATTGGCAGCTGTGTCCTCACCAGAGGATTCAAGTGTTTGTCCATTAGTAACGCCAAGACTTTCAGTAGTATCAGTACCAGCATAAGACTGTACACCAGCTGTCCTTAGGGGGCTATCTCTGACGGCCTCTGACGGGAGGCAAAACTGTTCAGAATTAGGAACTCGGCATACCTCGGGCTGCCCGGCAGTCCTGGCATTGTCCAGAGCGCTGGGAACGGCCCCAGCAGGGACAGCTCCAGGCACGAAGTCCACGGAGTTGTCCGGGCTGTTGCAAGTCCTTGGCGTGGCCAGGGAGGGGATGTCTCCTGCCAGCTCCGTGTCCTCCGCGGGGAGTCCCGAGGAGTTGGTGTGGCCGTTCACCAGCGCCTCCGGGGGGGCCATGCCATCACTGACATCTTCCAGGTAACTGTAATATCCAGGGGGTCTTTTCTTCTTCTTTTTGCGCTCCCTCTGCCCGAGGCCTCCGGACAAGCCGTCGTTTTCAGCGTTGGAGCCGCTGTCCAAAGCCAGGCCGGGATCGCTGAACGGGCAGTCAATGGAGTTGTAGTTGGTTTCACTGAGAACATCATCAGGGGGTTTCTGAGCAGGTGCACAGCTGAGAATGAATTCTGGAGCCTGAGGATTCAGAGTACTTGAAATACTGTAGTCGGTGTTATTCAGGACAGATGACTGAGTCTCAATAACTTCATTAACACCAAATTCAATTCTCTGATACTCTTCCCCTGGACAAGAGAAGGCAGATCTCAGTTAGAGAATTACAGCAAATCAAGAAGCTACAAAAGCAAGAAAAAACCCTCCCTATTTCTCTGCAACTCGACTACATTCCCTCAAACAAAAGTAATCCTTAACCTCAATCCTGAAGACCATTTCAAAACATCAGTTTCTTAAAGATATGAGCATGATTCAGGTTTTCTTACACAGAGTATGTAATTTTCCAGATCACTGCACTGCCCCTGCAAATAACCCCTATTAAATTCACCTCTTAAGAAAAACTATTAAAGCCCAATAACTTCAAGAATAATCTGCATCAAGTTAATTACTGGATAATTGCCTATAAAATATGGTGCAATATTTAACTCAACACTTCTTTTACAGTCAGTCTTTCCCACTGACAATTACAAAATCCAAGCCTCACCTCTTTACCTTCTCCACATGTGAAGTTTGGTTTTTGGGGGGCTGGATTTGGTTTTCTTGGTGTGATTTATCATAATCAAAGTTTTAACACAATCCTTAATAACTGAAAAACATTTTCACTAATTGCATGGAAACACTGAAATTACAGGTTTTGAAACTTTAGGCTCATTGGTAATTTATCAGAATTGAATTTATTACTATGTAAGAATATTATAGATATGACTCCAGGTTTTTCTGACAAGACATATAACTGATACTCTGATAAGTCAGCATTCAACTTGTACATATGAGCAGTATTGAAAATACATGAACAGGCTTGTTTTTTTGGTTTATTTATTTACCCACGCTAAGAAATATTCTCATGGAAGGCTGCAGTATCCCAAAATATTGTCAGTCCGAAGTTGTGCAGTTTCATGGAATTTAATTATTTATAATGCATGTGTGCTAACTATTAACACTGAATACTTCAGTTTCAACTCAGTAACTATCAAAAAACCCGGTAAAATGAATGAAACAGTTTCAGGAATGCTAAAGGTAAGCTCACATTTTAGTCCTTGAAGTTTTGTAACTCTTTATGATATCTATGTTACTGTTCCAAAGATATTAATTTAAATATTTTGTGTTTCCTCAAAGATGGGGCTAAAACCACGCATTTCAAATTTTTAAGACTGTAACTACAGAACCAAACAACATCAGATATTAGTTCCAAAGGAATATAAAGGGGATACACCATTGAACTGTCAACATTTTGTGCAAACTTATTACATCTGACATGTCAATAAATGAGTATTTTTAAGTGCACCACACACTCAATAAAAATGAGGTAGATTTTTTTTTTTTTTAAACACAACAAAAAGCAAGTAACAGTTCCCAAGGAAAAGACGTTATTCACACACCTAAGGAAATAATCCTATGGGAGGACAGAATCTAGTGGGGATTGTTCTGATACATGACTGAACAAAACAGCTTTGAAACTCTCCCACTACTTTCTAGAAAGTCTGCTGACAAACATTTCAGCTTTAAGCAAAATGTGAAAGAACCAAGAATCTACAGGGTACTATTTTTCAATATGAAATGAAGATTAACAAGCATTCAATGGGTGTTGAGCTCTGAATTACACATGCAATACCAACATATTATGAACAAATGATAATAACACTGATGTTAATTGCTTTTCTGCTTTGATCTAGCAAATGAGAAGTAAACACATCACGTATTGATTTCAATCCTGCTGCCAGTCAGACTAAAGGAGACTTTTTCAAAATGAAAAAGGGCAAAAACTCTCTGTACACATCTGGTTTCTCTAAATCATCTTAACAAGAGCCTGAATTGCAAGTTCTCTTCACCTCTCCCTGTGAGGAAGCCTTTTCTAAAACCCTGCCTGTCTGGCTGCCAGTCACCAGCCACTTCTGCAATCGCTGACGAGCCGTCACCAACTCCAGAGAGGGCTGGAGTTCCTTGTAATAAAAACCAGCAGCCCAGAGACAGGGAGGTGGGAAGCTGCTGCCTGATATCCACTGAAGAGGGAAGGGCTGGGAGATGTCAGGAATCACCTGCTGCTCCAGGGGGGCTGTCAGTGCTGCACTGCCTGGCCTGTCCCCGCACACACAGCTCCAAACCAGCCACAGCTTCATTCACAGCTAATGCAAAGCTTAGAGAGAGTTTAAGGGATATGGGACCCAAATCCACAACAAAACTATTCCTCGTTAGTTCATCTGCTTGTGGAGCAACTTATTAAATCAAACATGAACCAGGGGCTGGTTCTTCCCCCTTTGTTACAACACCATAAAGCACGAGCAACAACTGGTAACACCTAATATTCCTCCAACCTCGATAAGAATCAATTACTGGGCACATTTCAAACCCCTATCAGTTCAAATAATCTGTGATCTCATTTCCAAAATCCCAGTTAAAAAAAAAAATAAAATAATGGCTTCAAAACAAAGAACGTGGTTTCCCTTCATGGGAGGGTCCAGTCTGTCACAGCCCAAAGTAAAAGCCGTCACCTTGGCACCCCTCTCTTGCTGCTCTCTCTCCAGCAACTCCCAGCACTTGGTTACCCAAAGCCAATCCAGCAAAAACCATAATCCAAGTGAGCAAATTTTTTTCTAATGTTGGTGAATTTATTAGCTTATCATACACTGAACAATCACAAGAGCCCACCTGGGGCAAGTGGGGAGCAGAAACCAAAATACAGCCCTTAAGAGTTATGGCACAATGAACAGCGTAGGGTAAAATCCTGCAAAGAGCACCACTGACATTCCAGCATTTAACATACAAATTAGGAAATTACAGCTGAGGGATTAAGCTTTACACCTTACAGCAGGATTAGAATAATAAATACCTGTAGCTTCTGTATAGTTAGTCTAGTGAAGGACTGGCAGAAGCTCATTTGCTGCAAGATTGTGTCAAGTTCATTTGAGAAAAAATGAGAGGCAATTTTTTCTATTTGTTTTGACTTTCCACTTTGCTTCAGGGCATCTTTGTTTCAATGCAGTTCACAGCTCTATTTCTGAATGGACTGAAACAGATCTATCTGTCATGTACAACATGGGATGCATATTGAAACAAGGATCAACAGATGCTCCAAGGGCAGTCTATGTACAACACCAAAATCTGTAAATACACAGCACTAATTAGTCTGGACAGAATTCTGTATATTAGAGCTTCAGCCATGATTTGAGCATTCCTAGTAAGTATTAACAGATATTCTAATTCCCTAATAAAAGTTAAATACTCAGGATAAGTACAGAGAAAAACTAGACTATATGACAACATGGTGTGTGTCATAATTATAAATATTCTGCATACGCAAACATTCCAGTTTAGTTTCCACAGCTTCTTATGCAGCCATCACAGTGATAATGTGCATGCACAGTACAGTGCAAGCTTGTTAAAGACATTTTTCAAGCAAAACCTAATGTGCTGTGTCATTACCTAATCTCAGGGCTGGGAGGGGTTCTCTCAAGGTCTAGGAATGATCTGAAAAACATTTGTACAAACCAACTTTCTGCATGGCTTGTGAACATTAAAATCCCAGCCTGAAAGAACAAAACTCAAATCCATAGTTAAGACAAAGCAATATATGACTGGACACCCCTGGTACCAACAGACAATCCACATCCTACGGTTTTCTTAAGGAACCTTTCTAACTCCCGCTTCAAACTACTCAGGGTCCTAAAACTGCTCTTGTGCTAAATAAAGCTCCTGAATTGTCAGAAGTGTTGCCTATCTCCTTTCAAATGGGATCTAGGATCCTTCTTTATCACTGGCTTTTAAATGCAAGGCCAAAATCTCCAAGCATCAGGTGTTCTTTAACATTACTAAGTGCATTTTGGTCCTCTTTTGAGTACTTTTGAGAAATGTCCAGTCAGACAGTTGCATTATTTTGAAGGAGATCTGATGTCATTCTCATATACATCAGGGTAACTCTCAGCTCCCTTGCTCTCCTCTGCTTCAGGGAAAATCCCAAACAGTAATTTACTGTGAAAGTCTGGTTTAAACCGTACAGTGATGATCACATGGGAACTCCTACCTAACTGTCCATTCCTTGTACCCACAGAGCAAGGCCAGGCAGGGAGGTGTATGGGTTGAGGCAGAGTAGACGTGTGAATGTTGCAGCTTTAAAATGGGAACTCTGTAAGGTATTTTTACACCAAGAGTCACACTTTCATCAACAGAGAAGGAAAAAAAGGAAAAAGGGATTCTCCAGAAAAACAGCTGAGGCAGGAAACAAGAGTCAGAGGGAACACAGAACAGAGGAGTCTTCAGGCTGCAACTGCCAGAAAATGCTCTTTGCTGAACACTATGAGTTATTTATTCACGCCACATTTTCACAGCTACATCCTACAATGTTTCAGCAAGACACCAAGACTGTGTGGCAGCACAATCAAGGAGGAATAAGCACGTCCACTGCAATTAGCTGAAGCTCAATGCAGTATTTTCCAAACCTCTCACAGATGTCATTCAATAAAGCAGTTCAAAAACCAACCTGCCTAATAAATGCATCGATACCTGCTGTGCAAGTTTTAAAGAGAGGCTGCAGTAAATCTAAGGAAAGTGTCACAACCTTTAAGTTTGGGGAAAAAAAAAAAATCTCGATTTCTTACCATCATGAAACTTACCTGTGGATTTAATACCACATGAAACTGTTTCATTGTATGGGGGGAGCTGTACAAAAAAGAAATGAAACTTATTTAAAGGCAAAGCAAATCTATAAACATTTGATATCAGTTTCATTTGAAATATGCGAATCCTTTCAAAGTAACATGCTTATTAAGGTTTGATTTTCAGAGAGCACTGTCTTGAACTTATGCTTCTATATTTATCAAATCCCACTCTGCAGCTCCAGGCATCCTTGCAGATTACCACAATTACTGAAAGATAATCTTGGTTACACACCACAGGCTCATCAACCTCTCCAGCAATTCACCTCACAGCATCGGGACCTTTCTTCACCAACACTAACTCCCCATGATTTTAGGATGAGGAACATACCCTCCGTTTAGACAAAAAATGGACACCTAATCACCTGTGAAAGGTGAAACACATTCTTGCACAGACAACATTCACACCTAAACCTTTTAACTCTCAGCCTGGTTCAGCTGAAGTGTGGCTCTTGAGATGTTTCAGCTGAGGTTTATTCTTAAACAAGTTTATCAGCCTAATATAATGTAACCACAGCACATGGGTTTTATATGGACCGTAAATACAACTCGTATAAAATAGTGGCATCAACACCCAGTGGCTGGCAGGACCCTTGCTGTGGTGGGTAACTTCTGATCCCCCCTCACCTGCCCCTAAACTCCCTGAGCAGCTGAGAGCCTTCTCCTGTGCCTGCAGGACCTGGCAGCCACGGCTACCCTGCCTTCCAGTGGCTCCCTGGAGAACAGCGGGACTGGTTCTGCAGTGGGAGATAAAACATTGAGTGCACAGTGCAGCTTTACAGGGCTATTCTAAATAGCAGTTCTAATGGTGCAACAAAGAAAAGAGTTCTCTATTCAAGTTTTCAGTTCGCTAAAGCTATAGATACTTACATATTGCCTTCTTAATGCACTGTAGACAGCAGTGCATCACAGGTGGCAAGGAAAATATTCCAAAAATGCCATTACAGAAAGTGCATAAAAAGAACATATGCTGTAAATCCACTTATAAACCACAATACATCTTAATATATCATCTTTTCAGGTCAAAAATGAGAAACAGTGGGTCAGAAAAAGGCTCCAGACTGTTTAGAGCCTACTATCCATATAAATTTTGAACACAGGTTCAACAGGATTTTATAGTTAGAGCTAAAAAAATTCCTCTAAATGCCTACAGCAAACACCTTGTTATAAACTTTGTCATTTTTGTTTTTCAAAGATTCAAAGGCTTTCAGAAAAAAAAGCAGTTTAAAAAAAAAGAAGTCAGGTTTTTGGTCTCCTGCATATCTGATCAATCAACAGCACCTTTGGAAAGAAGAGATTTCTGAGCTGACTCGTTCCGTACAACTGGGCCACCAGAACCACCTCAGTCAACAGGTGTCTGACAGGACATCTGTTACAAATGTCACCTGTAAAAGGGACATTCCAGAGAGCCTTTAGCTTTAAGTAGTCCCTTGGTTCAGTCTCCCTTCAGTCTGTAGGCGAAGGACCTGCAGAACGATGTGTGTCAAACACACAGCACCATCATCATCTCCGTCCTGTCCTTCTGCAATTCCATCGTCTTTTTCAGACCAATTTTCTCCAAAATATCTGCACAGTGTAAAACTAATAAGCACCGCTTTTCTTTCATCATCCAGATAATTAAAACATTGAACTGAACCAGATCAAGGGCAAACTTAAGGACCATTTATTTTGACAACTAACCAGGTACACCTGAGACAGTCAGAAAATGAAGTGAGACTGGTTCTAATGCTGTAGGTTCATGTTTCCTCAAGAGACTTTGGGAACAGCTTTACACAAGTCTAAATATGACATTTTCATCTTTCCCATTGTTAGAAGAGCTGATGGAAGGCACTTAAGGTGACGCTGCATGGGATGAAAATGTCACTGCTGAGACTGCATTTAGGGTGGAGAAACAGCAAATCATCAGAACTACCACGTATTCCCTAAAGATCTTCCTGCACTGCTTCCCACCTACCAGAGAAGGTACAAAGCTCTCCCAAAAGGCAAGTAAAAAACTATCTTTTTCTTCCTAAACTTCCCTCACTCCCCACTCCACCCCATTCCCCTCATGCCCTTTTATTGTTTAGTGGTATCATACTAATTATCCTCAGAAAATTAAGCTACAGGAAACTAAGTCCCAATAACAATGGTCTGCAAACTGTGACAAAAGGATTTCCCACATCTACAGATCAAGTGTTCATTTCCTTTATGTTGAGAGGGGAGGATGGAAGCATGACCAAAATGTTTGAATGGAAATGTCTGGAGGAAATACATAGGAACTGACTTAGAGGAAAATCATTTTTTGAGTCTGGAGATTAGGACAATGGGATAATACTCTTCCCTCCGAAGGAAAATGGTTTCATCATTCTCTACCAAGAACTACAGAGAATAAGAGCCTACAATGCTATCTGAGTATGTCAGGAACTCAAACACAAAGACAACTTTTTCTACTCTGTGGTTCTCACTGACACTCTAATTAGTTCATTATTGCTGCATTTCTCAGACCTCACACACAGCTTTCCTTTCCAGCCCCGCACTGAGGGTCAGCAGTGCTCCACCTGTCCAAAAATATTAAGAATCCCTGTGCTTCAAAAGGCTCACCAGACTGAGAAGCCCATCTTATTCCCAAGAACACTGCTAAGAAGTTTTCTCCCTGTGCACCCCTTAAAAAAAAAGCCACCAAAGCTGAGGTAACAGGGCTGGAAAACTCCCTGTCATCATCCTATCACCAGTTCAGCTACTCCAGCTCTGAAAGCAGAAGTGGAATAACTGATTTATCTCTAAAAATTGACTTAACATCCACATACATGGAAAGAAGATAACTGGTCAGTATCCTCACTTTGTAAATTAGCAAGCTAAGAGAATGATAAAAAATTAATTGTATTGCTGTATTTCAAATTCACACATGGAGATGTAGCTTTAAAATGTTATTTCTAAAAGATATTTAAAGTAGATCTTACCTCAACAGAGCATCGTGGAGTCACAAAGAACTGATTAAATTCATCAGGGCTGAACTCCCCAAAAATATACTAAAAATAAAAGAGAAGGATCTTTGTTAAAGAAGGATTTATATTCAATGCAGTTAATAAATTCATAAATCTATTAAGATACTAGAATTCAAAAAGACTGTGTGTTGAGAGTCAGAAGCTACATCCCAACTCTCATCTTAGTTCCTTCCCACGTCTTTAGCAAAGTACAGCAAGTACAAAACACAGTTTTCTTACACAAAAAATCATTTCTACACAAACACTTTTATGTGTCTGTTTCAATGCCCTTTAGTGTTTTTAAAAAAACATTACTATAATTTGGTTTAGAGTGCAAACAATTCCATCAGTCCAAACAACCCGGCATGTCCGTGACACAAAGGGTGAAGCACAGTTAAAACTTTTAATGCTTTAAAAACTCTTTCCACAGCCAAGTGCCAATCACCAAGTGAGACAGTGCAACACCCAGACCCAACACATCCCTAAATTGTACCCAAGTGCCTTCACAGTTCTTGGCACAGGATTTAAGCTTGGTTTACACTCTCAATATAACCAAGCCATTTTTATTCGGCAACATACGAGCTCGAATTTATCCTATTGCAACTCCACGCCTCAGAAAAACACTTGCTGAATCATCACCGTGTTTCAGGAGGTGTTTTTGATGCAGTCATGCAACAGAAGAAAACAATCTCAACTGCAAACTATTACAAGTTATATAAATCCAACTCTAATTCCTCCATGTAATAATATAACACTAGTCTTTTAATTTATCAAGATTTTTAAGCAAGGTATCACTGGCCTGGTACTTCTTTCTGAGCAGAAGAAAGTGCTTCCTTTTTAATTAGGGAACAAGACAAAAATTGAACAAGGTGATCATTAACGCAACCTTAATGAAACTGCTTTAATGGTGTATTCACATCGAGAAATGATGTGGCTGTTTCTGCCATGACTTTACAAATTTACCAACATCTAACCCAAAAAGAAGCGTGACATCACATCACTTCGCAAGTATAACAATCTCTACCCAAAAAAAGGATCTAGAGGGGGGAAAAGCCAATGTATTTTAAGTGATCTGAGAAAGTGTAGCTCCCTGCCTGCTGTCCATCCTCCATCCCAAGGAATCAGTGGGCCTGGTCTCTACAAATCAGCTGTGTAAGAAAATACTTGGCTCTAAACAGTATCAGAAAGACATCACTTTATAAAAGCAACAAACCCTTATAAGACAATCTCATTATCAGCGTGAGTTTCTGGGGTCCAAGCTTGTGCCCCTGAAATTATTCCACCTAATCTCAAAACTTTCAAAGTTAGCTTTATTCCCATACACAGAAACAAAATCTAATACTTGGAACAATCAAAGATTTAATTAAATTATTTATACAACTTACACAAGCTACTCACCATCAGCATTAATTCCCACCCCACTCTATAAGTAACATTTCAACACAGAGATATATCCCATTAAAACTTTGCCAAACCCGTTTCAGATTATTTCAATTCCAATTTTAATACATTTTCAAGTTAGCATTTGCCTAAGAAACAAATACACCCATTAGCACTGCATCAAATTGATGCCTTTAAATGCCAAACTAACCTGCCCTGCACTGTGTCAATCTAAAAAACTGTACGTGACGCTGCTTCGAGGTCCAGAATCCCGGGTAATAGATGGACTCCACAAGATCCAAGGAAAAAGTGGGATCAGACACAGGCTGCTCAGGTCAATCCTGGTGCAGGTGAGAGGTTGTGCTCAGGGCTAAGCTGCTTGTCGTGGGCCATCCCTGGCGCGTCAGGGCAGCACCAGCCTTCACCTCACCCCCAGAGCTGCCCAGGAGCCAAGGACACCCAGTGCACGTGGGCAGAGCTCAGCTGGCCCAGGCAGCAACACCCAGGCCTGTCACCATCAATAATGAATAAACTCAAGTGTATTTGGCAACATATAAAGCCAAAATATTAATAACTATTACCAGTGAAAAGCTGAGGTTTAATTAAGAGCTCTACCCAAATTTCGTTTTGGGACAAAATTAAAAAATCAAGCTTTCTCTAGGCAGAAAAATACTGTTTGCCATTCAATTGCTTATCTCGAAGATTGATTTGGATTTATAGCCTCAGACAAAAACACAGCTGCTTGAAAAGCATGTTCAACAGCAGTCAATGGTGCCAGTGTTCACTCACACGGGAGACCAGGAATAAAGCTTAGGAGCTCCAGTTTCACATCAAGACTAGGTCTGGAAGAGAAACTCCAGGAGAATACTGGGGAAAGTTTTGAGAATTCCCCATCATAGCATTATCCCCAGACTTACTTTTAAAGATACATAATCCCTAAGAGGCTTAGTTCAGTCAAACCTGACCTCCCTCTGCTTCCCAATCCATCTCCACAACCTGTATAAAAGCTTTTCTGTTCTGGCTCCTGCAAGGAATCCTCTCTCACTTTCTTGGGAGCACGTATTTCACGTTGCATTTCTCCTGCTCCTCTCTAGATTATTTAACTCTGCAGAACAATCACTGACCTTGCACTGAGTGTGCTCAGGGGTCCCTTAAGATACCTCAGCCTGGTGAGCTTGATTTCTGCCACAGACTAGGAGCAACATCAAAACAGTATCACACAAATCTCAATGATCTTCCTCTCGCAGCTGTGTAACAAAACCAGGTGGAAAATAATAACTTCCTCTGGAGGGGGTGGGATGCAAGAGTGTGTGGAAGGAATGAGGCTTTGTGGAATTCTTGGAGCAGGGGATACATGGGACAAAAACTCTGCCTTTGCTACCTTTCCACTTTCTGGTCAGTGTTACCAAACTTCTCCTTTGGGGTGGAAAAACAAAACAGCAAACCCCAAACACACTGATGGACCTATTCCATTTTGCCATTCCCAGCTGTGACCCAATCTGACCATTTACTGGAGATGTACAATATATTAGTAAACATAATAAAATTACCATGATTTAACTACAGTGAGTGAACATACATCAACATAATCAAATGCTCTGCTTACACTGCACCATCAAAAATTTATGTTCTTCCATCTAGTATCTTCCATATTGAGGTTTAACAATCACTCAGTTAAAAAGGACAATTATTCACAAGGGTTGGTTTCCACCTAGTTTTCTGAATGCTAGTTTCAACATACACAAGTTCTGCACTTCTGGAATTTTCAAATGTGAATGTCTTCTTGCAGATGTCACACCTATGAGACCAAGGATGAAAATAAAACTAAACAATGCTTGAATAAACCTTAAGACTGAGACGGCATTAGGTGAGATGGTACATGACATACCCAAAATCTCTCCTTTCAGATACTGACACTACAACAGCCAGTAGTACATAAGTGAAAAATATTTTTTAAAAATGAATGCAAAATTAAATACACTTTGTGCCATTCTAAAATGGTATCTCTTCACACGAAGCTGCTGGTGACGTGGGCGCTCCGGTACTTCAGATTGAATTTATTTGCCTTATTTCTACTGACTGAGATTTTGCAATTAAAGTTTGGGCATTGAATTCAAAACATTCTCATACAGCTTTTGGGAGTACAAAAAAGAGAAGTAAAACTGCATTCCTGAAAATAATTGAAAGAAGCAGATACAACTGTAGCTCTGCACTGCTTCCTGTGAGACTGGAGAGAAGACACTGAAAGACCCAGATCTTTGCTTTCTTCTTGAAGAAGTTAAAATTGTAACAGTATAATATTCTACAATACAAAATACTTTGCAGATGAAATTTTATTTTAAGGATAACAGATTTGCAATATATTTTTCTATAATAACGTTAAAACTATTGGATGAATGAGACTGTTAAAGCTGGTACAGTGTTTCCAACTCACCACTGAGCTGCGGCCACCAATTTCCAGGTTCAGTCTGACATGCTGCAAGGAATCAAGTTTCCCTTCATCCAGTACCTGCCTCTCAACATTAGTTCTCTTTAAAAAGCCACTCATGTTAGAGCAACATCCCAAATCCTGCTGATTGTCAGTCCCTGGTGTTTCCAGTCACAACAGAACAGGAATCAGTTTCTAACTTAATCTCTATAATATGATTACAAGTGTAACATCCAGCTGCACTCCAGCAGTCTACACCACTTGGAACAAATCATTTCATCAATGCCATCCCCTTCACATCTTCAAGATATTAACTGCAGTTAGATTATAACATAAATTGCATTAAATAAATTAACCAAACAAATCTACACAATAAATTCTGTTTCCTACCACACGGGAATTAAAGGAAAAGCACTTCTATATTTCAATAACTCTGATCACTATAACTGACCAAGCAATATCTTAACTATGCAGATAAAAGCTGCAACAGCACAAGTAATTCCAAGGAAGGGGGGGAGGGGGGGAAAGACCCCGAAGGATTAAAATGCCGGACCTGCAAGCTCTCCCCATGTTGATTGTTTTTTGCTGCGGTCTCCTTAACCACTTGAAAAAATGAGTGCTAATGTTCCCCTACTGCCTGTAATGAAATCTCCACTGCTGTTCCAGTCTAGCAATAAGAACGCTGTCCTGGAGGAATAAAAGGAGGATGAGTACGTGTTCCACAGCTGCTTGTCCTAGAAAAATGGGTAGAAATAGCACTGCTGATGCATCACCCTCCTGGCATCACCTGTGCTGCAGGAACGATAGGAAAATGAAGTGTCAACTTGTGCTTTCAAGAAGCATTAACGCAGCTTTCATCTGCTCCCCAACAGCTTCAGATCTTCCAGGCAAATTAGTTTAAGCTGCAAATGCTCCCACTTCAACTGCTTTTCCACAAATGAGTTAAAAATAAGCTTTTACAGTTGAATTATGCCTTGCCACCACTAAGGATCTCAAGCAGAAGGCCAAACAAGTCAGACAAGTTCCCATATAAACTGAACTGATGAAATAGTTGATTTATACCCTAAGTTAGACAATCTTGCCCACCCAGCTCCTCCCACAAAGTGGACTTACTCTTAAAGCTCTGGGATAGGCTGGAGTAGAGGAAGAAAAGGGACCATTCAGCCAGAAGTGTGTTTTCTGGCAAGGAAAAAAGGGCACATGTGTATGACTGCACTTGGGTTTTATGAGCAGAGAAAACACTCTCATATTAGTCATCCCAGCAGCAAACCTGGCACTGCTCCCTCACCCTTTACTTACCCCCCCCCCCCATTTTCTCAAGGTTTATCAATTTTTTTATGGAAAGTGTAGCAAAAGGCAGTGTTCCCTCAGGTTCTCCTTCCCTTTGAGCTGAAATCCATTCAAGTCTTGGTACATAGATGATTACTTAATTGGATACAACAGGATTTTCCGAACTCCCAAATCTGAGGAAACTTATTGCTAAAAGGCTTAAAAAAGCACAGGGAAAAAGCATTGTGAAACTGAAAAAATAGGTTTGTTGCTTGGGCTTTGTTTAGGTTCTGAATTTGCAACCAACATTCCATAACCAGGAGCTATGAACACCACTGGCCATCCATTTACAATTCTAGCACAGCCTACATAGTAGTATTTCAGGCAAATCACTTTCTGAAAAAAATCCTATGTTGATATACCCCTTTCATGAAAAAATCGTCCACTTTCTAAAATACAAATGTATGGAAATGAAACTCTAAGGTGGAGCAGTCGCATATTAAAAGCTTTTAACAGCTGAGAATGCAACAAATCACGAGCAAACTCTTAGTACAGCTTCCAGTCCTTTATCATTAGCCTGCAGCTTAAAACTAGAACATTAACACATCTCCACAGTGCCTGGAGAAAGATCAGAGCTAGGTAAATGTAGGTCAACTAAGCCCATGAGTCAGTGCAACTCTGCCTGCCCACCACTTAAGTTATCAAAGGCTCAAAAATATAGTGCATGACTGTACCATCCCTTTTTTTCCCCCAATCCAGCGTTTTCTTGATGTCAGAACAAAATTCTTACAGCTAAAGAGAGTTACACATTTTCTGCACATTTCACATGGATTAATCTGAGGGGGATTTATTCCACTATGAAAAAAAAAAAAAAAAAAACCCAACAAAAAGAGAATGATCATTCTCAAAAAGTGATTTTCTGATCAGAGGAAAAACCAGTTCTCTGGCAGTACAGAAGCACAGTTGTGGCTGTGGCATTACTGGAAGGGCAGGTTTCATGAACAAATGGCCCCTACAGCCTGATGTTATCTGAGGGCACAATGTGGATCAGAACAGTTTATCCTGAATATTGGAACTCGAGCATTCACAGAAGCAGAGCAGGTTGTGCTCTTTTTCAGCAGTTATATAACGTATTTCAAATCAGAGCAACAAAGTGAACAATAACCATACCAAAACCTGCCAAAACAGAGCCAATTTCTCACACCCAAACAAATTCTGTTTATGCACACTCAGCGCTGTGTTACCAAAAATGAGGTGCCTGTTGGCATCCTTCCACTTCAAACAGCAGCTGCCACAGAGTGCATCCAGCCCAAGGAAGTTGGCTATAAAATGGTCATTATAGTCAGTAGGGGGGAGAAAGTGTAGAATAAAACCCAACCCATCATCTTACACAAACACCACTGTATATATGAGTGTGGTGTTCTGGAAAGACTCCTTATCTTCCAGTCTCCAAAGCAGGACTGCTACAGTAAAAAAAAACACTGCTGCTTCACATTTAAGATTTTCCCCAACTGACACTTCTGTTCAAAAAAAACAGCAAAGAAAAACCCAAAACAGGCACAATCTTACTTTGTAAATAATCACAGCACAAAGATGGCAATGCTGGTGTAGCTCTTCTATGTGATCATAAAGCAGTGGCCCAGCAAAGGGGCCACTTTTTATACACATCTTTTATGCACATTTTACACACACCTTTTAATTTGCATCCTATGGGTGAGCATCCCATATTCTTGCTCAGAAAATACTTTCCCAGAACCCAAGGTGAGAACATGCACATCACACAAACAGGGCTGCAGTGAAGAGCATTTTGGGACCACAGCAGGATACCTGGAGAGTGTGCTCCTGCCAGTGAGCAAAAGGGGAGATAACTCAATTGTCAGACGTGATTACATCAACTCTCAGCTCTTTGGAGAGCAAAAGAAGGAATTTCTGACACCTTTACACCACCACTATGAGCCCACAGAACATCTGCCTGTGATGCAGAGTAGTAACATTTTCCAATCTGTTTTCTTGTAGCATTAAATCAAAATATAAGCCAAACAAAAATACTTTCCTATTAAATTCTCTCAGCAGGCGCTCCTTCCAAATACCAAAGAAAAATAAATACTTCCAAAATAGTTCTGAATTCAAGAACAGTGGTTGATGAAACACCTATGGCCAAGGATCTATCTTCACACCCTCGAAGAGCTAGAAAACACCAGCTTCAGATTGGGTGTTCATCACTGAGCAAACACATTTACTTCAAGCTCTGCAGGATCCTCTTGCACTGAACTAGTTATTGAGCCTAATGTGCAAATTGTAAACTCTCCATATAATGAGGAACAAAAATAATTAAGACCTGAATTATTTTGATTTACTACAGAATGATAAGCTCTGAGGAGAGAGAAGTTGGAAGTTACTCAAGAACACAGCCAGTTTAACCACTATTTTATTACAGGTGGGGCAGGCAAAACAATACCTTGGTAATTTTATCTAATACTTCCCAGCACAAAACCCTTGGTGTTAGCCTTTTATTTTTTCCTGCCAAACTAAAATCATTAGGGCTGCAGTGTTCAGTGCAAGATACCTACAGTGGGACAAACTTCTAAGAAAATGGCAGTAAAATCAGTTTGCAGCTGGAGAACACTGCTTTGGCCACATTAAATAGCAAACTGCCTTTTAACACCTCACAGATGTCCACCCAAGTTCCAGGCACACTGTAAAAATCCATGTTTTTCTGTGGTTGACAACCTTTATTTAGCAGATATTCCAGTAACTGAGATCCTGAAGGATTATGTTCAAGAAGCCTCTCTCAGGTGGAAGGACAGCACACACATCTCTTCTCCCATGCACATAGTTTGCGGTATCCAGGAGCCAGCACATTCCTATCCCAGCAAGGCAGGATGCTCTGGGCTACTCAAACAAAGACAGGCTTTCCTGGAATGGCTTCCAGGCTGCAGAGGTGCCTGGCAGTGCCCTGGCAGAGCAAAGCCCTTCTTTTCTGCTTACTATACCTGAATTTACCTCACAGGCTACTTTTATCCTTCAAATCCATGGCTTAAAGAAGTAAAACTAACAGATCTAGACATAGATGAGGTTTTTAAAAAGAAAAAAAAGAGAAGTAGAGCTCTAGGAAGAAAAAGTGCAAGCACGTGAGCTTTAAGAAATTAAACAGGTTTAAATATAGGCACACTTTAAGTAGTTCAGGAATATTACAATTGGCTTGATGAGGCCAAAGATGAGGGACAGGAGTTAGATGAAGAGTTGACACAGGATCTGAAGTTACTGACAGAGAAAAAAAAAAAGGCAAGAACTGGCCTGTGCCCTGCCAGACCACCGTCCTCTTCAAAAGCTGAACTATCCCCAAAATTGTGGAATGAGGTAATCCTTCTTCTGTTGTCAGAAATCTTTTTAATTAAGTTTCAGCAGTATGTATCTCATACTCCCTCACTTGTGAGCTGCTCCATGTGCCTGAACTGTGGACACCCTGTCCATGCAGGTAAAAGAGCCAGTCTTGCAAATACAGTGTCCAACATTCAGGGTCATACACCATTAAGATACAGAAATTACAGTAAAAATGAAGTTTCTAAAGTCAAGCAATCAAAAGCAAAGCTGCACAAAAACTCAGACTGCTTGTATCTTCATTTGATTCCCACTAATTTGTGTAAGTTCAGTATTTTCTTTGCTTATTCCCACTACCCTCGCCTTCCCAGAGGACTGGGATCCTCATAGGATCAGTGAGCCCCATCCCAGAGAATGATTCCACCCTGGGCAGTAAGGAAACTGCTGTTCCAGTTTGTCAAACAAGCTGAAAAACACACTGGAATAAAGTGGGAAATGAATGCACAGTCTCTGAATTACTTTAGTTAAACACTGTGGAAAATTAAAATCCATCTCTCAGAGCACCAAGCAGACGAGTCACCCACACAATGCTCTTCACAAGTAATTACTCAGGGCAGGATTTGAGACTGCTAAGATTAGGTGAGGTAAAAATTAGCTATCTGGACTCCATCCTGCCAAGGAACACAGATTAGCACCTTCAGAAGGCAGCCAAGCCCACCTACCCAGCACTCATACACCTCTTTGAAAGGCCAAACTTCACATCTCAACCCTAAATCTTGGCAGTGTTGAATGCCTGGAGCTACAGATGAGCGAGATTTAACATAGAAAGTTTAGTATTCATCGAAACGTGATGCAAAGTCCTATCAAAACCTTGCTGGCCACCAAGAGAGAATGAAAAAGACAATGCAAAAGGTAACGATACCCAGAGCCCGTCCGAGGTGATTGCCCCAGTAAGGCACTGCACATTTAACAGGGACAGTAAAACACTGTCTGGTCATTACAAACACACACAACCTGCTCCATTCACCAAGGCCACACAGGTTTTACTTGCCTTTTTGCTGGATTCACAATCCCACCTCTTCCCCTGTGTCAGTTCTGGCAAATGCAGAATGATCAGTGAGATGATTCTACTCAAACTGAGCAAAAATGATCCAGATAGTTACCAGTGTAAAGCAAAAGGCTCAAATGGCCAGGAACAAGGAGAATGAGACTTTGCCTTTGCAAGTTGTGACCTGCTGAAAATGGGTTATAATCTCATAGAGAAACAGCCAAAAATAAACCAGAGAACTTCTGAAAAACACAATGATTGGTGAATGACTCAAGGGGATCACAGAAATGAAACACAACTACCACTACACAATAAAGTCTCCCGTATTTTAAGCTCTGTATCAGCTAAAGTTTGAGAGTAATAATCCTACAGAGGTTCTGTCTTCTCTCTGAATTCAAACCCCTTCCAGCACTTTACCAGGTGACACATGCATGTTGGATGTCCCCGGCAGACAGAACCTGAGGCCACCATCCAGTGTACTGATTCCTGGGAAATTCTCAGCTATCCACCTCCTCTACCAGCCCGTGTAGCAAACTGGCAGGTGGAAACCTGAGAGGTTCTGGCAAAGCCAATGACAGCAACTTTGTATTTAGAAGGGGTGTGCAAGTTAAAATGAGAACTGGGACACCACACATACACCACCGCCTCCTGAGATAGTTTGAGAGCTTAAGGATCTGCAACACAATTTAATGGAGATGCAAGATCCCTGCTAGAGCAAATGCACAGATTAACACACTGCTGCCACCACACCCAGATAGTAAGCATATTAAACACTCATATTTTTAAGTGACAGCATTAAAAACCAGGTATGAGTACAGCAGTAGCTTTGCTGCATGATAACAGTGACAAGACTTTTTTTTTTTTTGGGTAGCTCATTTCAAAAGACTGATAGTGCTGCTACTCCATGTCTTTCCTTGTACCAGGTATTCTGTTACCATTCAGATTTGTTTTGCACATATGAATGAACAGAATGCAGAGCAGAGCACTGAAGATATTTCCTAACACATTTACAGTTTCAAAGACTGAAATTCTCTTGCTCTGTGAAGGAGAAAAAGGGACTAAACCAGAGCATACTGACGAACTGCTACTGATGAAGCCCACAAGACTGTGAGATCAGGGTACAGACAGCTCGTGCACCTCCTCCACTGGGCACAAGTTGAGTCACCACTTCCCTGGCCTGCACATCCAGCCATCTACAAACGGCAATGTGGACACAAGGCAGGGAGGCAAACCCAACCCCACAGCGGCTCTTCAGGTTCCTCAGAGCACGGACAGAGGCAGGAGCAGCCGCTGCCTGCAGTGTCCCTGCTCACACCCCTCACTTCCACGAGGCTGTCTGCAGCTCCAGCACCCTTTCCATCCTCTCATCCATCTATGGTTTTTGGGGACCCCCACATAAATACCAGCAAACTGCCATCTAACCTGCAATGCTGACAATGATGAAACCACACCCTCCTATTTCAGCTCTCTGTGAACTTACAATACTATTCACTTTCAAACAACGCCAATTTAGGCAGCTTTTGGAAGAACATGCTCGTCATGGGGCTGTACATTGCCTCCTTTGCTCCCAAATCTAATTAAAAAATCTTGCAGACCATAAAGACATTCCATAAATGTGATGAGTTACTCATGCAACTGTTCAAAATGGCTGTTTTGCAAATAAGACAGAAAATACCAACTGAACTACAAAATGCAAACTGATTTCAGTTTCAAATTAGGGATGTCTGATGTTATCAAATATTGCTGCCTACTCAGTAAACACTGGATGTGTTGGACACTCAGACTTGGAGCTGACAAATGAGCAGTTGTTCACTAATTATAAGCAGTTTTGTTTTAAAGCTGTCATAAAATAAGTAAATTCAGAGCACGAACACAAAAAAAACTTGATGTGGAACCCAAATGGCTAAAAAACACCTTAACATATAATATAGCTTGTCTTTCTCCTAGCCCTAAGGCTTTGGGCTATCAAAGTCTGTGAGGGATTCAGACCAACTATAAAGTCATCTTACCATGACAATAATGCTCACAGCTCAGCCCCCCAAGGAGCACTGCTGTGGGGAATGAGGGATCCCTCTGCCCACTGCAACTCCTGCCCATGTACCCACCACCACAAAGCAAGGGGGAAAGAAATGTGCACAACTGCCCGACTGCATAATTCCAGGGGTGAATAGTGACGAGAATTCAGGGAAATCTCTATTTTAAGGATGTAATTACACTAAAGCTGAAAGCCATGTCGGCCTTAATGTGACAGTTATTTCTGCAAAGTGTAATATATGTCCCCTGCCTTTATGGTCCCCAATTTAGGACACTCAGAGCGGTGGCAACACCTGGAACACGCCACGCCAGCATCTGCTATTTCCACTCACCTGGACTCAGGGCAGGAGTGACCACCACTGTTCAGGGCTGTGCCTGGACCAAGGGGAAGATCAAGAGACTGAGAACACAAACCTGTTGACATGAGCAAACTCCACAGCTTTATTTCTTCTGCTCTGGAAGCTGACTGCTCCTCCTTCACACTCTCATGATTCTGCTGCGCTTACATTTTCTGTTGCTTGCACTGCCAGGATGATAATTCCATGTATCTCATTCCTGCTTGCTCTGAAAGCACTCACAGCATAAACCCTTTTTTTGGTTGTCATAAGTTCCGGTGGGGAGTTCTCACTATCTGTGAGATTCATGCAAGCCTTAACTTCTTGCTATGGTCTATGGTCACAGCCTTTAGCTGGGAAAAAAGCGAGTATTGGGAATTGCCTAAATAAGTTGTCTTTGACTTTTTTCCAACTTTGTATCCATTAACCACAGTGCTCCAGAGAAATTTTCAAGCAGTGGCAACTTTGGGTTTGTATCCCAAAGGCACCAGAGGAGCAGACAGTGAGGTTTTCCAGTCTTTAGAGACATTAAAGTGCTCTTCCTTACTTTCTTGGGTAACAGCTATTATTAGAGCCCATATGATTTAATGGACAGACTGAAGGAGACTGGAACTCAGGAGAACTTGATTCTTTTTGCAGTTCAGCTGTTACTTGTGCTGACAATGACTCTTTCTCTCTCTGCTTGATTTCCCTCTCCTTTTATCACACTTACTCATATTTAAAATGACAAGGCCATCCCATACTGTGCACCAGGATAGCCTCATTTTGAACCAAAGAGCCTCCTAAGTAACATGGCCCAAAATCATTCTTTGAGCACAATTAATTTAATTGCCTGTTCCTCCCCTTACACAAAGAAACTGAATATTTTCCTTGTCCCTCCCCATCCATCTTAATGCCTGCACCAAGAATAAAAGGGATTATCAGTATCTTGCCTATTGTAACACATTGCTACACCACCTACAAAGGCATCCCTCTCCAACAAGACAAAATATTTTCACACCAGAAGCCTTCACTTCTTTGCATGAATGATACATGACTTCTGTATTTTAAGTTACAGTGGCAAATCCACTGCCAGCCTGCAACATTCACGGGGGAAAATGAGGCAGGAAAGCTGTGAATCACTACAGCAGGTTCTAAATGTATGAAAAACATGCCCACTGCACTGAGGGAACAGCTCTGCTATTTCTGCTGCTGCACTCAGTGTAGTTCAAACAAAATAAGTAGTCTTTCATACACAGAAATCTTTGAAGAAAACCTACTTTCTTACAAGTTTTTTAAATGCATCTTTTCACACAACCTTAAGAGACCTGTTCTTCTCTAGTTTCTTAGAGATAGTGCATTTTTGTCTTCCACCTCAAAGCTGAACCTCAATTGGGGTATTTACTTTTTTAACAAAGTAACAAATGACACATCCCTGAAGTGATTTTCCAGTTTGTGTTAACATCACCCTCAATGAAACTGATTTAGATCTCTTTCTTTTCTACTACAATTCCAATGCAAACAACATTCAGTACTTCTTTTAAAGCTTCCATACATGATATGAATTCACACACAACACTGTAAGAAGCAAAATTCCCCAAAGCATTCCTGAACTTTTTTTTTTCCTACAGCACTAACATTTGTGACTACCACAGAATATCAACAAGGCCCTTCTTAATTTTAAGCTCACATGCTTTTCCAAAAGGTGTATGATTTAAATAAGCCTTACACAAACACTTTGTTAGGGCTACTGTGATTTAAGCTACCTCCTGCCTGACTGCAGGTGAAGAAAAACAGACTTTGTAGCACACACCAAAGATCAATAAATCATATGCTGTCAAACAAGGAGGAAAAGTTCTTACACATATTTTAAATATCAAGAACATCTGCAAATAAATGAGGTATTAGTCAAATATGAAATGAAAAGACTAATGCACATCAAAGTTTTACTCTATTAAAACATTAATGAATATATTAACATGAGCACTAACCTAACAGAATCCTTTTAAGTGTTTTAAAAATAACCAACACAGCCCCATTATTTAGAATACTTAAAACAGTCTCCAAAGCACATGCTAAAATTTCATAAAATAAAAACAGGGTTCAGAACCCCAATTTTAAGACATCAGACTATTCCATGATGGAATGTCCATACACACACACACATGTACACACACACTTTTTTTCACCATGAAGCATAACCCTTTGTTCCCTAATCCCCAGTTGTATGTTTAATGATCACACATAAAACACTTCCATCAAACAGAAAAACCGCAGTTCCAGCATGTTTAATTCTTTGGAAATGAACATCTACATTGCTGAAATGGCATTAGAGTGACAAATGACTATAATCCAATGGCCCAAGGCCAGCAACTTCTATTACAACAGATTTGCCTGTTTTGTACGACACAGCATGTTGTGTGTTGACCACTAAACAGAAATGAGACTGCTCAGTTTACCTATAAACAAAACCCCACTTAACTTTACAAGTGTTTTAGCAGCTACATGGATGGAAAAAGCAGTGTGTTTAAGCAACTGCCTCCAAAAACTGGATTTATTAATAGGTAGATGGCTGGATCCATTCTAAAACGTCTCCAGATCAGTGCCATAGCCTAGAATGCACAGAATAAATAGCAGTGATTCACAAAACCTGTGGGTTTTAGTCTATTTGCATGCTTCCATATAGTTCCAAATTTAAGTTCTATGTCAGTTTTCCCAGACTTCCTTTTTTTAAGTCAAGCAACCCACATTCACCCACTTTACTCTGCGTGGCTTCACCATTCACATTTTAGAAAGGCAAATGATACCTCCTGGCTACTGAAACTCTCAGCCTCAGCTGCAGCCTGAATTCCCAAGATCACGGAACCCCTGAATAACTACTCACTCCACGGGCAAAAGGATGAACCCAGATCCTTCTGAGCAGTGAGAACAGGGCTCAAAAAATCAGAGGAGGAGACAAATCCAGCTTCTTCAGCCCTTTAAAACACAGGACAGCAACTGAGCAGCAGCTGCAGCAAGAGGATGCACTCAAATACCTCTCCCCAAATCCACCCACAGCAGCCCTTTTCCAGAGCCACCTTTTATTCTGTGTTCAGGGTATCCCCCATATTTTCACCAACCTGACAGAATCCACACTTCCCTCTCCCCAGATGCTTCCTTCTGCCTCTACGGACAACTCCAACATTCCCCACATGTGCCCAAGAACCTCATCTAGCTGCAGAACAACCAATTTTTCACACTATTTTAGAGACATCGATTTCCTAATCGCCACAAACATCAGGCAATGCACTGCAAAGGCAGCACAGCACAAATGCCTGCAGAATGCTGCCTTTTTTTCTTCTTCTAGAAACAGCCCTGGCTTAAGGGAACATCAAACTACACCCTGCCAGGAAGCAACCCTCCAAGCCGGCCATAAAAGAGGCCGTTTGCAGTGCAGTGTTTCAGGGAGTCGGGTTGCATGCCATGTTCTGAGTTCCAGTTCTTCTGGTTGCCAGGCCAGACACATCCTGGGTGAGGATGAGCAGCTCAGGAGCTTGTTCAGCTTTTGTTTTGTTTTGTTTTTTTTTCTCCTGAGCTCCAACCCGCCTGGTTTTCACTCCAGCCGGGTTTGGGGGCAATGCGGTACATTTAAAATGGCCCCGAGTTCATTTGACACCACGGTGATGGTGAAAGAACAAAACAAGCATAAATGATTCATTCTGCCTGGTATCCTTTCTTCTGCTCAACTTGTTTTCACAGGAATTCACAAATGATGCGTCTGTATTAATTCTTTCTATGAAAAACAATAGAAAAAGGGGCTAAACCAATAGTTTACACAGTTCTGACAGTTTTACTCTTTCCAAACAGGGAAATAGTTTTTAAGCCACCTTTTTTTTTTTTTTTTAGACACCCTTGATGACAAATGGTTTTAACTAGATCAGCTTAACATCTCCAGTGTCATGTAGTGATACAGCAGGTTTACTTCTAGCTCAGCCTTAAAAAAATGAACAGATTTTGAATTTAGTCAGCACACACCCAGCAGACCGACAGCAACACTTAAATATCTCATTAAATGATTATGAAATAATGACATGGAACACAGAGGTACAAACGACCAGCAATACCTAAACCATGTCATCCTTCACTCCTGTGCTTGCTGACAAGCTGACCATCCAAAATTAATGCCCCTTTGGAAATATCTCATATGAGCATTTCATGAATCGTTTGTCACAACGTGCAAACTGACTGAAGAAATGTTTCTGCCCACTCTTACATGATCCATCCATCGGCAGAAATCTGACTGTGCATTTTAGCTGTAAGAGCAGCAGCATTTTCTTGAAGGCCTTTTCCTCTGCGTGTGACAAAAAATATCTCAATTATTGTACACCCAAAGTACAGCGATATGGAAAAATGACACGCTTTTGCCCACAACTCTGCATCGTGACATGGGCACAATGACTCAATAATGTTATTTATCTTGTGCTCAGAACAGACAACTTTCAGCAAAACTCTTATTTTTTTTTCTACTGATCTGCAACAGCACCGTTCTAAAATAAAAAGGAAAAATCCTACACGTGAAACTGCATCCTTGAACTTCTCTTCAGGCTCTTCATCCAAAAGAATCCAAAACGTTGTTACCTTAACTCAGCATTATAGCACCACACTGTTCTGGAATTATTCACATAAATCCCAGCCAGCACCTAAATAAACTGTTTAAATTTGGAAAAAAAAAAAAAAAAAAACACACAAAAATAGGCTGCTTAATGATATGAACAAAGCACCAGCTAAAAGGTATCTCACAGATATGCTTCCAAATTTTATATAAATTTACACAGCAATCCTCAGGAGACCCAAATATCTGCATTAACCTATAGAGGGAGTTGATTTAAAATAGCAGATGTTCAAGTTACTACTAAAGATGAATTTACAGTCTAGTTTTAATTTCAGCTCTGCAGCATTTCACTGTCAACTAAATCATCAGCTTCACGTTTTTTTGTTTCAAGGTCCACCAATATAATTAAGTACAGACAGAAAAACGTCCTTAATTCTTCTAAATCAAGAAAAAAACTGCAGTGTAAACTCCAAAACTATCAAACAGACCACATGCACTGCTGAGGGGAGGGGAAAGCAAGGTGTGAAATAACCCTTGAGTTGGGCATTGATTCATTTTGATAAACCTGACTGTAATTATCAGTCATTAGGACAGCTAAAAAAAGTCAAAAAAATGTGTTTCCTCCCCTTGAAGAGGAAAACTTGAAAGATGCCAAATTTTCAAACAATTCTGAATTTTAAACAAACAAACTCCAGAAATTGCAACGACTCTCAGAACAGCTACGTAAACAAAATCAGACCCCTCTTGCTCTCAAATATAAACAAATGAAGCTGGACAAAAAATGTCATTATAGTGTTCACCCATTACAAAGTTTTGTCTATGGAAGAATCTCTATCAATGCCACCAGTGCACAATTTCATTTGATGTGCAGATTAACTGCCTTCAGAAAAAAATACAGAATTCAGAATAAAGCATTACCTACTTTGAAATAACTTCCATTTTATGAACTATATTTTCCTGTTATGAAAGATACGATTCTTAAATAAAATTCTCTTTAACGGCACCAAAGTTTTCTAAACTTTATTATTTGCTAAATGCAAAGCTGCACGAAGTCTTGCAAATAAACACCTCAGCTTTTCCTGACGTTTCTGCTTTAAACCTTTTCGGGACGAAAAACCTTAGAGGGGAAAAAGAAAGAGCAAAGTGAACCCATTCAATCATTTGCCCTAAGCACACACTGGATTAGCCCGGGAACCGAGCTGTAAACTTCCAGCGAGAAAACCACCACGGCTGCAGTTTGGTGGTTTGGTTTTTTTTTTCCCCACTCCGTGCACAAATCTCCCGGCCGGTTCAGCCAGTGGGATCCAGGGAACCCGCACACGCATCCCCGTGCACGGCGATCTTGCAACACTCAGCCCTTTGCACCCCGATGCGCCGGGGTTTAGCGAGTGTTTGGGCGGGGGGGAGGGGGGAGGATTACTTTACAAATCTCCTTATTCCCTTCTCGTTATAGAATCGCTTCTGTCTCTCCCCCCTCCCTTACCCCAAATAAAAAAAAAAAGCGAACCCGCAGCCACGGGCTCTGTCCCAGCCGCCCCCGGGCGGGGGCTCAGTACCCACCGCCCCCCTCCCCGGGCCCCGGCGCGGTGACACCGACACGGGCGCGGGGCCGCCCCCCCCCAGCCCTCCGGACCCCTCCGGGGTGGGAATTCCGCCGGGGGAGCGCCGGATCCGCCGCCCGCCGCGGGCAGCGAGGCGGCCCCGCCGCGCTCCGCGCATTCAATGAACGTGCACAATCACCCTGGGCCTACTCCCGGCCACCACGCTTCCCCCCCACCCCGGGGCCCGCCCGCCGCCGGGAGCCCCCCGCGGGGCGCGGGCGCGGCGCGGCGGGGGCGCGGAGCGCGGGTGCGGGCGGTACCTGCGCGCCGTGCAGGGCCATGGCGGCCCCGCGTCCCCCGCGCAGCTCGGCGGTCCCGGCCCCTCACGCCGCCGCCCCCGCCGCCGCCATCTTCTCCCTCGCACGCACCAGCCGGGCGGGCGGCCGCGCGCCCCCGCCGCGCATGCGCCGGCCCCGCCCGCCCGCTGCGCGCGCACGGGGCGGGAGCGGAGCGCGCTGAGGGAGCGGGGCGGGAACCGCCCCCTGAGGGCAGCGGGGAGACATCGCGCGGGAACGAGGGAGGGGAGCCCGAAAAACTTCCATGGAACCCGCCCGTTGACATGGCACCGGCCCCCTGAGGGGAGCGGGGGAGACACCGCGCGGGAACGAGGGAGGGGAGCCCGAAAAACTTCCATGGAACCCGCCCATTGACATGGCACCGGCCCCCTGAGGGGAGAGGGGGAGACACCGCGCGGGAAAGAGGGAGGGGAGCCCGGAAAACTTCCCTAGAAGCACCCTCAACCACCTCTCTGATGAGGAGAGCTTGGGGGTGATGGGCGCGTTTAGTCTGGAAAAGAGAAGGCTGAGAGGGAAGTAAAAGATATATAAATATCTCCCAAAGCGGGTGTCAAGAGCAACACAGAATCAGGGAGTGGTTTGGGCTGGAAGGGACCTCAAAGATCTCGTTCCAATCCCCATCGCATGGGCAGGGATGCCACTAGCTAGACCAGGCTGCTCCAAGCCCCGTCCAGCCTGGCCTTGAACACTTCCAAGGACTGGGCAGCCACAGCTTCTCTGGGAAACCTGTGCCAGGATGGCTCCAGACTCTTTTTGGTGGTGCCCAGTGACAGGACAAGGAGCAAGGGACACAAACTAAAATACAAGAAGTTTCACCTCAGTTTGAGGAAGAGCTTCTGTACGTTGTGTGTGGCAGAGCACTGGAACAACTGCCCAGGGAAGTCATGGAGTCTCCCTCTCTGGGGACATTCCAAACCCACCTGGATGCATTCCTGTGTCACCTGCTCCAGGTGACCCTGCCTTGGCAGGACTGGATGATCTCCAGAGGCCCCTTCCAACCCTAATGATTCTGTGATTCTGTAATTAGGTCCAAACTGTGACTGATCACTAGACCAGAGCACTGAGTTCCACATCCAGTAATTTCTTGAACACATCCAGTGATGGTGATTCCACCACCTCCCTGGGCAGCCCATTCCAATGTTTAATCATGTGAACAAATTCCTCCTAATGGCCAAATTCTGCCTGTAAAAGGCCACATGCCCAGGGAGCCTCTGGGAGGTGACAGGCTGTGTGACCAGGGGATGCCAGTGTGAAGCTGTCCCACCTCTGTCCCAAATAAGCAGGGTGGGAATGGATTTGTATGGGGGGGGGGATAAATAAATAAATAAATAAAAGAATGACTAAGCCAATCTCATGATTTTGAGAGGACTGAGTCATAACAATACTGAAACCCCTAGGCAAGAATCCATTAAATTAACTGCTAATGTACTCCTTTTTTTTTTTCCTTAAACAAACTATGAAGTCCCACAAAAGTCTACTTTAGCTGGGAAGCAAAGTGTGAGAGAAAGCCTAACACGAGTGTGAAAGTCGAAGAGAAGGAAGAAAAGAAGACAAAGAACTTTGTGTGTTTGGCTGTTCGGAGAGGAGGTTCATGAGAAACAGGAAGATTCCTCCATGTCTCCACGACAAGGACATTTCCCTCCTGTTTTGTGAAGTGCAACACTTACTGTGTGCTGATGACAGTAAATGATTTTCTCTATCAGCTTCTGCCCTTCCAGCTGACACACCCAGCGGCCGCTCCCTCGCTTTTGTCTCTCGCAAGTGTTGCTCTGCTGTCCTGAGGCACAGAACCAGCAGTGAAAAGGGCTGGTTAATATTAAAAGAGAGAATCAAAAAAAGGGAGACAAATGTACAGGCTTTTTGCATACAGCATTTCAAACGTCTGAAAGCCCCTCTCCCCTCGGGAGTCTAATTTACAAGGTAAATAATGGAGTGAAAACCCTTACGTGGCTCGACTGGTTGAAGGCAAAATTCCCTTCTGCCCACAGAGCTGCCTAAGTAAACTGACTGCTTCAAAATACAAATGAGCACAGTGTCTCCAGCCTGGAAAGCACAAAATTCAAATACCAATACTGTTAAAAGCCAGAGCTGATGGGGGAAACTGAAGTTGGAAGAAAGGATGTCACTGTCTCATTCAGCAACATTTAAAACACCTTCAATTTTATCCCACCTTAATATAGCTTCATTGCAAAGTCTGTTACCACTTTACCATAATATTTTGAATAACCAAAATTTTCTTGTAATATCATGTTTTGATGAAACTTAGCTGCTGCAAAGTTTCCACCTCTGTTCTGTTTTATTCCTTTTTGCCATTTTCAGTCGTCTGTTATTTCATTACTGCTTTCATTGCAGAAAGAAGTTTTATTTTTTTCCATCCTTTACGTTGTGAATTATTGCTCCCAAACATGTTGCTTTTCCAAACCAAAAATAACCAGTGCTGTGTTTTTCTTTCTGTGTATCCATCTTAAGATTGTGTATCCAATCTTAAGAATCATGCAGTAATGTTGCTAACGGCATGGAACTGACTTTATTTGTGAATTTATCTACAACAGTCCATGGCTGTGGAAATAAAGGGTTGCCTGACAGCAGCCAGGGAGCTGGATAAACCACTCCCAAGGGAACAGCCTCTCAGGTGCTACTGTAATTGCTCTTATCCTACTGTCAATGCAAAGTGCTTGGGAATGGCTCGCCCTTCCATGCCATGCTCCTCGTGATTCGCCAGGTCATGAGACCTGTGCTCATGACAGCACCCAAAAGGTGAAGGTGAAAGACTTTTGAGCACTTTTTAGGATAAATTTTTAGGATTTGAAGTACTCACATCCACTTTTTCAGGGAATACCTTCCTGTAGTTCTGCAGAAAATGGTCGATGGCTGTGGGACGTTTCGTGCTGTCCTTCCTGAGCTTCCTCCCAGTGCCAAGAGCTTCAGGAGCTCTGAAGACTTTTTCTTTAGAGATGCAGAACTTTTATCCCAGTGGTTTCTAGGTGTAATAAGGGCTTTGCCTACATAAAGTGTTTGCAAGCAGCAGTCACCTCCCTTGGCTGGATCTCAGGGAGGGTCAGTTGGCTGTAAAAATAGATCATGTGGATGCTTGGCTCAGTGCATTCTGTGTTTCAATTATCAATTTTGGCTAATTAACTGTGACTTATTCATCCTTATCTTAACTACAAGTCTCCTCTCTCCTTATGCAATCGTGTCTTAGTGCTGCAGCCTCAAAAGAACCAGCAAAGCTGCACCTCATGTTCTGTCACCAAACCCATCATGATGAAAACAAAGGTACGTTTTTTTCCCAAGCTACTCTGAGTTCCAGAAGGAACTGAAAAACGTGTGTGGTATCAACAAACCTGTGGCTGGGCCATGTGAACCTCAGGAGTAGAGTTACCTGGAAGGAGGAAACCGTAAGTATCTGGAGCTCATCCATGCTCGGACTCGCACAGTGCAGTGACAGAACCTCTCCATCTGCCCCGACCTGGTCCCTAAGACAACTCAAAAGATCCTGAAGGAATAATTAGCACCTCCCTCATCATCACATTCATGGAAACTGAAATAGGACAAGAAGCCGAAATAAAATAATACATAAAGGTTGTCACACCAGCTTTTTTTTTTTGCCCCCATAGAATTTTCTCACTGGTCAGAGTTTTGCTAAGATGTATCATCAACAGAAGAATCACAATTTGAGTATGAGCTTGTTTTCTTCAAGTTAAATTGTTCTCAGAAAGAGCACTAAAGGTTAAATTATTTCTTTACATTCCCTCGACACACAACCTCTTTTTTGCTGTCATGCAAGAATACGGAATCCTAAACAGCACACGGAAAATCACCAGCCTTTGGAGGGAAGCAGCCTGATCCCTGACGGAGGAAGACAGACACAGGCACACTTTTCTCAATTTAAGATTTCAACTCGAGAACAAAAATATTTCCAGCTTCTTTCTCAAGCCTTCAAAACAACTGCATCTCACACCATGGTGTAATTTTTCCTCAGGGTATCTCGAGGGATTTATGTAATCTAACGACAGAGTTCCAGGCAGCAGCTCCTTGATGTGCCCAGACCAAGATACAGGGCATGGAAGTGTGGGAAGAGAAAACTTGAGGGTTTTGGTAGCTGTTTTGTTTCAGGTAAAACGAGCTTTTCTCAGAATTTGGCAATAGGAGCCTTTTTTAAAAATGAGGTAGAGCAGTAGTTATTTTTCCCCGGGGCAGGAAGAAAGAGCTGTACTTCCTGGCAAGAGTAAAATGCTTTACAAAGCTTAGGGATGAAGGCAGTGGGATGTGCAGGTGCAGGAGCCAGGCTGGCTCCCTAAGAGCACAGACCGGGATACACCTTTCCTCTGCTGATCCTAATTGCTGTTCAGACCTCGAAAAGCAGAGCAGAAATCCGCTCGTGTCACACATTTGTGCAGAATTCCAGCACACCAGTTTCCCAAAGCAGTTCAGCAGTTATCTCCCAGCCCCCTGTGCTATCTGCCAAGACTTCCCCAGGGAAGATAAGCCATGTCTGGGTACACAACATCCAAAAATCGAGGGGCACTCAGCGAGATTGTGCCTTGAGCAGCGCTCACTGCCTGGAGGTGCAAATGGGAATCGTTTGTTGCACCAATAAATCTTATGGCAACAAGTACGACTCCCCAGTGATCTGTAATAACCTGTGAGATATCCCACACTCACCCACAGCCTCTGGTTTTGAAGGGACCATACAGACACCAGCGGAAACAAAGTTTGCTTTGATAAGTACTGAAGATACCTTTTATCAGTGCAATTAAGTTTAATGTCAGGAAGTCATAACTGTGTTTATCTAATCCCCATTAAATACCATCTTTGAAACCACTCCACGAACTGGGTTTGGTCTTTTGCCATAGCTGCAAAAATGCAAAAAGTAACTTCATAGAATCACAGAACGGTTTGGGTTGGAAGGGACCTTAAAGCTCATCCCGTGTTCTGTTCCACCTCCTGCCGTGTGCAGGGACACCTTCCACTAGCCCAGGTTGCTCCAAGCCCCGTCCAACCTGGCCTTGGACACTTCCAGGGATGGAGCAGCCACAGGTTCTCTGGGAAACCTGTGCCAGGGCCTCACCACCCTCATAGGGAAGAATTCCTTCCCAATATCCCATCTAACCCTGCCCTCTGGCAGTGGGAAGCCATTCCCCCTTGTCCTTTCTGGCTGTCTGGTTTGGAGTATGATGCAGAAAACACAAATTAGTCAAATAAGTTCTATTTCTACTTCATATTGTTAAATTTAGCTCTTGCCTTCTAAAATGTTTTCACCATTATCAATGCCACTTCAAAATGATTAAAGGATTATTTCCTTCCAATTTATCCAAAAGGAAAATCTCAGTTAAATCAATACACAAGTCAGATAGTGATGAATAGAATATTCTAAACTGGATTTATTGTTCCCAGACATTATGTAATACATAAACACATTAAAAGGGGGGCTAAATAACAAGCAGCCCAGTAACAGAAACAAAGCAAGTCTTTGAAATTTTTGTTCTATACTTACACATGAAAATGTCCCCAAAAGTTAAGTAGTTGTCAGTCAACATAGCAAGGATTTCAGATATAAAAAACCCCAAGCAACTTGTCAATGAGTTTGTCATAACCAAAGTGTTTGATTTTTCCTGGGTTTTTTAAAACTTGTTTTTAGGCTAGAAAATAATAACCATTACCTCATGCAGTGTACAAAGGCTTTAAAATAAATCCATTAATGCAAATGAAAGACTGACTCCTGAGGCTTTAAAGGAAAAAAAAAATCAAAAAAACCTCAAGGAGTTTCAGAAAATTAATTTCAACTAGTTTTCTTAGCACTGAAGAAACAACCTGTAACTTTCTTGCACTCCAGAAATGCATTGTTACCTCTTTCAATACACATATGTGCTTATAATAAATCTAAGAGTTCTTAGACTGACTAGAGCTTCAAACGAAATTAGGTGCAAAATTGTTTTCTTAGTGTTGTCCAATTACTGAGGTAAACAGTTGGGGAGAGGGGAAAAATAAAAAAGAGGGTAGCAGGATATCACCTGCAGGTACACCAGATGGAAAAGAAGGCAAATCAGAAATACGTGGAGAGGGAGACAGGAGAGAAGGACTGGGGAAGAAATAACAGCAACAATCAACAGCCGAACTTGAAACCAAAGCCCTTGAAATCCACTCAGCAGATCACCAGTCGCTGAAATAAACCATGTTTATGAGCATGTCTGGCGAGCTGGGCTATGGGGAAGCTGGAATTGTGACAACAGTACAATAGTCACAATTCCAGCTGACTGCCTGACAAAGCTGGGAATGCCAGTGCTGCTCCAACAGCTGCACCGTGTCCCGGCCAAGCCACACAGAGACCAAAGATCATCAAACGACGAGTTCCCGACGCCAACAACGGGGTCACAATCACAGAGCAGCAGCTTCTACAGTCAGTAACAGAACATATGGCAAACAAGAGACTGAGTTAGCAAAACGTGGTATAAAAAAGTATAAAAGTTGTTTTTAAAAACTTCCTTAAAACGTCGATATAATACGATGTAGTGGAAATGCCATGAACCACGGAAGGAAAAGCCTAAGGCTTAACATTCAGGAGAGCAGCAGAACCTCTCTGGCCACATCACCCTTTGTATGGTAGAAGGGGGAGTTTTTGGTTTCTTTCGATGTTTCTACCTTAAACATGAGTTTAATCCAAAAAAAACCACATTCGACTGTACATTTTCTGAGGCTTCAGAAGGCGTCCCCCACCCCCTCCCCCTGTTTAAAAAGGAAAAGAATTAAGGTTAGATAGAAATGACTAAATACAATGTCCTTTTGGAGTCCACCATCCAGGGGTGGCTACCCAGGAGTAGTCATCTCCCTCGGTCTTGATGTTTTTTTGTTTTTGCCTTTTTCTTTTTGTCCTCTGTTTTGGGTTTCAGCGCGCAGACACACGCAGACACCCCGGCAATGGCTTTGGGCAAGTCCGTCCCTTTGTACCACTTGTTCTTCTCCTTGTCGTAAACCTGCACCGTCTTGGAGAAGACAGCCTCCTCCCAGCTGTACCCTCCCAGGATATAAATCTTGCCATCCCAAACTGCCACCCCGGACTCGCTGTTGGCCTGCAGCAGGGGAGCCACTCTGGTCCACTGGTTGCACTGGGGGCTGTAGGACTCCACGCTCAGGATGTCGAAGCGCGCCATGGTCTCGATGTTATCGTCGCTGCCGCCGATGGAGTAGATGTTGTCCTGCAGGGTGCACATGCTGTGCCAGCCCCGGGCCGTGATCATGGGCCTCTTCTCCTCCCACACGTCGGTGCGGTAGTCGTAGCACAGCAGGTTCTTCCTGTAGGGGCCGATCTGGTAATCGTGGCCTCCCGAAATGTACACGAACTCCTTGTACACTGTCCCGGCGTGGCCGTAGGTGAACCTGGCCCGGGCAAACAGAAACACTCCAGCTTAGCACGTGTGGGTTTCATTGACACACAAGCATTCAGCAGGGATTGGTACTAAAGGAGCGAATAAACACTAATTAAAACAGAAGAATTCCTGATCCCGGGAGTTACCCGGTAACTATCCTCATTCTCGCAACTCCACCCTGCACTGCTGAGTGCCGTGGCATGACAACCACCTCAAAAGCATCCTCTTCATACCTACAGAGCACTAAGGTATGGCCATCACTTTTTAAGGCATCCTCTACAGTATGTCATACAACAGAAGTAACCCATCCTGCTCTAGCAGGCATGGCTTCCATTCTCATTTTCCTGCTCCAGTGCTTGGCTTGAATCAGTTTGAGAGGAAAAAATCCACAGCTCAGCAAGGGTTTCTATTACAGAAAGAGGAAATAATCATGACACCTCTCAGCTTCCCAGTAGCGATTAACGAAGAGAAACCAAGAAGAAAACTACTGCTGCCTTCCCTTCCCACAGCTTCAGGACCATGGATCACATTCCTTACCCACAGGCGTTCACAGCCCAGTTCATTTGCAGTCACAATACATGTAGTGTCCTTTTCATGAGCCATCTGTCTGCTGCCACTGCTGCTCTACAGACAGAAACTCCTTTGGTCACCTCAAAACAAGGCAACAGACCACAGTCAATCATGGATCAAGAGTCCATGTCTGAAGTAAGAGAAAATGAGATGGTAGAACCAACATCACGCTGTTTCCAGGAGACACGGAGAAAATGCCTTTGATCACCTACAATAAAGCCACTGCAAACCTAATTCTTCAGGCTGTTCTTAACTTCACACTGGGACATTCCTGACCAAACCCCTCTGAGCTCTCAGAAGTGGATTGCTAAGACGAGGGCAGCCTCACCTTCTCTGAACATATCCTTCCTGCATGCTTTTTTTTCTCATCTGTGGGAGCTGGGGTGTCAAAAGGTGCAGCTGCAGCACCAGCGACAGCAAACTGGCTCACACAAAGAGCCCAAATGATTTAATACCCATAGGGCTGCAGAGCAATGTACTCATCACACTGCACTCACGAGCCTCTGCTACCATCCTTTGTAGTCAGGCACTCAAGACAACTCAACCTCTCCAGCAGACAAACCCACATTGGCATTATTTTTGAACCATGTCTGAACACGCTGGAACTCCATGTGGAGAGAACCTTGAGCTGCTTTTATTTCAGAGGGTAATAGTTTCTCTCAGCCACACAAATGGCATTGTAATGTCTTCAACACACTCAAGTGCCAGCACTTTTGTGCCAAGGGAAAAGATGGACTAGAAAAGAAACCCCTGTTTGCCCTGAAAGCACAACACTTCTGAGACAAGCTAAAAGGTGTTATTATTCTAGATGCCTACCGAAACCTCTGAGCCCTGTGTCTGAATCAGAGATTTTAATAGGTTCCTGCTACAAGAAACAGAAAAATCCCTGACGCACTTAGGCGGACAATGCTGAGTGACCAGGACAGTCTGTTCAACTACAGGGGCTGGAGAACCAGCCCTGGAGACCTTGCAGAGGTCACTTCAGAGCTGTTCTGCTTCTTTGCCAGTCAGGGAAAAGAGAGGAAGAAAAAAAAAGAGAGGGCTAAGGCACGGTTATGGACTTTATCCAAAAAGGCAACTCAGAATTTCCACGGCTCTCAATCTGCCTCACTCACCCTGGAAGCACATAACTCACCCTGAGCACGTGCACTCGGCTCTCACACCTGCCAGAAATGCCACGGCAGGTGCAGTGCACTGAGATGCTGCTCTGCCTTGTCCGAGGTCTCTCCCAGACAAGAACCAGGAGTGGATGTCTCCAGTGGCTCCCGGTCTGGTTGTCAGTCCATGTTTCTCTAATACACAGGAATGGGGTCTCAAAAAGTAAACTGTCAGTCTGGGGATGGGATGGACAACTTGAGCACAGTTCATTTCAAACTGCAGGAAACTTTAAACCCACATCCAACCCCCAAACTCCCTGAAGGCCCTGCAGTGCTCTCCACTGTGGAGGCAGGGACAGGTAACAGGGAGTTTTGAGGAATCAGAAAGAGGAGACTGTGAGGCCATTGAGTCCAACACAGAGCCTGGGGTTATTGCACTGCTGAGAGCAATCACATCATGTTCAGCATGTGGGAAAAAATTACTAAGTTAAGAAAAACTTGAGTGGCCTTTGGAGAGAAGTAGGTTAAATGTTTCCCTGCATTGGAATTCTGTATATGTAAGCAAGCAATAGCCATTGTCTCTCAAGCACAGGCATGCAGCCCAGCACAGGCAGCTGCAGAAAAAGCACTGCTGCTTTTCTTTTGCCTCAGTCCATGGCTGTGTCCAGGGAACAGCAACACCTACAAGAGTTGTTTGACGGAAACAATCAGATCTGAAGCACCAAATCGACCACCAATTTGTTCTTTCCCAGTACAGGGCAATTACCCACTGAACTGTGCTAGAGATGTTTCACTTTGCCTGAATTCTGAAAGCTCATCCAAAATAGCTCATACCCAGCTTCACTTTCATAGGAACTGCATGAAATATAATGCACAGATTGAAAACAATCAATACAGACCCTTTCTTTAGAGAGGGGCTTTTCTAAACAAGCAACAGAACAGGCACTCAATACAGTGGGTCCAGACATCCTCCAACAGAAAGCACTCAGTGTTTTGGCAGCTTTATCTACAAGAGTGGTCAGAAAAAAGCAGAGGCATTAAGGAGAAGGAAGATTTGGTTTTAGCATCTGCTGAGCTAGTTGTCGATTTTGAATGACTTACCCAAATACAGTGCTGAAAAATTACAGTTTCTGACCCATTCAAACACTAGAAAATTTATCATTTATTTTCTTAACCAGAAGAACACTTGGCCTAACCCAGTAAAGCTCTGGGAATCCCCTGCTCCAACCAAAGTCCAGGTGAGCTGTGGTTGCTCTGAATCTCGAGGTCCACCTGTTGCAGCCCTGAGAGATTATTCATGACCCAACTGGCAGAGCAGATACCATCACTCACTAACCTGCTCCAGCACGGCTCCTCACACAACTGCTTTCAGTTGTTCTGCCAAACTTTAACCCAGGGCCACTCAATTAATTTCACTGCTGTCTGCAGCAGAGCTTTTTCATGGTCTGTTCAGGATGAGAACACACTGCACCAACTTCTGCTCTGCCAAACTTGTCAGCCACCGCTGCTCCCTGCCGGGCTAGAAACTATGGCAGAGACTGCTCCCAAAGAGCCTGGGAAAAGGGTCAAAAACACAGCACTCTCTGAAGAAAGGGAAAGGTATCCCACACCCAAAGACCCTAATGAGCGTCAGGCAAAATAAATTTCAGTTGTAGCAGACTTGGACCAGGTCCACCCTTTAGACAGCTTGGCTGAACTTTTCCACTTAAGCATCTGCCCTGAGAGGTTGTTTTCTCCTCCAGTAAGGCAGCCTTAGTTCAGTCAAAACAGCTCAGCTCCTTCCAAGAAAGTGGTTAGGGAAAAACAACGTGTTGTTCTGACCATGTAGGGTGGGGAGGAGGTGAGGGAAAGAGGAGATAAAAAAGAGCTTGCAGAGCTCTTCCTCAGAGGAGCGTGACTGTGTACAGCAACATGGACATGGGATTTGGCAGTGGTAAGAGCCATGTGTGTTCAAGGACACAAGCGCTGCTGTTCCCCTGAAAATCTCCACGCACGTGGCACGCTCTAAGTAAAAAAATAAACCCATTTTCTGGATGCTCAGGGTAGAAGCTTTAATAAACAACCTCTGAGAGTCCCACCCCACACAGCTCGAGTCAAGCTACACAAGCCCACGCCCCAGAACGACCTCAACGCGTGCCTGCCACTCCAGGGAACAGCCTTCCAGGCAGTTGCTAGCTTGGAGCAGTCAGGAACACCAAGAGAGGTGAAGCAGAGCCTGCTTCTGGTGGCCATGCACCCAAGAGGACCAAAACACCAGCAGGTGTTCTCTTCAGAGGGAAGAAGACAGAAAAATGCAGGAAATGAGGCAGCTGTGGTGGGACATGTTGCCTCATCAGTCTACCAGGAAGCAGAGGATTGGAGCTTCTGGTTTCCTCGACATGAAAAGTCTTACTGCTGGAATAAAAGCAGGAGGTGAGGAGAAAAACAGAGATCAGATTGGGAGTGCACTGAAGGGAAGACTGGAGCACACAGCAGGAACTGTAGCCAGAATGTTTCTTCCATAGAACCATAGAATGCTTGGGGTTGGAAGGGACCTTAAAATTCATCTTGTTCCATGGACAGGGACACCTTCCACTATCCCAGGTTGCTCCAAGCCCCGTCCAACCTGGCCTTGGACACTTCCAAGGATGGGGCAGCCACAGCTTCTCTGGGCAACCTGTGCCAGGGCCTCAGAACCCTCACAGGGAGGAATTTCTTTTTAATATCCAATATAAACCTACTCTTTGTCAGTTTGAAGCCAGGCCCCCTTGTCCTCTCACTCCAGGCCCTTGTAAACCATCTCTCTCTCCATCTTTCTTGTGGGCCCCTTCAGGTACTGGGAGGCCACAATTAGGTCATGGCAAAGCCTTCTCTTTTCCAGGCTGAACCATTCCAATTCTCTCAGCCTTTCATCACAGCAGAGGTGCTCCATCCCTCTAATCATCTTGGTGGCCTCCTCTGGACTCACTCCAACAGGTCCACTTGAAGTGCCTTGGGAAAGGGCTGCCCAGACCCCTTTCCAGCAGCCCCACACCAGCCAGAGCTGCTCCTTGCTGAGCTCGAGCAGTGGTCGTGTGTCAAAGGTTCCTGTTGCCCATCTCTGTGCTGACTTTTGCCTTTTGCAACCTGCATGAAGTTCTTTTTTGCCTGATTCCTTCTGTGCAGGAAAATGGTGGTTGCAAACAATACACTGGCCCAGCAGGAGAGTTCTCCAAAGGGAGAAAAAGGGCTGAAAAGCCCAGAATTCCAAAGGTGCCAAGAGTCCATTAAGGTCTAACTAAAGACATATTAACATGCAAGAGCAGCTACATGGAAAAGTGGGAAACTATCTAGTTCACTACACACCTGCACAAACACCTGAGCTGACACAAGGACAGAGCAGCAGCATGAGAGGATGCAGAACAATTTATTTTGGATGCAGCAGTAACTTATCCCAGTCACTGTACAACCAGAGTAAGAGGGGTCTCTCCCCTAAGGGGGACCTTTGCCTCATCCAAGCAGACCCGCCAGACAATCCAATAAAAAATTAACACCCGTGTGTCAAAGTTCACTTTAAATGCTGCAGCTGCAGAATTCCCCAAGCCAAGACACAGACAGCAGTAGGCACACAGAAACTTTTCCAACAGCTTACAGTCTGGGTGGGTTAAATCAACAGTGCAAACATCCCCCAGATCATCTACGTGTAAAACTATCCATACAGGATATATCTCACAGGTGACCCCAATTAACAGAAGGATTTAGGAGCTGAAGATACTGCCCTGCACACTGTGGTGTTGAGCCTCAACTGCTGGATCTGCCTATGTGAGCAGAAATAAAGCAGGAAAAGCATCCTGCCTGTGAAGAGCCCTCGAGCCCAGCTGTTAGCCTGGATCAGCCTCGCATTGCAGCACCTGCCCAAAATAGAATTGGGCAACAGGCTTCTGTGCCTTCACTGGCTGCCTCTGGCTCTGCAGCTCTGCAGCTGAGGGAATCAGGGGAAAAAAACCTGAACTCTCAAACCCAACTGCAGGAACCTTGTTTGTGATGCCACTGGGAAAGCCAGCACTGCTGCTGAAGTTGCAGGTTTCAGACATCATGAAAACACCATCTATAGAGCAAATATTCCTGTAATTCCCACGATTGTGAAATATCCCTAAATCTGAGTAGCTGTTTGCAAAGGAAACACTGTCAGACCATTCTTACAAAGCCACTGATCCAACATTTATTCGAGACATCAGCAATGTCCTGTTTGCTGTCACCAGAAGAGCTGCAGTGCTAAAGCCTCTTGAAAGTAGAACAGCCAAGTTTTAACTCACAGTGAGAGAGAGAGAGCTCACATTTGCCAGGGTTATTTATTTGCAATATAGGTAAATGTGGTTTATCTGCAACAGCCAAACACCTTACAAGGAAAACCATTACATCATGGTGACAAAGTAAGGCCAAAGAAATTATAAACACCTTTGATCAAGATATGAACAGTGCTCACACAACCTCCCTTTACCTCCCTTCTTCAAACACAGGGAGCTCTCTCCAAACACCCCTGTTACCTGGGCAGTCCTGCTATGTAGGTCCAGGAGTCCTTCTGAGGGCTGTAGGTCTCAACTGAAGACAGTGCCCCATTTTCATTCCTGCCCCCAACAGCCACCAGCATGTCAGTGATCGCTCCCAGGTAGAAATCCACTCGCCGCTGTCTCATGGAGGCAACCTAGCAAAGCAAACGACACACTGACATCTTCCAGCATCTGGGAAGCGAGCAACTTAAGGTATTTCAGTGTCCGAGAATAGGGTAGTTGCTTCTTCTCATTTATTTGGAAAGGAGAGCCACTGGTTTTGAGCATTATATTCACAAAAGACTTGTTTTTCTGCAGTAGCTTATAACGCAGCATCCATTTTCCAACAAGGGGACAACAGGAAGCATCTAAGACACAGACTGCTCTATGAATGGTTGTGTTACACGGGCCTCCTTCCCAAACTCTGCAAGAAACATACTGGAGTCACTCAGAACCACAGCTGAGCCACCCAGGATGACTGGTTTATACAGGAACCACGACTGGTTCCTACAGGAACCCACACAGCTGCAGGGTTTTGCAGCAGGGCTGGAAGTGAAGAGCTTGTTCTAAGGGACATTTAGCTCAGAGACATTTGACAAGTGTCAGAGACATTTTCTTTTTGCATCAGACCCATTTTTGACTTAGTTGTACATACTACTGCTTGAGAAAGATGAACTAAGCAATCACCTCTAAGGCCCTTCCATCATTATTCCCAGAAGTAAGCTGCAGGTGGATGCTGATTCAGGAATTCCACTGATGAGATGCCCAAATCCCAAGTGAAGCTGAGTATCTGCCCCAAACTCTTTTGCTGCTTGTGTAACTTAAGAATTCCCACAAAGGACTCAAGTAGCTGCTTTTCCAACTTAAATAACTCAAATTTCCACTGGCAAGCACTGCCACGTTGACTACTCTAACGAGCCCTGTCCTTTCACCAAAAAAGGAGAAAACACTCTAAACATTAAGGACTTTGAACAGAGAAATAATACAGCTTAAGTCTCACCTTTATCCACTGGTTACAGCGGGGATCATACCTATAAAGCAGATTTGACGCCGCATCCCCTCCATTGTCCCGTGAGAAGCTGCCCCCGGCTATGAAGATGAAGCCTCCCAGGACCGCAACGCAGTGGTGACTCCGCCTGGCAGGGAGAGGGGTCTCTGCCACCCACTGGCCCTTCCTGGTGTCCAGGAAGCAGGTGTCATCACAGAGCTCCAGGCAGCGCTCCGACACCTCCCCGCCCACGAAGAGCAGCCGCTCCTCGCAGGTGCGCAGGGCCGTGCGCTTGGTCTGCAGCACCGGCTGCGCCGTCACGTTGTTGTGGTAGTTCACCGCCTCCTCGATGAACCCCTCACAGTTGGCTTCTTTGGGGAGCAGGGAGCACACGGCGGGCTTGACTCGGTGCAGGAGGTCGCTCTTCGGGATCAAAGGAAAATGGATGTTGTCCAGGACCTGGTAAGCCTCGTTCTCCCGTTCCGGGTACTGGGTGAGCCACTGCAGGGCGGCCTGCAGCAAGTCGTGCTCGCACTCCTGCTGCACGTTGCTGCTGTCCAGGTACTGGCACAGCTTCTGCAAGGAGATGTTCTGCAGGAAGTCCGGGGTGAAGGACAGCGTGCCGAAGTTCTGCAGGATGAAGGAGTCGATGTAGGAGTCAAGGCGCTTCAGGTTGTAGATGGAGGCCAGCTCCTGCAGGTACAGGTAGTTCTCCTCGCTGACCTCGTTCTCCAGGTACTCGCAGCAGAAGTCCACCACCTTCCAGATCTGCAGCAGGTGAGCTGTCTCCAGCACGTAGTCGATGTTGCCTCCATCCAAAGAGAGCTCGCTGCCGTACAGGAAATCCACCACGGCCTTCAGGCCAATGTAGGAGGCTCCAAAAAGCTCAACCTCCTTCTGGTGGGCCTCCCTCATGCCGATGGTGAACATGGAGTTGAAGTAGTCGCTGCACACGGCCAGGAGGTTCCGGTGGGCAGGGACTCGCTGCTCATCCACCACCAGGACGATGTCACAGAAGAGGCCTCGGTGCCTCTGCTCGTTCAGGCTCTGCAGAACTAGACTGGAGTGGTCATCCCACCGGTACACCTGGAAAACACAAACAGCATCATCAGGGCAGGTGGGATCTCCACCAGGCTAAATTTCGGTGTGAAATGTATTTTCTCACTAAATGGAGTCACCCATGAGACAGAGAAAGCTTTTTTTGTGCTGCACGTTGGCATTTATAAAAAATTCTGACTTGAAACAGTTGGCAAGCAACAGAGTACAAGCCCGAGCTCCTCACCTTTGCTTTAAAAGGCCTATGGAGACTTTGACTGCTTCCTACTCCACTTTTTTTTTTTATAATATTCTCCTCCCTCCCCCACAGTGCTGCATTGAAACCCCCTCCCTGATTGAGTTATACAGGCACGATTTTCTGAAACTCTTCCACTCATTGTCTCTGAGACATCTTGCTGACATTTCCTTTCTTCCTTGTCCCCCAAATGACTCCTTACAGAGCTCCCTCAGCTAAGCTACTCACTAAACATTTGGAGTGGGAGAGACACACGCAGCAGCACTCTGAATTTTCATTCAGCCCATGTATTGTTTGGGTTGGTGTTTGCTTGACAGCTACCCCCTCTTAAATCTTGCCAGAACTCTGCATTTCTAAGCTTGCTGGGGTAAAATCCCTCTCTTTCTTTCCATATTATTCCAGGCACACACACTGCACTCAGAAGCAATAGCTGTTTATTTATGTGCAAAGCCACACATGTGGATAACTTATTCCCGCGAGAATTCTGCTTGCTTCCAGAAGCCGAGGTAGGTTCTGTTTTAATGAACACGACTAGATATTTTTCTTTCAAAGAAAGGGGAAAATGTCTTCAGAACACGTCCATTAAGTGCCCTCTTGGGATCCCTCTGGTCCAGACATTATTCCCACTGGCTCTGGACGTGCCACAGAGCTTTTTAGGCAACCAGCAATTGCCTCTTTCTCTCTTTCTCAGCCTTAAGATGAACTAAAATGGAAACATTTTATCCCTCAAATGTCCTGCAGAACACGAATTGAAGGGGCTGGTCACCTCAGCATGTCAAGTGCTGGTACTTTTAGGACCATCCTTTGGAGGAATTAAATGCTTGATGGCACAGTCAGTTACCTTGTGATCTGTCTTAATAAAAGACAGGTTAAGTTAAATGCAAATACATAATTTTAATTACCAAACCAGGCAGAGTTGCAGAGCCTGTAAGAACACGTAGGAGAAATGAAAGGAGGTGGAATGGAAGCACATCCTTGTATCCAACCTAAGTCAGCTCTGAACAGTCCTGCCTGCAGGGCCCTGGGTCCTGCCCAGTCCTACACCCTCAGCCTGCATTCCCAGAGGTGACACCCCGAGAAGGTGTCCCAGTCCACATCTGTGTTGAACACAGTCCCACAGGTGACCTGACATCTCTTCAAGCCTTCCAGGCATTCCACCTTTCCTCTACCAAACTGTTGCTTCTCCTAGAAATCCTAATTATATCTGTGGCTTTCCTGGTTTTCCAAGCAGAAAGCACGTGATCACTGCTGTCTGTCTAGGCCATTTACAGGTTGGCTAAATTATGGTGAGACCCTCTCTATACAGCTGAACAGAAAAGATTTGAGTCCCAGAGCCAAGGAAGTTTTTTGAGCCCCAAATTAACAAACAAATGTGCTGCTTTTAAGCGTGGCATCCCAGTGGTTTCTCTGTATTTCCTTATGTTCTTCTTCAAACAATGGAGTCCCAGCTGCCAAAAATCCTGCTGTTGGAGTGACTCTGGACAGGCAAGTGTGCAGAGTTAAACCAATCTAAGTGAAGAGGCTTCAATAATTATAAGTTTTCTGGGTCAAAACTCTTCAATTTGCTGTATACTCATCATCCTTCTGAACTTAGAAAGGGATCTATGGCATAGGCAACAAAGTAACTTCCACTGAGGAATAAAACTGCCAGAGATCTGTAACAAGGAAAAAAATATAGGTTTAAGGACTGTAAAGTTTTTTATTTGTTTTTCTGAGGCTGAGAAAAGCTGATATCATACAGGAGTCCAAGCAGAAACCAGGGGATGGAGGAGGTAGGGGGAAGAATAAAAATGGCAGAGGATAAACCACACTTCTGTGGCAACTGTGATCAAGGACAGTGGGTGAACAAGCAGTAAGTAACAACTTGCAGCCCCCTGTCCTGAACTGAGTCATGGGGGACAGTTATTGGATTGAACCAAAACCGTATTCCCCTCTCATCCCTGGAAACTGGCTGATCATTTCCCTCTAATATTCTGTAATACCACCATCATGCATAACAAGATTACACGGGAATATAAGATTTGCCAAAGATCCCTATTTACGGAGCTGGATGTTGAGTCAGCAGTGTAATCCTGACCGCAAATACTCCTGACAACTTGTGCTCCTGAAATCCCTGTTGCCATGTAGAACTGCTGCTCCTTCAGAAATCAGGCGTGGAACCATCACCTCCCTGCACTGGATGGACTCGAATACATTAACATATTTCACCCACTTAGTGAGTCCATTCAGGGAGGAACTTACAGGAGCTGAGAGCTGCACATTCCAAAACCAAGACTAATTTTACACTTAACACGAACATCTTTCTCAAGCTATTTATATTCTGTAGAACAGCTTTAGCATTATCTGGTAATTCTAAGTTTAACAGATAGTGACAGCTGCTGTCTAAGCAAGAAAATAAAACAATGCTGTCAAGCTAATTAATTTTTAATGTGATGAATTATCATTACATTCAGACTAAACCATTTAAGTGGCAGACAGGATCAGCACTCAGGGAAAGATTATATTGGTAGGGATGCATTTAAAAATTAGTCCTATTTATCTTTTATCAATTGTATTAGAGCAGTATTTTAACTTCTTTTGGCTTCAAAGATCTAATTTCTCTCAGACCCTTAATGCAGTACTGCAAAGAAAATGAGATCTGGCTCATTCAACTTTGATAAGACAGACACAGGCACTGAAAAGTTTCTCTTTTCCAGATGTTTTTGGCAGCACAAAGTACTTGCTCTGCAGCTCCTGTTACCCAGAGCCTGCCCTGAAACAGAAAAGCAGCTTGCACTGGTATGAAACAAAGTGAACACAGGAATTACAGCTGATATTAACATCTGACAAATCACCCTGATGACCTGCATAATGAGCTGCCCGAGATGGATTTCCGAGAATTCACAAATAAAAACAATGTATTTGTGCAGACAGATTTGATACAGAGAAAATTGACCTCACAAGCCTAAGAAACGACCACGAATTCTATGAGCTCTCTGGACCAACCACTGTTTGCAGGACCAAGGCTCCCATCAAGGACAAAATCAAGACTGAACCTAAAGAGCAATCCCAGCTTTGCTCCTCTAACAAGCTTGGATTTTACGAGACGGATCAGTACAAAAATTACAAAAATTCCCCAAATAAACACATCACATTTAATGACTGAATTTTTGGTACAGAGAAACTAGTGTGCTGCAATGATGTGGGTTTCTAAGCTATGAGTCACGATGAGCAGATGCCCATTTGCTGCTGCTTTTTTTTTTTTTTTTTTCCAGTTACTAGGCAGCAACTTCTTCCACGAAAAATATTTGAGCAGGTAAACCACCGCTTCCATACCTCTTTTTAAAAGCTCAGAATATGCACAATCCTCCAAAAATCAGCCCATTCAAAGGAGACCTTCTGCCCCCCCCGCCCCTCCTTGTTGTTACTGCAACTCGATTTTTTTGGTAGCAACACAAATCGTACGAACCTTTGAGGATTCGCTGATTTTGTGCGGGCGGCAGATCCTGCTCTGCCGGGTTCCCTCCATGACCGGCCGAGCCGCAGCACTCCTGCAACAAAGGCACAGAAGATGTCACCACCGTATCAGCCCCATCAGACCGCTAAAAAAACCAACCAACCAACCAACCAAACATTTTGTGCTGAATTACGAGACCGGCACGATATAATCTGCAGCTTGGGAACGCCTGAGTTAAAAAATCACGGGTTTTTCGCCCCTTGATGGTGCTCCCCGGTGTTGTCAGAGGCCGGCGGTGTCAACAAGTTGGGTGTGCGGCGGGTCCAGCCCAGCCCAGCCCAGCCCAGCGCGGTGTTGAGCGAGGCCGGTCCGTACTCACCGCTGGTGCCCGGGGCCGGCCGGAGCCCCCCGGGCCGCGCTGACCGACCGGCCCCGGCCCCGCTCCGGCGGCTACATCGGCTGGGGGACGAAAAATCCGGGAGGAAAAAAAAAAAAAGCGGGGAAAACAAAGGAGGGATAAATTCCAGCAGGCGCAGGCTGCCTCGCCCCGGGCCCGGGGCAGGAAATGCCGGCGGGGCGGGACCGGAGCGGGGCCGGGAGGAGCGGGGGAGGCTCCGGGGCGGGGCGGGGGAGGCGCCGGGGACCCGCGGGAGGGGATGCGCTGCGGGCCGGGGATGCGCGGACTGGGCACTCCGGGGCTGTTCCCTGCCCTGGGCCTGGGGATGCGCGGATCGTACATCCCGAGGCTGTTCACTGCCCTGGGAAGGAGGATGCGCGGATCGTACATCCCGGGGCTGTTCCCTGCCCTGGGAAGGAGGATGCGCGGATCGTACATCCCGGGGCTGTTCCCTGCCCTGGGAAGGAGGATGCGCGGATCGTACATCCCGGGGCTGTTCCCTGCCCTGGGAAGGAGGATGCGCGGATCGTACATCCCGGGGCTGTTCCCTGCCCTGGGAAGGAGGATGCGCGGATCGCACATCCCGGGGCTGTTCCCTGCCTGCAAGGCGAGGCACAGGTACCCATAACGGGGCGGCCGAGGGTACCCGTGCCAGGGGCATTTGCTGCGGGGAGCACGGTGTGTTTGTACAGCGCTGATGAGCTCGGCAGTGGGTGTGGGGGTGTGCAGCGAGAAGCCCCATCGCCATCTCCTCTTGCTTACCTGGGCATGAAACTGCCTGACCTCGAAAAAGCACCTCCCCAGCAGCACGTGCTGCTGTGGGGCTTTTCCTCATTGATCACGGCCCAGGAGGCTTAAAAATTAATAAAAATCCCCTTGATAAGCAGCAGGCTGCCCCCTGTCTCGGGGGTGAAGTAAGAAGCAAAGACACCGTACTCAGACCCACCTGGTCCCGTTTCAGTGCAATGGTCCCCAACACAACACTACAAGTGAAAAAGCCCTTTGCCAACTCACCATTCCTGGGTATCTTATAGAGGTTATCTCCAGCAGAAGGCTGTGTGTGTCCAAGCTCCACGTGCTGTCACCAAGGACAGCCCAGCTTGGACACGTGTCCCAGGTGGTGATGGGGCAGCTGTTGCTGGCAGAAGATGATGTGTATGGAGTGTTAAACCAGGGGAGTGTGCCAGGGCTGCCTGGGTGTCAGCACCTCCACCTGCCCTGGCCTTATCTCACCTCCACTGCAGGTACCAGACAGCTCTGTCAGTTCCTCAGACACCCCTGAGGAACCAGAGGTGATGATGGGCTTCTACTCATCTAATTGATTACTAAGTCTGAAGATGAGAAGCATTTTCTTAGCTTCTGTAGCCCTTGTGACCGTGGGGACCCAGGATAAGAACCCTCAACACCTCAACTGTCTGAGTAAAATCCTACTTGCTTGATAACCCTAATGCTGTGATCCAGAAATTGTAAACCCTAACGTTAACTGTGATGCAAAAATTCACATCAGCCTCTTCCTGACAGAGGGTATTATTCTCTCAATTAATTTCTCTGCTCCTGCACAGAAAAGACGTAGATGGAGAAGCAGGACTGGGGACGGACATATGGAAAGATCAGAAAAGAAGCAAAAAGAGGAGATGGCAAAGAGCCAAGGCTGCAAGGCACTAAGCAGGGATGCATTTTAGGATAACGATAAGACTCTGGGAGTCCTTGGCTGTGCAGAACCGCCCTGTTTGCTCGGCTGCCTCCAAGTATTCTGAACTTCATTGTACAGCCTGGACAGCTGAAGGTCAGTCCAGATTCACAAGACTTCATGCCTGCTGGAGACGTTCTTTTTAGGAGGTCCATAAGTCCTCACTTTCTCTGTTGTCTGTGTTTCCTCTCTGAGGGCTCCTGTGAGAGGGACAGATGCTTCTGCCAGGCCAGTGACATCTTCCCGCACAGATGAAAAGACCCGTGTGCTGTAGGTCTCAAAATTCCCATATGACAAGCAAATCAGAGCTTACCAAGGCCAGAAATGTAGGTAATTTTCCCTCTCCAGTTACTGACTGATGAAACTGAGCACAGTATTTATTTCTCCATGCCTTAAAAGAAAAAAAATCCATTAAAAAGTGTCAAAGACAGGGAAGAGAAGCAAAGAGAAGAGGTTTAGTCCCACAAGGAAGATGTGCATTTTACTAAGGTTTGAGTCTGGCACTGAAAAATGTGAGGCACAAAGTCCCCAGCGAAGAGAATTCAAATGCTCCAGTCATTGGGTCACAGAGACCTGCATGAGGGTGAGGTTTTCTCCTCCTCAGGAGAATGACATTGGAGTCACCCACCTCTGCTCCAGGAAACATCAGGGAAGGGAACAGAAAACATCCTGAAGGGAACAAGGACAACCAGCAGCTGTTACAGGTATAAACAGCAGCAAGTGCCAATGGATGATAAATGCAGACAACAAAAAACACATTTAGGAGCAGATAATGGTTGGCATAAAGGCTTTTTAAAAAATGAAAGTGTTCCTAAAAAGAGTTCCAAAAGAAGATCAATATAAATTCAGAACTATTAATGTGTAATTATATTATCATCTAGAGCCTGCAGCCTACAGATACCAAGTGTGATTCACCCAGTGTCCTACACTTGTACTGACTTCAGAGATATTTCTCTCTTCCCTATGACCTCATCCTCATCAGAGAGGCACTGCAGCAATTCATGTGTTTTGGCCCCGGTGCTCCAGGAGCCTCACGTCATCCAGGGGCTGGAATGGAGCTGGAAGAAGCTGCGTGCAGGACTGTGGCAGTAAAGGGTGTCTCTGACAGTCAGTGCCTGCTCTGGAGATCTTGTCCCTTGAGATGTCTGACAACAATCAGTAATTGTGTGGTAATGAGGTTTCTCACTGCTCAGCCTTCACACGGAAAACACTGCTGGGAAATAAACAATGAACATCCCCTGCAAACTTTGAAAGAAGCAAAATGGGATACTTTTTTTATCATGGAACATAGCTTTTATTGAATTTGCAAATCCAGACCGCCAAGTTTAGGGTTATAAACCCACTAACACGCACAAGGACTGGTTTGTAAAACTCCGGTCCTTGGGCACAACGTCATCTGTTGATGTTTATTTCCAACCGGGTTCAGCAAAGCAAAGCCCTATCTCTATTTCTGCGGGACTGAAACGCAGCCTTAAGGCAACGCTTTTGCCTGACAGCCCGCATTTCCCAGGAGCGCAGTGACTCGGAGAGATGAGGGAATGTTCATGGGCAGCGCTGGGAGCCCGGCAGGGGGAGATCGCTGCATTGAAACGGGCTGAACACACTGACACACAGAGACATGGACACACTAACACACACACAGACACGAACACAGACACACACTGACACACACTGACACACACAGATACACAGATCGAGCGCCCGCGCACACCCCTGGCCCAGCAGCGGGGTGTCCCCACGCCAAGTCACCCCCACAGACCCCGTTCGGGGCCGGGGACACCCGCAGGGACGGAGCCGAGGCTGTTCCCCGCTCCCCCGCGGCGGTGCGGGGATGCTCGGGATGCTCGAGACGCTCGGCCCGGCGGTCCCCGCAGCCCCGGCGCGGCCCCCATCGCGCAGCCCCGGCCCGGAGCCTCCCCCGCCCGCCGCCCCCTCGCCCCCCGCTCACCTGCCCCGCTCTGCGCTACCTCCCGAGCGCCCGGCCCGGCTCCGCCGCCGGCGGCTGCTCCATCCCGGGCGCCGCCTCTGCCTCCTTCCTCCTCCCGTCCGTCAGGGGCTGGGAAAGCATCGGGGGGCTGGAAAACCGGCGGCGGCCGCAAAAGGCATCCCTGCGGCGGGTCGGGCCCCTCCGGCGGCGCCCCCCGTGCCCGGGCTCTATTACATCACCGCGATCCCCCCGCGCCGGGGCCGGGCCGGGCCGGGCGGGGCTGGGGGGGCAGGGGCAGGACCAGCCGAGCCATTGGCGGCGGCGGCGGCGGAGGCGGGACGGCCGCGGGAGCGGGGCTGGGCTGGGCTGGGCTGGGCTCGGCTCGGCTCGGCTCGGCGCGGCTCTGCGCGGTGCGGCTGCAGCGGCGGCGGCGGTCCCCCAACTCCGCGGCCGCTCCGCGCTCCCCCTCCCTTCCCCTTCGCCTCCATGGCCACCAAAATCGACAAGGAGGCGTGCAGGGAGGCGTACAACCTCGTCAGGGACGATGCCACCGAGGTGAACTGGTAGGTGGCCCCCCCGGCGTCCCCCTGGAAAGGCACCGGTGCGCTGCGATCCCTCGTCTTCCCTGCCCGCTCCCCAAAGGGTGACTTTTACAGACCTTTCCCCCTTCTCCTCTCTCCCTCTTCCTAAAGGATGGAGACTTTTTTACAGTATATTCTTCCCCATCTCCTCTTTTCCCTTCCTAAAGGCTGACTGTTAAATGTATTATTGGCCTTCCCTTCCCCCATTCCAAAGGGAGACTTTTAAATGTGTTATTCCCCTTCCCTTTCCCCTATCCCAAAACGTGACTTTTAACTGTGTTATTCCCCGTCTCTTTTTCCTTCCCAAAGGGTGACGTTTAAGTACAACGGGTCTACAATCGTCCCTGGAGACCAAGGGGTAGACTATGAAACCTTTAAAAGGAAGTGCACAGGTAAGCTCCGTAGTACTGCTTTGGTCCTGTCCGCCCTTCGTTCTGCCCCGTGCAAGGGGGGAAAAGCATGGGAGAAAACTTGGGCAAACTGGAATTAGTGCTGCTGCTTCCCCGTGCCTGCCCCGTCCTGTGGGATCGGGTTTCCCCACAGAGTGCAACTCCCTCAAGTCCATAGTCCAGCCGGTCCTTTGTCTCACCCTTAGACTTAAGGTCCTTTGGGGTTTTTCCCCCCCCTCTATGCACCCGTGTTTCGTTGCTTCTTGGTTATAAACAAGATAAAACACTAGATAAGCAACCGTCTCCGTGTTTGACACTGCAGTTTCAGAGCAAAAACAACTCAGTTTTTGTGGCTATAAAGATGTTGTCATACAGATCATTGGGAATGAAATTCTTCCGAAATTCTTCCGGAATTCATAGCGCTGAAGTAACTGCAGTTAAAAGGCTTGCTCGGATTTTTTGAGATCGTGAAACCTGAGGAGAGGGTGGGTATTGCAAAGATCGGCTCGAACAATACAGCCCTGAAAACAGTTGTAGATGTGGCGTTGCACAACCGCAACTGTTGCGGCTCCAGGTTTAAACGTGGCAGTTGATTGTTGAACTGTTGGCCGCACAACATTAAAAGGGAGGAACAAAGCCCGGGGAAAATGAAAGTAGATGAATATTTAATTTCATCTGATCGTGACATTTGATGAGTTTCACGAAAGTGGGTTTTGATTTTTATCTCAAATTTCCTCCTGTCTTGGCTGCTATTTAACAATGACACCAAGTGATGTGAGATATGAAGTGTTTGTAACTAGTACTGAGCTATAGCAAAGCCTTCTTCGTTCACGCAGTTAACTCTACAATCAAGTATTGTGGTTAACCTGTATTTTTAGGATGATGTGACTGCAGTGAAGGAATTGTGTGCTGAGCACTCTCTGCCTTTCTGGGGACACTGTAATCAGTCCCACAGCCATGGAAACACCAGTGCCTGTGCATTGGTCTGTGAGTCCCAGGGCTTGGCTGTGCTTTATTGGATTGAAGGGGAGAACTTCCAGGACCTTAACTGAGGGCGGGACTGGTCTGAACAGTCAATAAATATTATAGGAAAAAGTACATTTTAGTCCTTGGAAAGCAGCCATGAATCAAGACAGTTTAGACTGCTCTGCTACGACCTTGGCAGTGGGGTCTTACTGGGATTAATACAGCCACTCCACTCCAGCTGTTCTGGAGAGATTTGCAGGGAAAACTCTCAAAACTGAGTTAGATCCTGTTGTAGTTGATGTCAGAGGAGCTGATACCCTGCAATGCAGGAACTCCTTCCCTCTCAACCCTTCTTCATGGGCAGCAGAAGGGAAAAAGCAATTACCTGGCACATGGGGGCTCAGCACTTTGGAAGTTCATGCCAGTGGTTAGTAGTTTTCTTGGGAGGTCAATGACTTCAGTATCTGGGCCCCATGTTCTCTGTCTCCTCTCATGGCCAACATAACTGAGCATCTCCAGCACTTCCAGACACCTGAGGCTTGCACAGGAGCCTTCCCCACGTGTTCTCTCTTCCTGCCATTACAGAATCCATGCCTTTCCTTTGTCTGAGTTGATTTTTAACATTTTGTCTGGATAGCACCCTCTCAAGAACTTCCTCTCCTCCCTCCTGTAGCCAAGAGAATCCATTCAGCGAGTGACTGAGCAGGCAGAGGGGCTTTGGCAGAGCACAGGCACCGCTTGGGCTGGGTGGGATGACAACTAATGGAGGCACATATTGCACTTGGGAGTTTGGCCAGTTTTGTGTTCTTGCCATGCCCGGCATGTGCCAAACCTGTATTTATAAACAGGGCATTCAAACAGACAGAACTTAAGGAAATCTTGTTTTACACCAGCAAAGTGCCAAATTGGCCCCAATACTGAGGCATTCTTACAGAAAAATAAAGGAAGTTCTGTGTATTTTATAAATAAGCATGGTAAGGGGAGAGGCACTGAGGGGTAGGCTGTGGCCTATTGTTAGCCTTTAATGGGGACTAAATCCCTTATAGCTGCTCCATTGCTCCCTTTCCCTGTTCCTTCCTTCCCTCTCCCTTGGCATGCAGCTGGAGGGCTGTTCGTTTGCAGACCAGGGCCAAGGGGTTGTCCTCAGACTTAACTCTGGAGCTCAGTTGTTGGAGGCTTAAGGAGTGAGGCAAATTCAGGTACCCAGTCCTTGCCTGAGAGCTGGAAAGGCTCTTCCTCCACCCACGAATTATGATGCAGCAGTTGGGGAAGGAGGAGATGGAAGTTTTGGAGCCTCCATCTGTGCAGCAAACCTTCACCTGGCCTGCTAGACAGAGTCAGAAATCAAGCCTTGGGCCAGCAGTGAAGTTGCAGCTTTCCTTCCCATCTGGAAGAAAGGTGCCAAATGCTGCCATGAAGTAGAGCTGGTTGGAATATTTCTACTGAAACAAAGTCAGTAGAGAAGAGTAGGAATGGATGGGAAGAGCTGCTAAATATTATTCCTTCCTATTGCTAAGTCTCTTCCCTCCTGGTCTCTTACATTTTGCTGGAGGGAAGAAGAGCTGCTATCAAAGCAAACAGCTTCAGAAAATGTGATTAAAGGATCAAAAAAACTGTTATCAGAATAAACTTTCTTGTTTTATGAAAAACACTGCCCTGAAAGCCACAACATGCTGCAGCTGCCTGTGGTAGAGGCTGAGCATAATTTGGTGGTTGAAGGTGGGAGCTGGAGCTGGGATTGAAAACCTCAGTGTGCAAAGAGTCACCGTCAGAGCTCACTCTGTTCTACTTTCTGCACCAGCTACTTTGGTGTCGTTCTGAGCTGCAAACATCTGAGTCCTCTGCTTTCTTTAATAACCATTCCCATTAAAAGCACCTTCATACACACTGCTGCCCTCCAGGGCACTGAGTGATGGTGCAGGCGGGGTCAGTGTGTGCAAATTCACGTGGCTCTGAGACCAAGAAGGGCTTTTGTACCACTCTGGGAAACATTTGCCTGTGGTGGATGTCCTGCCTTGTGCAGTGGCAAGGGTGAGGGAGGGCTGGAGAGGGGCTGTTGGTATCAGGGTTGTGTTTTTGCTTTTCCTCCCCCCCATCCATAACCCTTTTCATGCAGACCATGCCCAGCCTGTTGCTGATTCTGCAAATCTCCTCAGGGAATGAGAGCGTTGAGGACAAAGGGAAAAGCAAGAGACCGAAACTGCTTCTTTTAAAGGAAGTAGCAGTTCAAAGAGGCCGTGTTAGGGACCAGCCCTGCACACCTCCAGCCCTGCACACCTCCAGCCACGCTCTGTGGCTGCTGCTGGAGGAACACACAGAGAGGTGCTGAGCTCCTGGGGTGGTAAGGCCCATGTCCTGAGTCAGGAACTGCTGCTGCACCCGGCGTGCCTGCTGTGGGTTTCATTGTTCCCCTGCTCTACTCCCAGATACGTGTTGCACATCAGACCTACGTGTCACATATCCTGGGGTGGAGGCTTTTTCTATCTAAACTCTTTACTGAGCTTTGCATTCTAGCAGAGAAGTTTAACAAACTGCATTGTCAAACTATCACCCTTTTCCCATCCTCCTCTTTGGGGACAGCAGTAGCCCCTCTTAAAGGAAGGAAACCTGGAGACAAGATCTTCTTCAGTGCCCTTTTGTTCAGGGTCCCAGGGCGATGCTGAGCCCTGGACTTCAGTCATGCTGTCATGCTGTTGCTGTCAAGGCCTGTGTCAGTCACAACACAACTCAAACACTGGCTGGGAGGAAGTAGACTCTGCTTGAGTGTCAGGCAGTGTCTCCTCTGTCCTCCAAAGACCACCCCCAGATGTGTGCACACCTCTCCTCCAGTCTAGCCCAAAGTGAAGTCCAGGAGGTTGGTTTAACCCCCTGGCACATCTTGCTATGAGTAGGAGGTGGCTGCTGGTGGCTCTTCATCTTGCAATCCTGACTAATGACCAACCTATGTGACTGTGTCTGTCTGATCCAAAGAGTCTGGAGATAAAAGTTGAGGACATTCATTGTGTCAGGGTTGTTAAACACTCAGTGCAGACACCTCCTGTGTCTTGTGGCTAAGGACTGTTTCAGTTGGGCTTAACAGCACAGATTACCTCTGCACTAAACAAAGACTTAATTCAAGGCTTCTGAGCCATTTTACTTCCCAGTTCCAGCTCTTGCCTCTGCAGATGGCGTGGGTCCAGACATAGCATTAATTTGGTGGTTAGTGGTACGTGCCATCAGCACACTTTGAAAAAAAAAAACCCAGAGCTGAGCTGGTGGATTTGAAGTCAGAGACACAGATAAGAGTTGAAGGTTACTGTAGGGAAGGATGTGAAGGTTTAGTGTTGTTGTTTTTAATTTCAAAGTCTTATAACCCAGCTGGTGATACTGTTGCTGAGAAGAGTAGAATGACTTAACAACTGAAATGGCATCCTGTGGAACTTGTGAGTGTGTCAGTAGTACCTGAGTGCCCTGGACAGTTGCCTCAGTGCCTGTATTAGGAAGCAGCAGAGCATCATTTCTGCCTCTGGTTTACTTTCATTTTTTTTGAGTGTGTGTTCTGCCATTAAGCAACAGAGAGGTTGGAACACTGTATTTCCCCACCACCCCCCCCATCCCATGCCATATGTGAACAGCTGTTTTCAGTGCATCCCTGACAAAAGGAATAATGAGCCTTTTATTTGGAAAGCCCCAGTCCAGATAAATAATTGCAATGACAGCATGAAATGGGATAGTTATTCATGTGTCTGAAAAGATCAGGCCAAAACCTCACTGTGCATTCACCAGGAGGAAGAACTGAAAATCTTTAGTCTGAAATAAATATCCTGTAAAATCGTTCGGGGTTGACATAAAATATTAAGAAATAGAAATAGAATCAGCTCCTAATACAAGTTCTTTTAAGCTTAGATCAATTGTCCCATAAAGCTTGGCCTGCATATAAAAATTTAGGAGCTAAGAGTTGGGAGATCACCAAGGTTCTGTTGGCACCTGTGGTTGTAGGAAAGATTTGTAAAAACACACAAGGACATATAATGAGATAGGTGCTTATCTTCACTTGGCTGCATCTTAAGTTGCTAAAATGGGCCTTGTAAATCAGTGTCCTACTGCTTTTGGTTTTCCTCTTTAATGTTCATCTCTCCTGCTTTCCCTTAATGGCTATTTAAAGGAAGACCTGGGGCCATGGGTGGCTTATGGGAATTTCATGCTGTGACTGCAGCCTTCCCCTGGCCCTGTGCCCTCCCTGCTCCCAGCAGGGTCACAGTTATCTCCTGCCTGCCATGGCTGACACTGTCCCTTGCTTATGGACAGGAGGTGGTTTTAGGGAATATTCTCATCGGTCTCTGTGGGAGTAGCTCCTTAGGTCGAGTTCTGCACTGAGACAGTAACTATCTGCATTCAATTTGGTGATGCTTCATTAAAATGGCATTGCTGTGGGTCTGCCTTTACCATCCTGCTGGGATGGGAGCAGGTAAAGAGGAAGGCGGTACCTTTTACCTGCCCTTTGTTTTGGGGCCTGCCTGGCCCTTACTTCTGGCCAACAAACACAACCATTCCTTCCTTCAGGGAAGGAGAACAAAGATGAGCTGGATCCTCTGTTTGCTCCCACTCTGTCCTTCCAGGTCAGGGCAGAGAGACAGCAGGGCCACTGTCACTGGGGTAGCAGCAACTCATTGTGATGAAATGCTGCTGGTGGCTTCACTGGACCAGAGAAAGCCAGAGAAGTCAGTGGGGGGTCATCCTCCCCCTGCATTTGCGTCCCTGTACTCACGTCAGCCAATCTGAGTTCCGTGGAGAAGGTCTGGTGCCACAGCAAACCCTGTGATCATGGTCCTGGGGTCAAACACGTCAGATGACTTAATGAACATGTCATCATGGAGCAAGGCAGCACTGCAGGAGATATATGGGCTTCAGCACAGGGTTTAAGAGGGGGAAAAAAACAGTGTAGTAAGAGGTCGGGAAGTTTTCTGTCCACACTTCTAGCCATGGGGCTACAGGGGGGACTGAAGAGGTGGAAAATTGACTAATTAATCTAAAATTAATCCAGTTGAAACAAACAAAATAAATCCTCATGAATCCTCATGCTATCAGTCATTCATTGTTGGACAGAACACAGAAACAGATCATTCCATCACCTGCCTTGCTGTATTTGACCTTGATCCAGCAGGCAGGTGAAGCTGGGAGCAGTGGTTTACCCTGGCACATCTCAGACCATTCAGAGCCCTAAGATAAGAACCACAAAGATTTGACAGAGTATTTCTTTCCTGCAGCTATTATCTTTTACTGATGAGTCAGTGCATTTTAATCTAATGGGGAGTTTTTCAGTACAGCTGAACCAAAGGGCTCAAGTGGATGGAAAAAAAGAAGACCATCAAGGAAACCTCTGCAGCTTGGCATCAGGCTTTGTTGACAGCCAAGGGCAGCTTAATCAGAATATTTGGAAAATCTTGCCTAATGATAAATAAGAAGTTTGGAGAGTAATATCAAGTGATGCTCATTAAGACATTCATTTTGCTCCTCACCGTTTGTAGAGCCCTGTTGCTGTCCAGCCATAGTGAAGAGAGTAGTGGTATTAATGGAACTAACACCGTTCTTTTCTGCTCTTTGTAACTTGTGAGATTTTCTCAAATAAAGCTGTTATTTCTGTTCTACTCAGATCTGTTATTTGCTCCTCTCTGCCCTGAAATTCATGGCTCAGTGACTAGGAAGGGGGTTTCACAGCTCTAGGCAGGATTTCCTCTTTCAGAGGAAATCTACACTGTCCCTCTATGATTTGTTATGCTCTCCCTCACAGCCAACAAATTCCTAAAACCACTGTAAGTGGTTTTGTGTGAGAAAGGGGGTGGTGGATGTTTGTGCCTTGAGATTTCTCAGGGAATTGGCCCTGATGGCATTGATGGCTTCCAGCGTGGTGAGGTGATCTGGCAGGGTGGAACTGATTAACTGTGAAAGAGGAAATCTGGGAGTATGAAAGAACTTGCATTTTGATCCCCTTATCACTCTGAACACGCTTCAGACTAATTGTGAAACTCAACCACTTCTGCTCAGGGATTTCGACCTGCAGTTGGAGAGGCTTATACCCAGGCTGAGCTACTGCTAAAAACCTCTACATCCGTCCCTGATGCCCTTTTAGGAACAGAGACATGTTAATTGCTGAGGACTCCAATTCACATTCCCTCTCAGCTTCGTCTGCAGCTGCTGAAAGGCTCCTCAGCTGCCACAATTCACACACTGGCACATCAAGTTAAAGCATCACATTTTGGTGGTTTGTACCAAATACACTGGACTGAAAGTTGTGGCAGCTGTGGATGCTGTTCTGGTGGGGATACAACCCCCATGGGGACACAGGAGGAGGCAGCACCCAGCTGGGGTGGAACCCTTTGAGCCCCCACAAGTGAACCAGGCCTGAGTAAATTCACCACGATGGTGACTCAGAGCCCCACGTCCAACCCCAGGTGCTCACTAAACTTACTGGGACTGAACATGGTGAAGTAAGAGTTGCTCATGCTCACTGAGGAGTAGGTTATCTAATGGACAAAAGCTGGAATTGCTGGGCTTGGCTCTCTTTGATGCTTTCAGGTAGGATGGGAAAGCACTGAAACTCTTCTGCTGAGAAGCAAATCCTGCTGCTGCCAGTGAGCTGTGGGTTCATGTCCAGCTGAAGTTATGCTGATAAAGTCACAGAAACATAGGATCACAGAATTGTTTGACTTGGAAGGGGCCTTAAAACTCATCCAGCTCCAACCCCCCTGCCATGGGTAGAAAACATTCCACTATCCCAGGTTGTTCCAAGCTCCGTCCAGCCTGGCCTTGAACACTTCCAGGGATGGGGCATCCCTGGAACTTCCTTTCTGTGCTGCTATGAAAAAGCACTCTTTTTTCACATTCACTGTTTTTCCACTATCTTTGTTATAAAGGGGCATAGTCCAGTCTTCAGGCTCTGTCACAGCCTTTGGTGGGAGGGGCAGGGATGAAAACCCCACAGACTCAAGGTGGAAAGCGAGGGGTCTGTGGTTAGGGCTGTGACACCGTCACAGTGTAGTAGGGGCCAGGACATTAAAGTGCCTTCCAGGACTGTGTTCCCACAGGAGCCACAGAACAATTCTGAGCAGAGTGTGGCCTCCTTTACTGTCAGACCTGGAAAGCAAGGCTTTCTCATGGAGCTGTTAATTGTAACGTTAGGGGATTTACTGTCTCACTTCACCGTGGGTATTTCCTGGCTGTCGGTTCATTTATGGTTCTAATCAATCTTGGGAAGAGGATTTACTGTCAGAAACAGGAGTCTCTACGTGCCTTTCTTGTACTCACCAGTAACAGGGTAACTGAGAGAGAAGTTTGTTTGCCAGCACTGTCGATACACGTTTCTTTCTCTCCTTCCAAAGATCCATCTGGATTTTTCCTTTGAATAAGATCTTTCTTTGTCTTTGTTTCAATTTTGAAATCTTCAGAGGAGTTCATTTTAAACACTGTACTGGCTCACACAGACCCCTACATCCATTTTCCAGTTTTCCTAATATTCCTCTGTCAGTGGCAAAAAAAAAAGGTACAGAGAGAACAAAATAGAGAGATAATAGGTGGCTTTTTCAGATTTATAAAAGTGTTCTCTTTTATCAAGGGGAATTTCTCTTTACTCAGACTTTGGCAAATCAAAGTGTTAAAGAAGCTCTGAAATATGTCAGCTTGCAGAGAATATCCCACCTTTTTTTGTTTTTTTTTCTTTCATTGATTTCTAGCAGCTTATTTTCTGGGGATGAGCAATTATGAGCTGCTTCTCCCCTGTTCCCAGAGCTCCTGGGGCTGTCCTGAGCATTCATGGAGTACACTGTAATGGATCAAGGATGGGATGTTGGCAGTCATTGCTACACCTGGGGCCTGCATTTTCACCTGGCAAATAGTCACTATTTCACCTGGCAAATAGTCAGCAACTCACTATAAAGCACTTTGAACTGGTCACAACAAGTGCAACCAGGATTAACATGATTCTTCTCAAACAGCACGTTTGTTCTTCTGTTCTGAGTCATCTCATTTAAAAGGCCTTGAGTGACCTCTAAGAGATGAAGAAGCCACGATTAGGTATATTCCATGATTGCACAACTGCCCATCTGCTTTCTGCCCAATCCTGGTGGAAGGCTCCAAATCACCACATGGCACCGAGCCTGGGGATGTGAGGGGATGGTATCACACACTTCTGAAGTGCCCAACTGCCCCTGTCAATGAGTCACCCTGCAACGGAGGAAGGAACTCCTGGAGATGAGAGTTTACAAGGTTTTCACACAAAAAGCCAGGCTAAATAACTCCATGATACAGCATAAACCATCTGTGAAACAAAGACAAGGACAGTTCTAAAATCCAATACTTTTCTCTCCAGGACTTCAAGAGAAGTAGAAAAACAACCTGGAAAAGTAATTGCAGAATTTTTCTTTTGCTCCTTCTTCTTCCCTCCTTCTTTTAAACTTATACTACAAGCGAGCCAGAAATGTTTGCTGAATGGAAGGAGGCGAAAGAATCAGATTTGCACAATGGGCAGTTTCTGGATAATGTTATAAAATGTGACCCTAATACTGCAATCCTGTAAGAAACAGACACTGGGAAATGACTTTTTTCCCTTCTTGACCAGTGACCTGCATATAAATGATCTGTCTGAATGTGGAACTGGCGTTAGCTCTGTATTCTTAACCTACCTGCTGACTTTATTTTAGCCATTTCCAGACTCACTAGCAGCAAAATAATGTGATGTGAGGTATCCAGCACAGCCAGTTTCCTCCCAGTAACTCAGAGCAGACCAGGAAAAGGCAGACCTAACTCGGGCAAAGCACACCTTGGAAGCAAAGGCCCTATCAGCAGAGCCCCCTGTTAACCCCAGATGCTGGCATTGTAACACAGGATCAGTGCCTTGCCTTGGTCTTTGAGAACAAGTCTCATCCCAGGAAGTGGCAAGGCAGGGGTGTTTCTGGGTTTAACCATTTTATCCCTTTTTTCCCTGCAGATGATGTCCGATTGTTTGGCTTTGTCCGATTCACCACTGGCGATGCCATGAGCAAGCGAGTCAAGTTTGCCCTCATCACCTGGATTGGAGAGGATGTCAGTGGCCTGCAGAGAGCCAAAACTGGGACTGACAAGACTCTGGTCAAAGAAGTAGTACAGGTAACCTCATCCTTCTGCTTCCAGCTGCCTGCTCTCTGGTCGCTGTCAGCTGTACAAACACCAGCAGGAGGGGAGAGAGGAGGAAGGACTGGATCATCCTTCAACTTAGTAGTTAATCCTTTAAAAAGAAGACAGTTTCTTATTGCCTGTCTTCCTACTAGGAAGGCTTAACATCTGCCCTTTGAGCGCTCAGGCATAAAGAAGCACCTTTGAGCTTAAGGCAGCCTTAACTATTCCACAAGGAGGGAATATGTGCACTCCCCTCCTTGTCACCAGTAAGATGTTTCACATCTCCTTCCTTGATATGGAAATAATATAATATTGAATGACAGAGAGCAATATTAAGTTAAGAAGGTAAAATTAAACAGGAAAACCCACACCCTTGTTTAAACTTCTCTGGAGGCCTTTTGTCTCTGCACGGTGAATTCATGGACCTAATCAACCAAAGTCTGAAGTCCCTATCAATGCCAATTAACTAATGGCTCTTTAATAGCTAACTAGGTTTGAATAGTCTTCTGTTTGGCTTTGGGTGTAGCAGGGAAAAAAGAAATGTGCTCAATCCAAGGGAGTGAGAACAAGCAACAGCCGGGGAGAAGTGACTTGTGGAAAAGGCTGCACAGAACCATTGCTGAAACACTGACTGTGATGGAGGAGATGCTCATGTTTAACATGTTTCCTCTGAAGAAGTATTTAAAGCAAGATTAGCTCTTTAAACTAAACATAGAGCCAGTTCACCAGTGCCTGAGAAATGATCTTGCCTATGCACCTGGAGAATGGGCTGATGATTAAATTAATCTCTCCGGATAACTGAGCTCTTGCCTATGTAAAGAAATCTCCCAACGGAGCACTGAAGGTTGAGAAGGAAGTCTCCCTCAAATTTTGGTGGTTTATGTGATCCAGAAGATTATATTTAGATAAGAAGCATGAAGAATGTAATTCATTCCTATCCTTCCAGGATTTAGCAGAGGTGCTAAATGTTTCAGAATGACAGTGACAGAGAGGGGTCCAATCTGGAAAGAAACTTCCAGAATGACACCTGAGAGATAGGAAGACAAGTCTCTGTTCATGGGAAGCAGTTGAAACAGTGTAATTGTAGCTGAAGATGAAATTATAGAGTACTAATGAATGACTCTTATATGAGTCACTAAGCCCAAGACTTTTTTAAAAATCTGTTTAGACAATGTATTCCTGTTGAGTTGAATTGCATTCCTGAGCTCTGTGCTAAGATCTGTCCCTCAGGTCTGTTACATATAATTTGCAATTTCACTTGTTTCATCTTTGATTAGTAGTCTGTACGAGTTAATAATCTGGTGGAACATTAACCACTCTTGGCTGTTCCTTAAAAGCTTTCATATTCCAATTAGTCTGTACTAAAAAATATTAAAACAATACAACTGGTGCTTAATACACTTTTACTGAGCAACCTCGTCCATAACCCACTGCAAAGCTCTGCTGAATGTCATGGCAGTGGTGACCTCCTGGCCAGAAGAAATTATCTTGACAACTGTTTTGAACAGTTCTACATGTGCATCTGAATCCCTCTGAGTGGGATAAAAACAAAACTGTTTTCTTCTTTTTATGCATGTGACCTTGCAGATTGTCAAAATAAAATAAAAAAAAAAAAAGGACAAAAAAGTCCAACTGAAATTTAGTGGAGGGAATTTATCCCAGAGCTATTTCACTCTTACTCATTCTCTTGACCTTCAGGTACATTCTCAGTCTTCTGATTTTTACAGGGGTTATTTGAGATGTGAATTATTCATAGAAAAATGCAGTTGTTTTTTTGCTGTAATGATAAAGTACAAATCTGAGTCAGTGTTGGTTCATCATTTGGAATAAGTAGTGCCCTAAAGTGGGAATCTTTTCTTAACAAACCCTGAAGGGAATGTGGGCTGTTGCTGCAGCCTGACTGTCTGCAGGACCCACAGGGGCATTCACCCAAAGGAGGGTGGCACAAGGAGGCTTTTTGTACAGCCTTGGTTTTGTGATCCGCAGAAGGGATAGGCTGGGACTCCAGAACAACAGCTCTTCATTCTGGGAAGCCCTCAGTGAAACCTGAAGGGCTCTCACTATCTTGTGGTATTTGCCAAAGCAACTGTGGGTCTTTACTTAAGATGAGCTATGGCTGAGCTCTGCTCAGAGCTGAGCAAGCACCAATAAATGTTGCTCTTTACCAAGACACTCAAAGTGAAAGACAAGACAGTTGCAAGCACCGCCCGCAAGCACAACCCACGGCAGCCCACTACGGTGCCTCTGCAGATAAAGAGTGTTCACACATGGGGATTATTAACAGCCTCCCAGAAGCACCTGCCATACGGAAAACACAAGGGATATTAAGTGGTGAAGAGTAGATTATGGGCTTCTGAACAAAAGGATGAACTATCACAAAGCAGGGAGAGGAGCTGGGCTGCCCTCGCTTTTGTGTTCCTCCCTTGGAAGGGGGAGCAGCTGCTGGAAAATCTATAGGGACGTGGCTTGGGAAGCAGTGCTGATAGCAAGTGCAGGAGGTTGCCAGAAAATCTCTCAGGAAGAAAGGACAATTGATTTTTAGCTATAATAACTGCAAAATTACAGGGATGTATCTCATCTAGTGCAAATACCCCTAGTTCTGATCTGTACTAGTTGAGAATCAGCTCTTCTGGCTTATTTGAACCTATCCTTATTCCCTCTTTAATGTTATTGGAAAATGGGGTTTTTGTTTATTGTATTTCCTTTGGATTGTAGAAAAATGCATTTAAGGAACATTCAGTAGTTTGTTTTTTTTTCTTTTCCACTGCCATTTATTTTTCATCCTTTCTTCTTTAACTCAGCTGGAAATTTTGGATCAAACCTCCAACCTAGTCCAAGTAGTTCAGCTGAGAGCAGGTTAGAAGTAAGGCCAGGATTTATCTGTATTTATCTGTATCTGCTTAGGAGTCTAGCTAAGAATTAATGTGTGGTGACTCTGCTGCTTAAATGGAGACATGGAGTAGGGTGCTGCAGTATTCCATCTTTTTTTCCACTGAGCTTCTGTCCAGGCCAAGGACAAACCCAGGGGTGGGGGAAGTTGCACACAACATCCTGTGCTTTTCAGGCTGTTGCTTAAGATGTTTGGGAGTTAATTTCTGAGGTACAGGCTAAACCTACACCTAGAATGATCTAAACAGCTGAGAGCCTCATGCAACAGTAAGTCAGGATGACTTCAACTCCAAGGCTGCGTCTGTCTGTTGTCATCAACAACAGTGTGTCTCACCTTGTGCAGATGTGCACGGAGAGCCACAGCATTCGTGTCCTCTGCACAGCTGCAGTTTGGTCACTGTGACACCAAGGTTGGACCAGCTGCCAGGAGAGACCCCCTCAATGGAAAGGTTTTAGGCATATTTTCTACTTGACTAAAAAGATCACCCAAAGCTGGTCTTGAACTCCTGTTTTGTGTCCCTGACAGTAAGAATGGTTCTGTCTTTACGTGCACAGGCTGTGGCTCATCCAACCTTAGCACAAATCCATCCAGGAGACTCTCTGTGCTCTGAGGGCTGTTGTTTTGACCTCTTTTATTCCAGGGGGAACGGGTCAGTCAGCTTAAACTCAAAAATCAAGGCTATTGTGAGCTGTTTGACATGGCTGGGAATGGCAGCCAGCACGAGGTTCAGCTCAGCCATAAAAATTCCTGCAAGGTGAAACCTGCCAGTGGTGGGGTTTAAATACAGGAGCATCAAACCTTCCAGTGAAGGCCCCTGCTTATTTTGAAGAGAAGCAGAGGGATGATGTTCTTTGAGCAAGGACAAGCCCAGGCACAGAGATTGTGGGGCTGGGAGTGGCACCCGGAGCTGAACTGGGATGGTTTGGATGTAAACGTCCAAGAGCTGAAAACAGGACTTGGTTTCCCTCTGAGTGAACTTCCTCTCTGTGAACTTGTTGCCCTTCACGACTGCATTTCCTACCAGGACATTTTAACCCTTCCTTAGGCAGCGTTGAGGTCTTTCTCCTGACAGGACTGAATTCCTGTCCTGAAGGGCTATCTCAGCAAAGGGACTGCCCAACCTCTGCCAGTTTGTCTCATTTTCCATGGATTTTGACTCTTCTCTGTTTTCATCAGCATTCCTTCCCCCACAAAGTCATATGCTCTGTTATTTGCCTAAATGATATTCAGGGTAAAACAGCTCTGTTTCTGTGAGCAAATATTTGTGGCATTTTATTCATTATTATTTTTGGTGAGGAATTTGCCTGGTTTTCATGATGTCAACAAAGTCTGCTGAGTTCCTGGTTTGGAGCTCATGGCCAGATCTTTTCTTGCTCACCTTTTCCTTGTCCTCTGGATTCCTCACTGCACTGATTCTGGTGCCTTGTGAGAGTGGACCCACTTATGGGGTCGCTGTCCCTGGTCTTGGGGCAGATACAACACAGAGAACTCCACATGTGTGCTTTAGGTTTCTCATGTCAGTACAGAGGCCTAACAAAAGGTGGTTTCATAGGTTTGTTAGAGACAGTCAGGAAATCAAACTCACAGGGTAACAGCCACATCACAGTGGCTTTGAGAGTCTTTCTCACGAGGGTGAGTGAGATCGAGCTGGGAAGGCAAACCAAATTCCCCTTTTTGATTGTTTTTCCTGGTCTGGTTTACTGTAATGACCATACCAAATGGATATGGATTTACAAGAACTACTAGTTTGAGTCTAGAGAAGGTTACTTTTAAAAAAAGTTACTTTTACAGTAACTTTTTCAGGCCAGAATCAGCAGCTTCTCATCACCCCACATCTGACACACAGCCCTGTGACTTTTCCAGTGGGATGCAGCACAGACACGGAGAATTTGCAGATCAGCTGAATTGTAGTTCCCATTGCTGAGAGATTTGTTTTCCAGAAGTTTGGGCTGGCTTCTCCCAGTGGCTGGAACTGGTCCATGTGAAAATTGGCAGGGAGTAAATGTGAAGAGAGGGTTTTTAGTGGTAGCTTGGAGTCTGACAGATGAGTGCAGGACCAGCTCTGGTGCAGCCAGAGCAGTGTGGGGCAGTGGTTCTGTGCTGCTGCAGGTGCTTGGCACTTGATAGCACTTCTTGTACTCAGAGAAGCCCTGCCAGGACACACCTCTGCTGCAGCCACAGGACATGCCCTTTCTTCTCCATGACCCCAGGTCTGGGATCACACCAGACTGGGAAAGAAACATGGGACACACACTGAAAATGCGATGACCAGTGGATGGGACTCATGATATTAAGCACAGTAGAACTGAGAGTTTTGAACATCAAGCTGCAAGCCCTAATGTAAATAAAAATGGCAAGAAGCTGCTCTGGCACTACCTGGCACCACCCCCAGCTGCTGAGAACCCAAGTGTCTGTAGATGATAGAAGGATTTTCCTTTTGGCTTCAGGCCAACCCATGCTGGGATTTATAAGAGCCTCTGCAGACCTATTTTGGTACAATATCTGCACCACACAGATTTTCCCTTGGGCACTTTAGGGAAATTTTATGGCCCATATGCTAAACATTCAGAGCTTGGAAGAGGAATGAAATCTACTCCACCTTTTTTTTCCCCCTTAGATTTGGCTGGAAGGGAAGGACTGAGGTTGCTGCACAAATTTCATGCTTCCCAGGGAGAGATTCAGGCTCACTTTTTGCAACCCAGCCTTGCATGGTTGGAGCCCTTTCAGCTTGTAGTGTCTTGTAGAGATTGACACAGGGGGTTGGATTGCAAAATTGTGACCCTCTGCTACTCAGGCACAAAATGAAGCACATGCCCAGGTGTATTGAAGAACCATGAGTAAACCTTCCTCTGTTAAATGATTTGAGAGGCAAAGCAGAGGGACTGTGGTCACTGCTATGTTGTGAGAGTGATAAAGACAAATGGCATCGTTGTTTTTGTTATCTGTAGGCTGCTGGTGACTGGGGTGAACACAAAGGCAAGAATTCACTGCCAGAGCTTGCTGTGGTTGTAAAAGGCTTGGGGATGGGGGGAGGAGAACAGAAAGGAAGTGGAGGATGTAAGATGAAGACACATGTCAGCAAATCAAGGGCCCAAGCATCAGAGTGATGCATTGTGCCTTAGGCAGCTGTAACCTCTTTGGTTCTCCTGAAAGGCATTAGATACTGGTATGATGAGAGAAGAGGGAGCAGGGACTTTCCCCAGCCCAGTCTCTTAAGGGTAGAAAGAATATCTGGTGGCAGGGCAGCAATCTGGCTGAAGTGGGATCCTGTTGGCATTGCTGTGAGCCACTTGGAGCTGGGATTTCTCCCCGTGCCTTGCAGGAGCTGGTGTGCTGTGATCAGTTATTTATAATTGCAGATGACAGTCAAATGCCAAATACAGCCCATTGCCTGGCCCAGCCGATATCAGACCCAATTAAATCAACTGGGATAGCTTTACATTCTGGCAGCTTCAGTGGGGACAAAAGAGAGTGAACTCTGGATAAAATGACCCTTGGCTGAAAAGTGCTGCTATTGGTCACGGGTGCCCAATCTCTGGACCTGAGAGCTGCAGTCCCTCCTGTCCCCTTGCCCTGATGGCACAGGAGATAGGCCCAGCTGTCTCTAAAGTATTCACGTGCCCCCCTTCACCTCAGGATTTGCACCCTGAGCAGAAGCTCAACCCCAAAGAGCTCAGACAGTAAATTCAGAGTGATGAGGGAGGCTGTGGCTGGAGAAGGGTCAAGCAGGATATTGAAATCAGAAGTTCCAGGCAGCAAACTCACCAGAGCATCTTCTCCCTTTGGGGCCAGGCCTGGGGAGACACCGTGGTGGGTAAGAGCTGGTGCAAAGAACCAAGGAGGACCCTAACAGAATGGAATAAAGCTAAGAGTTATTAATAGCAGTGACCCAGATTGCACTCAGAGGGTACAAATCTGCACAAGAGGTGGCCCAGTCAGCTAAGAGGATATTTAAGAGTGGCCAGGAGCAGAACCCATCTGGCAACTGCTAGGGGGAAATTGTTCAATCCTTGCAAGGTGTCTTGGTGGTATTGATGTGAAATCATGGCTCATACCCACAGATCCTCTCCCAGGAATCATCTGGATAAGTGTCTAGTTGAGAGGACATCTGAGTAATTGTTAATTACTCTGTGGCACACAGTTTAGTTCTCCCCTGTTCGGGCCTGAGTGCACTCGCAGTTTGAACTTCAGAATCAGATGGATTCTGCAGAGTGGGGATTGAAGGAAACCCTCCCCTCTTTTATAAAATACACATACTTTTCATGCAAACCCTCTTGAAAATGATTTTATGGGCCTGCCTCAGTTCTCACTAAAGTCAGGGCAAAGACTCACACTGAACTCAGGCAGTCCTGGATAATCTGCTTCCCAAGGTGAGGGAAATTTGTTAAACCTGGTAGCACATAGAAAAGGAATTGAAAAGGCTCAGCTCCAAACTCATGTAGGTACCACACCTCAGTGAGCATCAAATCACCGAAAAAATCTTTGGTTTGGTCTTAGCAAGAGCTGAGCTTTGCAGAGATCTCACCCAGGAGAGCTTGGAAGTAGGACACTTGTGAGCGTGACCAAATCTGATGGTTCGGGCAGTTTGCCTCTCTATTTCCCATCTCAAAAAAAAAAGGTGTTTTTTTTTTCTCTAAAAAGCAATGTCTTTCCCATTTTCCCTGAACTCTGCCAAGACGTGGAGGAGTGCCTCTAAATGTCTGCCTGCCCCCACACCACAAAAGCCGACCACTGAGGCGCAGAGCAAATGGCTCTGTGAAGGGGTTGTTATTTCTGGGGACTCTGTGTGGCTGCTGATCAGCCAAGCAGAGCAGACAAGGCTCCCGAGGCTGCTCGGAGCTTCCTCCCCCCAGCAGCTCTCCGGGAGCGAGGATTTCCTACAGTGTGAAACAGGATCAGCCGCAGCCCGGGAGACTGGCGTGGGGGAGGGAGATGTTTTTCCTCTCCCTATGTTTTTCCTCTCCCTGCCATTTCTTCCACCGCATGAAAGAGGTGCTGAGGCTCTTTCAAGCTGAATCCTCCTCCACCCCCTCCTTTACCCGGCTCTGATCCCAAACTGAGACCCCAGAGACGCTGCCAAATAAAGAACTCTCCCATGGTTTAGAGTCTGAAGCCAATTAGAACCCCCCTCCACGGCCGTGCCAGGGCTGTTCCAGTGCCAGAGAGAGCCGGACAAGATGAGTGCTGCTCTCGGGGCATCCCCTCATTCTCCCAGGCACACCCCACCACCCCTCTGGGCACTCACTGCCCAGGGAGCCAGGCTTTGCAGCTTTCCTGAGGCACTGCAGCAGGGCTGTTGGGATTTTAATTCATATTTTTGGTCGAATGCAAGGGATGCTTGTGTTTTTCATGCTGTGTAAAGCCCCTGTGGGCTGGGGGAAGGGAGGCTCATGCAGTGTTCTCAGTTGTGGTTAGGAAGGGAAGGAAAATGCTAAAGCAAGAAGCAAATAGCATGTTTGCTGAAATGTCTGTGCACACACATGGATGCCAGCCTTGCTGTGAGGCAGGAGGGACAGCCCCCTCAAGGGGCTGAGGTGACAAGTGCCCTAAAGGCACCGTGGGATCCCGTTCTGCTCCCAGAAAGGTTTTCTCTGTTCACAGTCTCCCATCCCAGAGCTGCCCGGGGCTTGCCTGCTCCCAGGAGCTGCAGAGAGCTCTCAAGCAGCGAGACAACTGCCCTGCAGTGCACAAGTGTATTCATAAAGCGCGTCCTCAAAGGTCACTTTGGATCATTAAACCACAGAGCACAGTGGAGCCCTTTAACAACAGCAGCAGCCTGTCTGGTACAGTGTCTTGGGTCTGGCCATGACGTGTGTTGGATAGTTGAGAGAAAGAGGCAGTAAATCTATGGATTTACTTGCTCCTGGTACCATCTGTGTGTTGCTCAGTCTTTAACTGAAGCATCCTCCCCTCAGTGGCAGGGTGTGACACCGTGGTGTACTCTGCCGTAGTACTGTTCTTTTTTTAGGAGAAGGGTCCTAAAGAGGGCACAGAGAGGATTAGTGACTTGCCCCAGATTATGCTGAGGGTCAGTGGTGGTTAGGAGGTCAACAATTTTGAGTGTTTTACTTCACATACTGCTTAGGAAACTCAACCTAACCTGGCCTGTGCATTTATCACCTGGAAGAGCTGTTGCACAGGGCAGGATTAGGTCTTGGAGTTGGTGACTCTAGAAGTAGACACATAAATTTTTTTCCAGGTTAAGTCCTTCACTAGTCCTCTGTCTCATCCACAGGAGATCAGGCCCTGCAGCTCACACAGCCCTAGAAGCTGCATAACCCATCTTCATTCAGCTCTTCAGACAAATATCCCCCCTTTTTAACAGGCTTTTTCTTTATCTCTTGCAGAACTTTGCCAAAGAATTTGTGATCAGTGACCACAAAGAGCTGGATGAGGATTACATCAAGAATGAGCTGAAGAAAGCAGGGGGGGCTAATTATGATGCACAGACTGAGTAAACACGTGAACCTCCTGGCACCATCACCTGGATCTCAAAAGGGAGGGGAAAGGCACAACAAACTAACACAACTGAGAGATGAGGCAACTGAAATCCCCAGCTTTCTGTGGCTGCACCTAAGAACTCCCTTTTTTGCATACAGTGGACTTTTATTTTCCATTCCCTCTCGTTAAACATCCCTCTGTGGGGTTCTGTTTTTCTTTTTTCGCACTTTTTTTTACTCATAACTCTGTCCATGTTCTTGCATCTGTGGAATTTAGGTTCTGCTTTGGTCCTATTCAGCACTGTGTTTGTAGAGGCTTGCCACTGTGTCCTTCTTCATGTCTGTGGGTTTTAGTTGGGCTCAGCCTGGTCTCTGAGGGAAGAAAGTTTTGGGGGAGTTCTGAACATCAATGATTTTAATTTTTAAAAAAAATTATTCTGACTGATATTCTTGGGAATACTATTTTTTTTGCTGTTCTAGGCTCAGATCAGCTTGAGTTGACTTCCCTCAAACTTTGATTAAATCATCTAAGCTTGAATGTCCGGCTGAGACATCTAACAGCTTAAACAACAACCATACAAATTCTTTGACTCCTAATAATGGGAATAAATTTGCCTTAAACATTGCTTGACAGTTGCTATGCTATGTGCTGCATCTCTATCCCTCCCTCTTAAAAATAAGATCCACCATGATCCGAAAGTGAGGGTTTTGTTGCTTTTTTGGAGGTATCATGGCACAGTAAACTGAGGGGCTTAGAAATGTCTGGACACTTGGTCACTATTTTGTGTACGTTGGTCTCTGGGTTTGTATTTGACTTTCCTAATGCTGGGGCTCAGGAGGTGAAACTGGAATGCATAGATTTCCTTTTTTAAATGATGTCTGCAAAAATAGCAGCAGCTGAATCCTTCTCTGCCCATGTCCCCCCCCGGTTATTTTGCAGTTTAACACAACATCCTCAGTTATCTGGGGCCTTTGGCAGTGAACCATCCTGCAGTTGGGACCAAGGGATGGAGCAGGGCAGCTCCATCCCAGCTGGGATTAAACATTCAACATCAGAGGCCCAGAGAGAACCTGGGCACAGTTTGGTACCAAACTGTTTGTTTGGGGGCTTCTTTGTATGGCTTTTTTTCTTTTTTTTTCCATCAAAGGTAACTGTCCCCAGAATTATGAGTTGGGAGAAACTGTGGGGCTTGGGAGTCAGTGCTTATAAACCCATTCCAGAAATAAATGTTTTTCAAGAACACTTCTCAGTGACTCTGTTGTTCTTTCACCTTCCCCGCAACAACAAGCCTATATTTAGGAGGTCTCTTAATCCTTGGTGTAAAGCTTTGAGCTCCTGCAATCTTGGGGCTATTAGGAGAATTAAACACTGGCTTAAATGTAAAATGATCCTGGTGCCTGCAGTCCTTGTCTGCTCATCTCCCCTCCCAGAGGCACAGGTGGTGACCACAGTGCATCTGACACACTTTTCGCTCAGCAGATCTACATCTAAATTTCCAGCGCCAAAATGCCAAGTGGGAATTGTAATTAGGTCAAAGAGAATTTCACACCCGGAGAAAATAAATGTAGAGAGGTCAGGAACAGATTTGGGAGCAAGAACAACACTTTCAGGCTGAGGTTTTGCAGCTTCCTGCGCAGGGTTACGTGAGGCATTACAATTCTGGGCTGAACTTAACAAAACTCGCCCTGAAAGAAGGGAAATGGTTATTTTTTACGGTACTGACAGTAGGGAGAGACATAACTAATGGGAAGGAGCCTTGCAGAGAGCCTGTGATGCTCTGAGGTTTTGCCTTGCTGGTTCAGTGGTCACAGTAAACTTTTATTTGACAACCTGTGGCACAGAGACAACAATCTCAGCCTGGCCTTGGAGCCTGGCAGCACTACTGCAAGAAATTCATCGGCACCAGCTGTGGTGGGGGCTCAAGAAAGAGCTCAGCACAGAGGCAAAACATCTGTCTCAGCACTCAGAGGTGTCTCAGCAAGACAACTGAAGCACTTGTGCTGCCTTTGGCCAGCTGGCTCCAGGGATGGAGGGAGCAAAGCCATCACCCTGGCCTCTCTGGTTGCTTTGCCATCCTTAGTCAGTTCTTACAACATGGAAGATCTCACATTCCCTCGTTGAACTGCCTCTACTGGGCATGTGGGGTCCCATTTTGGCTACAGGAATATCAAGTTTGCAGTCACTTGTGCAGCAATTGCATGAGCAGTATTAGATACACATGAGAAAAATGAGGAAGAGAAGGAATTACTGGTTTGTGATAAGACATCAGGATAAATCCTTATGGGAAAAAGTAGCCTAATGAATGATAGCAGTAAGAGAGAATCAGTGGGGTTGTTTTTTTTCCAGCCTCAGTTTTATCTCCTCAGACAGGCTACCTAGTGATACCATCCTGCTGATGACATGAAGAACTTCCAGGGCAAAAATGGGGATGAGCTGTACAAGAGCATTGCTGCCGGTGTGTCTCTGGCCTCACTGGAGAGCAGTTGGGTCAGCTCTTGGATATCCACTGGGGAGTTCTTGTTTGTACAGTCCTGTTCCTCTGACAACTCTGCAACAGCCAAGTTAATCAAGTCTGTGCTTGTCAAACCCTCAGTCAAATAAAAGATTATCTTCGTCACAAAGAATGTTCTGGAAACACACTCAGCCCCAACCCCAGCCCAAGCTGATGAATGCACGTCCCAGGGGGCTGCCTAGGAGTGTTTGGGGCAATATGTGTTTCAAGAATTCAATGCTTCCCTCCCTCTGTACTCCTCATTCTGGAGATTACCGGAGGAGGAATCTGAATTAGCCATAAAACGGCTTTGTTTGGAAGATGCTGGTTACGGTTCAGCATTACTGAATGGTCTTAATTTCCTTCAAGAGATGGACTTTACCGATGTTATGTCAAACCCTTACATGTGTGATAGGAGCAGCTCAGCTAGTCCATGGACTCCACAAGCCTGATGTAACTTGCAGCTAAAATTCATCTCTGGGGTCTCCTCCCACTCGGCTGGAAAAGTATTTACCCTACAGTGTTTGCAGGAGTTCTCCTCCTGTGCTGATAATTAAGAATGCAAGGAAAAAAAAAAGACAAAAAATGAGCAGAAGATGGACTGGGACAAGAAGAGTAAAAGCATAACACCAACTATTTGTGGTGCATTTGGGATCTCACACTTGGCATATCTCAACACCACAACACAAACTGGAAATGGTCTCTGGCAGAGGTATCAGGGACTCTGCTATGGGCTGTGTTTTGCACCCAGAGTGGTGGAGACAAAGAAGGAATTAAGAATACCTATTATTGCTGTGACACTGCTAATCAGCAGTTCCCAGGTGTTTCAGGAAGACTGAATTATAGAATCATTAGGGTTGGAAAAGACCTCCAAGATCATCAAGTCCAACTGTTGTCTGAACACCGCTTTGTTATCACACCCCAGAGATGGTGAGTCCGCCACTTCCCTGGGCAGCCCCTGTAATGCTTGACAACCCTTCCAGTGAAGAAATGCTTCCTGAAAATTGTATTTTTACTGCATTAGTATAAACTAGACTCCTGGAGCACAACATCCTTGCTAAGGAAAGGGCCTTTCATCACAGAATTGGAGCAGAAACAGCAGCCCATGTGTTCCAGGGCCCCACAGCCCTGCTGTGCATTCCTCACCTTATCACAGCCCCACTGATAACGCTCCATCCCGGGATTTCTGCTAATGACCATAGGAGACATGCATTTCCTTTCTCATTTTGAATGTATTTTTTATACAGTCAGGTGCCCTGATTGGTGTCCATTTGGTGTTTTAAACCTGCCTTTGCCTCAGCAGCCCTTTCCTCATGCTCTGCAGACCTGCTGCTGCACAGAGGCTCGTGGGCTGCGCTACAGGCGCCTGCGGTTCCCTCGTGTCGCGGCTCAGTGGCTGCTTTATATTTGGCATTGTCAGAGGATTTTCGGTCCCTCCCCATCACGAGTGCGTGAGGCAGAATCCACTTTTAGCAGGGACGGAGAGAAAGAGCTGGGAGAAATATCCTCCAAAACCTTCTGATTAACACAATCGCGCAGGGGACGAGTTCATTTCAGGCGGCCCCGACCGGGGGACTTTTCAGCAGCGCAGGCAGATGGTGGGAAGGGAGGGAGTGAATGGGTGACCCCCCCTCCAGACACATTTAGGGAGGGAAAGGCGCGGTACCCAGGGGCAAAGTCGTGCTTTGAGCATGGAGACAGCCAGGCTGCCGTGAGTCAGAGCAGCCTGCAACACGTGAGCAGCAAATTCTCCCTCCGAGGAGTAAGGGGGGCTTTGGAGAATAGAAAATAGCTGAGCCAAGCACTGCCGGCAGCACGACCGGCCCCTGGAAACGCCGCGGGCTCTGCCCGGGTTTTTATAGCGGCTGGCCCGGGGAGGGTGTAATGCCAGTCAGTAATGCCAGATTACCCCTGGCGATAAGTAGGCGCTGCTGTGAGCACCCCCGGGGTGATCTAATCCCTCCAGCCGGAGTTGTTGCAGTTATTTAGCAACAAGGCACCGGAGGACAGGGGTGCACAGAGGGGCGGAGGGGAGACACGAGATATTTTATGTGTTAGGTACGAGAGCAGCGCAGATCGGTGCTGCAGCACAAACACGGACATTGTTCGAGCTGTAAACTCAGCTCCAGGCCTGACGAGCTCGTTTGCTTTCCCTGTTCCCGGCGGATGCTCAACTGGCTCTGCATCTCCTGCAGGCTGGGGCAGCTCGGGTGGGGCTGAGAGCAGGAACCGGGGGGCTCCCACAGGCTTCCCCAGACTGCAACCACGAGCTTGTGGAATGTATTCTCATTAAGCTCTAAATTGGACTTCCTCCAGCCACAGATCTCACACTTTTGGGACCTCTCTGGTCTGCTATGGTGGCGATGTGTTCATGCAGCCCTGATGTGCCCAGAGAAGCTGTGGATGGCCCATCCCTGGAAGTGTCCAAGGCCAGGTTGGTTGGGACTTGGAGCAACCTGGTTAGTGGAAGGTGTCTCTGCCCATGGATGAGCTTTAAGGTTCCTTCCAACCCCAACCAGCCTGTGATTCTGAGATCTCAGGCTTGGTTTTATGGCCCCGTGAGCCAAAACACCAGAGGTGTTTTAATTGCAGCCTGAAGGACTCTGTGTTGCTTGGTGGGAACAAGGGCAATAAATGACATGCACAGCCCACTCCAGCCTTAATCCCTGGAGTGGTACAGCCTTTCCTAGTGTGACTTGCACCTATGCTGCCAATCCATCTGCCAAAAACATGGGACTTAAGCTTTCAAAGACATCTGTTTCTGGGCTGGAGTAGCTCACTTTGCTTTTCTTACAGGGACTGATTGATTTGTGTAAGTTTATCTGGGCTGGGAAGTCAAGAGAAACCTTCCCAAATATTTCATCTTTCTCCCTCCCCCATCCAAATGTCCAGTAAAGTTTTTCATTAACCTTAAGACATCTTCAGAACGAGAGTGCATTTCCATGTAAATGCAGCTGAAGGGAACAAACAGCATCTGCTCTGCAAATATTAAATGCGGGCAGTAGATGAATAGACTTATCTCCTTTATCATGATTAGCCACATTTCTGCCTTGTAATTTTGGCCTATCACTCAACAGAAACTGTAATCAGGATGTAATACATCCTATTGGCAAATTACAGCCATGCAGCTGTTGGAGGCAGCAGCTGAGCCCTTCAGCAATTTAAAGTAGGTTTTATTACACCCAGGGCAAGGCTCCAATAAGTATATTTGTGTGACACGATTTAAAAATAATAAGAGTTGAATCTTGTCCCACCAAAGTTAATTCTGACGTTGGTTGTCGTGGGAAGAGGTGTTCTTCCAGAATCAGAAATCCAACAGGTCTCAGGGGTGCCCTCAGAGGAGCCAGACTGCGAGAGCAGAGGAGCTGTGGTGAGATCAGCCCTGAGCAAGGTGTGAATGCTGCCTTCGCACAGGGATTTCTGGGTCACTACACGCCAAGAAAAGTTTCATGTGAGGGAACTTTTGTGAAATCTTACTGCAGGATACAGGGCTCAGAATGACATAGAGTGGGCTGGGAATATCCAGCTCTCTTCCATCTCCAATGTAACAACAAAGGGTGTGTTATCATAACAAAGAACATTAAAATGAATTTTACTTAAGAATCCAATGCCTCAGTTTTGCCAAGTTCCAAATCAAGATGAAACTATAAGCTGTTACAATTGTTGAGAGCAAAAATCCTGCAAAACTCCCTAAAGTTTTATAGTAAAACTACTAGCATTTTTTTTTTCAGAAAAAGAGCCATAACTCTATTGCATAAAATATATCAATGTCATAAAGTCATAAATTATTCTGTTATCCATAGGCTGTTAAAAACACTGCATAAGAATAGCGAGAAGCACTGTTCTCTTTTCCAGATGAAAAGTGACTCTTGTGTATTTTGCAGTGGAAGGGTTCCAGTATCCGTATCTATGTGTCAGTATTCCCTTTATGACCCAGACAAGCAGCTGTTTTCAATATCCATATCTTGGCTGTCACCAGGTTCCTTATTCTGTTTGAAAATGTATTGACTTTTTTTTTTCCCAACACTTTTAGTTCAGGTGGAATTACAGGGCTGATGAAAAACATTTCAGACTGAATCACGAAATTACTTTTTAAGTCAGAAGTAAGCACTTCTCTTTTAAGCTGTTTTCCAGGAGGCATCTTGCATCTGGCTGTATCTTCCTTCTAACTCACAAGGAGTCCTGGAGAATCCTTAAGCTTCCAGAATCACACTGCCACAGGGTCAGGATGGATGTAGTTATGGGGTGATTTGATAAAGAACCTCAACTGTGATCTGTACAGAGCAGTAGGTATATCTTACATCACAGCTGTAAATCAGAAATGCTACATTTACTGTCTTTATCTTCCTTATTTAAAAGCTTGAACCTCTCAGATGAAACCATAAATCTGCTCCACAGCCCTCCTTGCACTGAGCTTCTTAATATTCCAGTTTGTGTTTGTTTCTGAAAACTCTCTGCCAACATTTCATTTTCCTCTCATACTGACACTTAATGCCTTAAGTGCTTGGAAAGATAAACAGTGGCTTTAAGCAGCACAATCTCATGATCAGTTTATCTGAGGATTATTACACGAGCGCACGGAGGAGTCGGTCATAAATTGAACACATTTTGCCCTGGCTGCTGATTTAATTGCAGTGGATGGGATGGCATATCCCAAGAATCACTGACCTGGGACATAAAGGAGATTCAACTGACAATTTTACCCAATTAACAAAACCTACTGGGATGGGGGAATCAAGCTGTAAATAGGAACCAGGCTGCCCTGGTCTGCAGGGGAGGAGAGAAGGTGATGTTTTGCTGGGGGTTGAATTGGTGTCTTGTAACTGAGCACAGCGGGACAGGACAAGAATCAGTGGCTAAAGGCTGATGACAGACAGATTGAAACAACAAAGTAGACATGAGCTTTTATAAGGGAAGGTGATTAACCTCTAGAAAAAACAAAGCAATTGACTTAATTCACTCACTCATTGTGTCTTTTACTACACAAAGCAAGAACTTTCTCTTTCTGGAATAGATCCTTGAATGAAACACCAGTGATTGGTTTTAACAAATGGGAAATACAATTGTCTGCAGTGCACAGATGATTAGATTTGATCTCATCTCTCTTCTGAACTTCAAGCATCTTCACTGTTTCAGGTGCAGTAACACAAGAACTGTTTCAAAATGTATTTTCACTGAGCTCAGATGCATTTGCAGTTGTGAGGCAAAAATGACCCAGCTCTGCTCTGGATTGAGCAAACAGCTGGAATGGAAATTTTATCTTAAAGTGTTAGAGGGATCCAAAAAAAAAACTCATCTCTCACAGCCATAAGGATCTCAGCCTTAAACAAGGATACACAAGCTTTTGTTTGTTATAGTGCTCTTTTTCCTCTTCAGCCCCATTTTGAACAGATTAAGTTGTCTGAAGTAGGGCTTATGACTTATGCCAAATGCTACTTTCAGTAAAGCCAGAAAAGCTGGAGTCTTCCAGTGGGAAAAGTATTTAAGAACTGATGTGGAATTAAATCAAACCGGCACAAGCTCATCCCCTTAAGTGTAAACCAGGCAAGAAACCAAGAAAGTTTGATTTTAGTGCACGTTGGACCGAAATTTAAAGAAGAGACATCTGCTATATGTGCTGAGAAAAAACTGTGATAGAAATGTAAGGGCAGATTAAAAGAAGGTGTGGAACTGGTCACTGCCCCCCAGCTGCCAGCTCTGCCCTCCTGGCACAAACAGCTCAGAACCTGCCTGCAGACCACCGAGGCTTCCTCTCAGCAGATTAATACATGAAAGTCTCTGAACAGGATAAACAGCAAGAGAACACAAAGCCTTCACTTAACACTGAGGGACAAAACAGAGCAGCCACTGCAGAGTGCCTGTGGAGCTGGGTGGGGAGGTTCTGGTCATGCTCTTTCTGTGGACACCATGAAGTAGGACCCTTTACTCAAGGCATGAGGGCACAATGCTCAAAAACTGAAGTACAAGCAGTGAAATGTTTGCTAAACTTTCCGTCTTTTCCATACAAGCCTTTAAACTGCTCCCAGCAAGTCCATCTCTGTTTGCAGAACAAAGGAGAGTTACTTACCCATCCCGTAGGCAGCAGATGAGGGAAGGGGAGGAGGTTGCTCACTAGTTACTCTGCATAGCAAATCCTGTGGGAAATGATAACAATTAAATCTTAAACTAAGGTCAGAAGAGTCCAGTTAGGACAACTGTCAATTAATTATCACCCTATTATTGCAAGTATCCCTAATATAAATGCACAGCTTTCAGCTTTCCGTTCCACAAGGTTATTTTTTTCGGTGAGTTTTAAAATCTGGTTAGTGGAGCAAGTCCCCATTCTGCTTTCACCAGCCTGCAAACACCCCACACAGGCCAAAATTCTCCTGGGGTTTAGCTTTATTGGAAATGTAAATCACAACAACAAAACAGCTTTCACTGTAAACTTCCTTTCCAAGTTTCACTGTTCCCAAAGTTGCTCCCTGGTGACACTTCCGTGCCAGTCTGGCGTTTCTTTCCTTTATTTGGTTGCAACTTGTAAATCTAATCTGCAAGTGTGATCCAGGAATAATTATATTGTTCCTCTATGCTGGGTTTAGTATTTGAAATGAGCACAGCTCTGCATCTACAAGCAGATTGTCAGAGTTACTACCCAGTTACAGGTCTGCTCAAATACACACAAATAATTCTTCTGAATTTTACTACATTATTTATACCAACAGATGTCAAGGCAGGAACACACTTGAGTGGTTCCTGAAAACTGGTACTAATTTCAGTTTGGGAATACATTTTCCTAATGAAAAACACGATAGAGGCAAGGATGTTTTCAAAGCAACTGGTTCTGGCATGTCGCACTTTGAAACTAAAGATATGCTTTTCTTTTTCCTAAAAGGATTCCATGAAATTCACACATATTTGAGAAAACAAAAGATCTTTTTGTTGGTGTGTGAAAATTGACCCATTGCTGGACCAAGAAATTCAAGCTAACAAACAAATCTGCAATGAGGACAGACCATTTGGGGACTTCTTTACTATGTAGGTTCTTGGGTCATTCATAGCCGTGATTTTTGAAATTCTTCGCCTTTGAAAGGTTCTTTGTGAGGGAAATGTGGTTTACATTGAATCAGAGATATGGGAGATGGAATAGGAACAGAGCACTTTTCATGCTACAAGCACTATGGACCAGTATAAATCACAGATAGGCCTGAAACTCAGAATTGGGATCCTCAGCCAGAATTGCACTTCCACTCCATTTCAAGGAAGGGAGAAAGGCAAGTCCATAGTTTACATTCAGAAATCACTGATCATTAAGAAGAGGCAGAGATCTCCCAGTTCAGCAGCGTGGTGTATGAGATCAATTTGGGATAAACCTCCATGAAGCCTGAAAATACCTGAGATATGAAAGTGCCCAGGCTCTCCCAGGGACCTCCAGTATTTTCCAGGGCAGAACTGGTGAACTCTTATCTGTCTCCCCTCAGCTCCCCTGTGGCTGGACACCCTGTAGGTTGCTGAAGTGATTAATGTATCTCCACAAATTCTTTTGTGCAAGTAAAACACAGCCACGTCTCCTCCTGGTGTCATCTGATACAAGCTCTGTTATCCCATGATTGAAATTGTACCTCACTATCCTCTCATACAGAATAACCACCTTTTCATTCTAGGCTTTCTGGTCCAGATTATGTTTCAACAGTTACAAATGTGGTGTGGTAAAAGCATCACCAAAGAAAATGGCTCATCAATAGTAATAGGGTGCTGTGTTACCCTCTCACTCTTTCAGAGTGAAAGATGATGTTCATTTCAGCAATGAAGTGCCAAAGAAATTATAAACCCCTTTTATTACAGGTCATCTGGTCATTCTCTCTGTTCCTGTTGATTAAGCAGAGAGGGGAAAAAAAGACTCAGAAGTGTGATTGGTTTTTATTTTGCATTCATAGTCTGATGTTGGATTCGACTACATGAATTATTACTGAGCTACATCTGTTAAAGAACACTGGCCAGGTAAAATCAGCTTCTACTGGCTCCTGCTCAGCTGAAATCAATAAGCTTTTTGCCATCATTATTTATGGGCCCAGATACAGAGATACTGCCATAATATGTAAGGGTAAAAAATTTGGACAGGAAGCCACATAGGATGTGTCTGTGGAAACTGAAGCCAAAGCTTTTTGGCCTTGGGCAAGATTGTGTTCTTAATTAAGTATAAAAAGGAAGGGTAATTTGATTCAGAAATAACAATATCTTTCCTCTACCTCCCCTCAACCAGCAGGTACCTTTGGTTTCCCCACAATAAATCAGTGGCACAGAGCACCGAGCAAACATCTGCGATGCCGCGGAGCTTCCCCGCCATGCCGGTTAAAAACAAGCTCAGATTAATGCAGAGCACAGGGCCAGGTGCTCTGGACTAGTTCTCAAGCAGTGAGTGCTACAGGAAGGATGGGCATACTGGGCATCTATTAAATTTAAATGATGTTTCTCAGCAAGATCACCAAGCCAAGATGTTCGGCTTGGTGGGCTCAGGGAGAAGTGATCACTAAAAGGGATGTATTACAGTGCTCTTTGACAGCTTCGTCACTGCAGCACAGTTGTGTTTCACACCTTCCTTTCCCTCTGACAGTGTTATATTAACTTCACTTAATATTGGCAAAGGGTCACCTCCGCTGGTGGGATTGCTCTAGTAGCTGTAATGTCCTCTGTGATGTAGCTCCTTGAAAGATAATCTACACAATGAAGGTGTTTTCCAGGTTAACTAAAGAATGTAGAAGTCATGATTCCTTTTTTTTTCTTCAGCCATCAGTCCTGTAAGAAGAGCTTTAAAGAAGATCCATATTTTCTATATTTGCTGGCTACCCAGTGATAAAGGAGAGGACATACAGAGTTCCTGTATTTCCTTTGCGCCTGCATCAGTGCATGAGAGGACAAACGATGGCACAGATTGGATGAACTTCGCGTCCAGCTTTTATTTCCTTTGGTTCACCCATGGATCAGTGGAGAGAGGCAGCTGAATTCAGAGGACACAGAGCCTCTAAATTAACATTTAATTTTCTCTAACTTCAGTGCTTGTGATAATCTGTTTGGACATTGATATGGTTAGGGATCAGTTAGTGATCCCCAAACTGTTGAAGACACATATAAAAACCAAAGTTCTCAACGTAGTTCATCAAAATGAAATGATCATTCCCTTCAGGAGCAATATGCAATTTTATCAGAGACTTAAATTATCTCCTCTCCCAAGTTCCAGATTAACTTTGAGCAATTAGGAGAAATGTCCTTAGTGGCCTTAACTCAATGGTTCTCTCCCTCCATCACACAAAACCAGTGAGAAAATGATACAGATGAGGGATGGCAGCATCATCTGCACACCCACAGGTCACAGGATCAAACCAAACTGCTTAAAGCACACCCTGTTCACATCACCACAGCAGGAAAGTGCTGCCCTGGTACTCCAGCACCCAGAAATTTCTGCCAGCCCACCTTGAGTACATTCTAAGTGCCCAGGCAAGGATTCAGTCATTGCTTTGACATAAACCTACAGCACCCTGGATTTAATAGTGAGACTTCCACACTGCACGGGAGGGATGCTATGACTACACACTCAGAAATTTGTCTCCAGGTGTTTGTATCTGACACCCACAACCAATGTGTGTTCTCAATGGCAGACACAGCAATGTGAGCCAGCCTGACAAGGAATGAAATGGGTTTGGGGAAAAAAAAAATAAATTAAGAACTGACTCCAAAAGAATCACCAAAGATGATGAAGCAGAAGATGAAAGGAAAGTTGGTTTCAAAGATAAAATCTTCAGAAGCTTTTGGAAACACGATTGAATAGAGGAGACTATTTGGAGTTGACTAGAGTATTTTTAGTGAGCAAATTAATTCAATAGCCACAATTTTCCATCTCCAACACTCCAGGGCATTTCACGTTAACATTTACGAACAGACGTGTATTTTCTCCCTCACTGAAGCATTTTCTCTCTTCTATTTTCAGAGCACTCTGGAGTGCTCAGATAACCCACCTCTGTAACTCAATCCCAGCAGGGCATTATTTAATAAGACTCTTTTTTATGATAAAATTTTTCTACAAAGGTGGAAATAATGCAATCCCCCACAGCCCTCTTCAAGAGAAGCAGAACAAGAGAAGTTTGGTGTGGAAAAACCCCTTTTTGATCATTCCAGTCCCTTTCTTATTCCTGCAAGATACAGGACTCCAGCCTATCAGCCCAACACGAGTGACAGAGGTGTGTGATGTACGATTGTGGCAATCACTGAGACTCATCTGGAGACCCCTGAATTTCATTGCTCTGTTCCACACCACTGCCACTGACCCTGTAATGTCCTTGTATCTACTCAGACCTGTCTGAGGGTGATTTCAAATTCTTTTGGGCCACAACTAGAGCTGTTCTGCTTGCCTTCCTGCAGCTCTTAAAGGCAATAACGAGGTAAGGAAGAGAGGATTCTGCTTTGTCTGCTCCTGTTTAACAGAAAGTCCTCTCTACTGGTGTATCCTAATGTGTCTAAATACACTTATATCCTGAGTGGGCCTGAGTGTAATATAATATCCCACTCTGGTAGGGGTTTGCATTGTATTATGTACTGTGAAAGGCACTTTGATAGCTGAGTTATTAATTTATTTGCCATCTTCATTTTATAATTGCTGAGAATGTTCTGTCCAGCCTTCAGAATCTATTTTTTTAAAGGTCAGGAAGAAACATTTTTGACACCTTTGCTCAGCAGGTGTTTCTGGCCAGGTATTTCTAGCCCTTGAATGACATGAGCAACCCACCTGAGTTGCTGTGTCCCTCTGGAAAAGCCACCTAAGCTGGGCTCTGCTGAGACTTGGTTCTGCTGTCCTTTCTTCAGCTGTGTCTTAGGTCAAGGAGAAACATCAATCTCCCATCAGATGAACAATCTGTGTCAGACAGGAAATTTTCAGGCTTTTCATGTCACTTCACAGGCAGGAAAATCAACAAGGTGAAAAATGTGCAAGGTGTCATGTACTGTCCAACAGCCCAAAGTGCCAGAAAACAGGAACTGAAAATCTTTTTAGTTTATTCATTAGTCTCCCTCTTTCTCCCCCTTACACCCACAAGATAAGAGGATAATAGGACTTATATTCTATAGAATTTTCTCTGTATTTCAAATAATGGAAGGTTTTAAACACAGCCACAGCTTCAGAAAATACTCATTGCTTAAAGAAGGTATTACTGCTGTGTCAAAATGTGAACCTTTGATTAGCAGGGTGCTTAATGTGAGCAAGAGCCTTCCTTGGAGGTGCTGCCTTATGCTTGCCCTGTGTAAAGTGAGCCCCTTCCAACTGGTGCACTTCCCAACCCTGCAGCTGATACCTTTATGAGTTCAATGAAAGTTATGTTATAAGACACCCCAAACAACCTATTTTGGTTTTTATTCTCCTTTTAAGTGCAATTGCAGCAAAAGCATTTTTCATCAAGCCCCCAAGGAACCCTGCAAGTTGTTTGCCTTTTCTGACGTGCTCTGGTCTCCCATTTCAACCAGTTACACAATAATCTGGGGGCCTGGTCCTTCCTCAGCTTTTTCTGTGTCAGGCAGTCACCTCTCCTTGTGCACTCAGGAAACCAACCTAGTTGTGACTTTGTCCTCAGACACCAGGCCCTGGCTGCTGTTTTCCAGTTCCACCCAGTGCTACAAAATCAGGGAAAAGGACACTCCAGGTCTGAAGGAAATTAAAAACCCAACATTTCACATCATCCACTTACTCAGAACCCAGAGCCGTGGCAGAAGGGTGAGAGAGCCCTGGGCTTCCAGTTTCCTGCTCCTGACAGTGAGGCCAAGAGACATTTCTGTGTCCCTGGAGTGATCTGCACTGATGAGCTGCTGCTAAAGACTGACTTCCTGAAGGATGTCAGTGATGAGGGAGGGTAAGGATGGTGAGGGAGCATCGGGTGGGGAAAATACAAGAGCAATTAGAACTCAAAGATTTGCCAGACTGTCCATCACTTGCCCCTTTGCCTTTTCGGGGCGATGAGGATCAGCCAGTTTCCTTTGCAGATGATACTTCGCAGAACAGGTCAAAAAGCAAATCAACACAATGAGTTTCCTCATCACCACAACATCCTGCCTTCCCCAGCCCTGCTGTTCTTGCTGACTGACCTCCTGGGCATAAACATGGATTTGAATTCCAGGATGCCCAGATAGGAGAATCATCCGAGCTTATCCTTTTCCAACTCAAATTCCTGGCATGATGCCAGAGGAGACTGTCACAAATTACAAAAAAAGGAAATTCTGATCAAACCTGAAGGAGAAAAAGAATGTTCTCAAAGAGGGTGGGAAAGAAGTAGAACAGGGATCCAGAGAGGCTGTGGAATCACAGTTCTTGTGGAATTTCAAAAGTTGTGGGAACAAGATCCTCCACAACCTGATCAGACTCAGAAATTAGCTCTGCTTTGAGTTTCTACCATGGGGCCTCCAGAGGTCCCTTCTGACCTCAGTTTTTCTATAAGGCTGTAATTCCAAATTTGCTTTGCTCCAAACTGGAAAAAACCACCACCACACGAAAAGTTGTGATGTTTATAACAAAGCTTTTTTCACAACCAAACCCTTTTATGTTGACTTTGTTACACTATTTGTATAAGTGTAAAGAGGTGTAGAAATTATGGCTTACGAGTAACATTTCTTTTACTGTTAAATCTTCAGAGTAATCAATAACAAAAAACCCACACTGAACAATTCAGTTTAGAATTTTTTTTCTTCCCTGATAAACTGAATCGACAGATTCCTGGGGAAGGTTTTAGTTTTGCAAAATCAGCATGTTCCACGGAATTTTTGTCCCATAGGAAAAATTTTATCTACCTGCATCCGGCAATTGTTCTATTTTTCACTTCGAAAAGACCTCAGTTTGATCAGTTCAGCTTTCCTATTCTGGTTTACATTAATTTCCAACAGGAAGAGACATCTGTCAACAAACAAGTATTCTACCAGTAATTGGAATCTAATCCAACTCACAATTTCTTTTTCAGCACATTGCAAGAATGGAGAAAGGACAATTTGGAAAAACTGGAAGTCCTAATATCAGGGTTTCACATGCTGGGCATTGTTGAACTGCCATGGCAATACCTCCATGGGGGTTTCTAAAATATCAGCTCCTGGGTCCTGTCACAGGCCCACAGAGAAGAGATCAGCACCTGTCCTCCTCCGCCTCGGGAGGCAGCTGGAGACAACAATGACTTCCCTCATCTGAGGTCTTCCCTCCTCAGTTTTGGTTCTACATTCCCTAGTTCTTACAGGAACTCTTCAAAGTTCACTTTAATTCCCTTTCAGTTTTCATTCAGCATGAAAATTTCAATTATTCCATTTACTTTAGTCAAAAAGAGGATGACACGTAATGAGGCAGGTCAGAATTTCTGAAGCTGTTGGCATTCACTGTAAATTTCCAAAAAATACTGAGGACCAAGACAGTATAGAGAGACTTATAAAATACAGACACTCAAATTGAAATTTGCAGACATCTGGCATTCCAAGGGCTACTTCCAAGGGTTCCATGAAACACTGCAAAGAAAAGCATCCTTACTGTTGGTAGGCTTAAATTCACTATTCAGGGGCCACACATCTAATGGGAAACCTACAGCTCAACAAAGAGCTGGAAATCTCTGCATGGAGAAGATTTGCAGCTGAGGTTGGGAGTGGTGTGTGTGCCTCATTTCTGCCAAGGAGGATTTATTTCACACCACTCAGTCCAGGAGGGGGTGAGATCCCGTCACACTGGTGTGGGAGGAAGCTGGCTCAGATTCTAAGCTGACTTGGGGCATGTTGCTTCCCTTCTCTGTCCCTCCCCAGCCTCTCAGTCTTGCCTTTCAAAATATAATTTCTTCAGGCCAGGGGCTGCATTTTATTGCGTATTTAGATAAGACTGGACACAACTCCTGAGTAGAGTCTTAACCACCCCAGTGTTTCTGTGATCTTTGTTATCCACTTGTTTTGCTTAAAAAACCAAATAAATCCTGACTGTGATTGTTTTACATGCCCAGGGGTCATTCTCTTTTCTTCTTCCTGCCTCTCTGATTCTGCTTTAGTGCCAGGAATCCATCCCTTCCAGGAGTTCGGCGATTTTTATGGACTCTAAGAAATTGAACAAGTGTCTTCTGCTACACAATTTAATTCTGTTTGCTTTTGGAAAGGTTTTAGGATTTTCTGACTGGCGACCTCGGCTCACAGCAGGACAGAACACCCCTTGTGCTCCAGAGGATCAGGGTTGTGGCATGGGAAAGGCCCTTCTCTGGACCTCTCCATGGGCTGCTGCAGTGGGAAAGGTCTGGGGCTGTGCTACGCTGAGAGCTCTGCACACAGACTGTGCAAGGAAACAATGAGCATTATCGCTAACAAATTAATTTCCACTTTTTCCCTTTCAGCACAGATTATATTTAACATCTACAAAGCCAAAGCAGCTGTGCTGAAGGGTGAATAACACCATAGTTTAGGGGTGACTCTGGCCCTAAATATGTCAGTCAAAGCCTTCAGATTTGCCAACATCCCTCCTCACTCTCCTTTGGGAATGACCTGCAGCGCTACAACAAACTGCTGCAGTTCTCTACAGCTCATGATGGACTGAGCTCACTGTGAGATGTCTCTTTCTGGGAAACCTCTCCCTTGTTTACTGCAATTCCTTGTTTTCTGGAAGAGACTAGAGGATTGTTCTGGCTATTGTGAATGTGACCTCAGATGTCCTAATTGTTATTTCTACAGTTGGGGGAGGATTTAGCAACGTGGTCAAGGGACCACAGAAATGTTCCCTGTTACTGGGATATGTTCACCTGGCACCTGTGTTGTACAATGAAGTTATTCCATGAGTCAAAGTGTTCTAGTGGATTTGGGAATAAAACTTGATGGCACAAGGACACGCCTCACGGAGGAAAGGTGTCCTGTAGAAATACTGAAGGCAAAGGCACAATGGCTTTGGGCCACAAAAAAAAAAAAATTCCAGAAAAACTCAAGCGAATTTGCAGTGAGAGATCAATCTCGTTTCCTAAAAGGAGCTCAGTTTGCAACAGCTACCAATGAATCCCCAGGATTTGCTGAGCTTCTCCTTGCTGTGACAAAGAATTTAAACTATTTCAGGCCCGACTTCAGTCATTTACTACCAGTGCATGTTTGGCCAGCTGAGGGAATCTTCACTTGATGGACTGAGGAGGAATAACTTTCCATTCCAGCCACAGCTGGAATGTTTCATGGCTGATTTCTCATTTGGTGATGTCTCACTGGACTCTTGGATCTTCCTGTGCTTAAGGAAGAATTCTTTGCAGTGAGTTGCCTGTGCAGCTTTGCTGACTTCCCTGAAGAAAGGACCAGGAGAAACGAGTACCCTGATGTTCTCCAAGTGCGTCTGCAAAAGCGCTGCTGCTTTTTCCAAGCATCTTCCCAGGCTGCTGGATTGAGGCCCTGGTTCTGTGACCATTAATAGCAGATCTCTGCACTGCTGATCTGCCAGAAATCCCCATTGGATGTGGATCAGACATCTGCACAGGATCTTATTTCTGGTGAAGTACCCAGGGTGCAGAACACAACATTTTTGTTCACTTTCCCCTGCCTAGAAGAGGGTGGACAATTAAAATATTGGAGCAGTAGCTGCAGGAGATGTCTCATTAGGAGAGAGACTTCTGGTCCAACATAAACTTATCATTATTTTTTAATACAGTTGAATAGGCATGTTTGCTTACCCTGGCTCAGAGCTCTGTGTGATGTGATTCTGTGTCATGACTTTTCTGAGCCGACACAAGGAGCCCTTAAGCGGGATTTATTGTTTTGTTGAATCATGACCTCAGGGATTTGTAAGAGAAATGAGCTGCAGCCAAGTGCCAGAGATTTTAAAGCCTTTTACAAGTGGAACCTCGGTCATACTGAAGTCAAGAGCAAAACTCTGTATTCCTTTTTGGAACAAAAACACTACATTGCTGAAACATGAACTTCTTGTAGGAACATATGGACCAGGTTCAATGTGGCTTGAATTTCTGGCCTCAGTCTCCAAGGAGAGGAATATTCATTCCCTCAGAATGATGGACAGCCCATCCCACCCTTCATCTGGGAAGGGGGCTGGAGCAGACTCACACCAGGATCCTGAGAATCCTAAACACTTTCTCACCCACCTCCTTCTCTGACAAAGCCACTCTGCAGCACTTCTGCCCCACTACTGCAATTTATGCCCCCACATTTGCCCTGGTTCAAGCATTAGGCAGGAAACACTAAAACAATCCTTGTTTTGGAGTTTAAGCCTCCTGTGTCTCTCATAGGTGTCCCTCCAGCCAGTGACTAAGCAGTCAGAGCTGGATAAAAGCCATTTCTCCCACCTCTCCCCCAGATTCTTTTCCAAGACATTTGGAAAGGCCCAAGATCCCTTCTACTGCAGAATGGAATATTTTGGAAGAGGAAATATAATGTGGCTTTTATACAACTATAGGATGCAGAAAGCATTCCCACTGAGATCCAATCAAAGCTTTCCCTAATATTGACATACTTAGCAAATTTTCCATCACCAAATTTGCAGAACCACTAAACCAGCTGAGTTACTTTTTAATGTTACTTTGATTAAAATGTTAATTTTCTCTCAACCAATAAATGACTCTAGCCAGAAAATAATTTGCATTAGTTGAGCATATGGGTTGACTCAAAGACAAGTTAATTACAGAATACAATGCAGAAAACCTTTGCCTACTTGAAGGAGAATGCTACAAAAATTAAAAATAAAATAAGTGTTATCTCTTTTTAAATTAAATTGCCTGTTACAGAGGATGGTACTTTATTCGACATGAAACAGAGCTTAGATGAAATGAGGAAGGAAAAGAGAAAACGAGACTGAGAAGACACTGGGAGAAAAAGAATTACACTAAGAATTAAAAGGCCGAAGGAGAGAATGAGTATTTTTTGCTGTATTCTTCCGAAGGGGGGACTGTGGTAACACTGAGAGACACAAGAAGGAAGAGAACAGGCCTGAGCTGTGTCTCCACTCTGCTGGGTTAAGGGAATTTCTGCTGCAGTGGCTGCAACTGAGTCAGAGCTGGGCTCTGATTTATACCAAGAAAAGAAAGGTCTTGACCAAAACAATTCCTGCTCAGCTACCACAGACTGCCCTGTCATTGTCCTTGGGAGCAGGACAGAACCAAGGCCACAGCCTGACAGACCAGGCTGAGTCTTGCTTTCAACACAGAATGTCTCCATGCAGAACATATAATTTCAAAAACTAGCTTTAAACACTGGGATGACACAATTCTGCTCTCTGTGATCCCTTCCAGATTATGTGGATACTAATTACGTAAACAAATTTATTGTGGGTGTAATTTGTTACGTATGGTCATGAGTATAAGCACCTGTGTCATGCCAAAGGCCAGGGAGAGGCTCCACTGAAATTCAGAACAAGACCTTCTGGTCCCATTTCAGTCTGACAAGGGCTTCTTTGATAAGATCAGAGAAGCCCTTCTGCAGATTACAGCTCTGTGATCAAGCATGAGACCATCCAGAACTGGAAAATATTCCCAAGCTAGACCCCTCAGGGGTGAAAATGTGGTTACCACTAAAGGAACTCACTCATAGAAAAAAAAGATAAAGAATGCAGGATAATTTTTCCATAGCCACGTGTGCAGTGTGTGTCTCAGAGTCATCCTTTTAAATTTCAGGGTACAATCCACCTGAAAAAACCAACAGGGTCTGAAACATTTCACGCATGAGTTCAGATCAATATATTGAATACCAGGTTGTCAGCTGTGTTTCCTGACACTGCTTGTACAGGATAGAACATCAGAGTTGTAATTATGTTATCAGAAGCCTTGGCTATAGTCAGTCAGTTGGGTACCTGCACTTTGCTCTTCCTGAACTTTACTTATTTCATTTATCCAGTACCTGGAAAATGAACAGCAAACGAGCCACGTACCAGTTCACATTTGATCTTCCTCCAGAAGCTGTTTGTCTTGATTCATTTTTGAATATCCCTTCAGCTCTAAGGTCACACAAACTCTGGCAATGCCAGCTTTTTAGAGGCATTTCAGCATCTCTCATAAAAAAGGATTTAAGTCCCTGCTTCTCATAGTACATCACTTTTACTGTCTGTGTGGCAGGTTTGGACATGCCTGGGTCCTCTGTTTTGCTCTAAACCAGTATTTGATGATAAGTAAAACAAAAGAAAACCATTCCTCTAAATATCTGGAGATTTATAGAGGTCTAGAAGTGCAGTGGATATTTGTTTGTTCCAGTGAATCAGCAATAGTTTAGAGTCTAATCCCCACCCAGAGCCAGCACTTCTAAGGCCTTTCTAAGGTACAGGCATTTCACACATTTGGATTGTCCTGTGTTTTGTAATGATGAGATCCAAGAGAATCATCAAACACTGATTTCCACATGTATTCATGGCTGTAAAAGATTAATATATAATCCCATCACCCAAGTAATGGGCAACATCTGTAGATGCACTTGACTGCTTAAGCTCCACAAATCAGGAATGTCTTGATAATTAATTCTCTGGAAACAATAAACTGGTTCACTGATGTCATTAAGGGCATAATTCAGTGTAATGAACAATCATTACAAGATAAAACCTGGCCTGGCTCAGAAATTATTGCTGATTTGCACCTGAATCGAAGCTTCCCTTGTGCCTGCATTGGCAAGGCAATATGTAGGTAAATGTTTGAGGCAGTTTGGGGAGGTTTCTGTGGGGGAGAAGGGCAGGTCTGTGCTCTGCACCAATGCATGGCCAAGGGGGCTTTTATTTGCCTCAGCTGCAGAGGCACTGAGGGACATCAGGGGCTTTCAAAAGGACCCTGGCCTGCCCCACAAGGATAGAGGGAGATTTCAGGTCCATAAAGCTTGAGGAGCTGTGAGGGAAATGTGTTACATTTTTTTCCAAATCCAACTTATAGTTAAATAATTCTGAACACAAGCAAAACACCCAGAACAGGTGGACTCTAACCTAAAGCAGAGAGAGGTTCCTCACCCAAACAGGGCTCAGATGTTTAATAGCTGAGAGTTTACCTACTAAGAATTTATCCAAGAGCTGGTGACAGAGCTGGGCTTTCAAAGCCAGCCTGGGATGTGCTGGCCAGGCAGACACAGACCCAGCCCTGCCTCAGCTGGTGCCAGTGTTCACACCAGCACGGGGGATACGGGGGTGGATATGATGCCTGCCCTGTTTACATGCTCCCCTCGCTTGTCACTGCTTTCCATTGCTTAATTAGGAGACTTACAGAATGCTTTTGGGATATTCTCTTATCTGAGCAGTGCCAGAGAAAAGCAGTGCTGTGGGAGGGTCTTGTACAGCATCAAAGTCAGAGTAGAGCTGAGGGAACAGAGCACTTTAACCCTAATTTAACACATTATTCAATTCAAAAAGGACAAGGGAAAAACATTCTTGTGAAAGGGGACTATGATGAGTCTTGTTTTTTCCCCCAACCTGCCAACAGTAAATTAGTATTCAGTGCTCTCTGAAGGAGGAATGCTTTTCTTGTGTTGTACCACTTAAAAAAATGCTTCTTCAGAAAGTGTTTCTTAGCATGCAGGGAACAGCTGAAGGTCTTGAAAGAAAGGAGTGCATTCAAACCAGCACTTGGCACTTGCAAAGATTTTGGCTTTCTATGACCCCAGTCCTCTTATTGTCCTACAACTACTATCCAAAAAGAAATATTTTCATCCAGCTGGCTTCCCCTGTGACAAAATAAGCAGGATCTTTGTGAGAGGTACCATGTTAATTTACAAACTGGGCACTTCTCTGGGATTCAGGCGGTCCCAGCTCCAATTTATTCCTCCATGTGACATTTATCCCCAGCAGTGACACTGCCAAGGCACAGAAGGGCTGCACCAGGCCCTGCTCCGGCCAGAGCAATGTGGGCAGTTACCAAGAGAACCACGAGCTCAGTGCCCTGGTGGAAGGGCTCAAATGGCCACTGCAAGCGGCTGGAGGGAGAGAAGTTGTTTCTGCACCAGCTATTGCCAGTCCCACCATTCTGTTGGCAGTAAAACCTTAGACAGATCCAAGTTCCAAGCTCATTTCCATTGCTTTGATTCAGCTTAACATCAAGTCTTTAATTCCTCTTAAGCTTTGAGTTCTTTTACAAAATTAAATCATTTACTTATCTGTTACTGATCATTTCTTATGTTCCTTCCAGAGGAGACTGAGATAGTATCTGTAAGCACTTTCAAGATGTAAAAGTGCTTATTACTATACTTAGAAAGTCAACAGAATCATAAAGTTACGGGGTAAAAATACTTAAAGAAAATAGCCCAGACACCACTCCTGCCTCACCAAGACAGCTGGATGCTGGGTCCTTCTGACCCTGAATTATGGGTTACTCTTTGTCACACTGACTGTCCAGGTGAGGACAAAAGGGGCCTAATTCAGAATCCCAGTTTATTCCCAAAGACATCCTTTGGGATCCAAAACTTGCTTTTCTCTGAAGCAGAATGGGAATTTTACATCACCAATTTCTGGCCTTGCATATGTAGGTAGACAGCTCTGGTTTCACAACTTAAATATCATGGGCTACAAATTACAGCCTAATTCAGGATCTACTTCATATGTGGCTCATCTGTCCCTTCTGCCAGACTATTAATTGCTGGGAGTTAGGGCAGACTGCTGGCACTTGGAACTTCAGTTTAATCTGTTAGGGCCTGGCAGTCAACACCCCCAGGGAATGGAAAGGAGGTGCAAGGTGGAGCCTCTCCAAATTTAGGTCAGGAAGAGTCATAAGGGACACAGAGCACCCAACAGATGGATTTCCTGCTCTCCAGCCTACAGTAATTGAAGAATTATTGTGCAATTAGCGACTAAATAATATAGAGCAGAAAATAGATTCAGGGTAGATGTTAAAATTGGGGAGGGGATACTGAAAGTGGTGAAAACGTTGCTTGGTTGATGTCCTTTTATCTCCTGAACAAAATCTCAAGGGAAGGAATGTACTCTGGAATAGGGGTCTTGCTTTCACTCAGCAGTTTTTGCAGCCATGCCTTTGAGGGCTCCTGTAATATGAATCTCCCATCAGCTGAACTGTTCTGACCTCCCCATGCATTTCAAAAACTTGCTTTTTTTCTCCAAGGTCTCCCTCTTGGCTTTTGCAGAGCTTCTCTTCAGACCTGTCATCTCTGAAAGATCTCAGTCAAACCAAGCAGAAAAAGAAGCCTCAATGAGAATTGGTTTTCACTGCTCACATGTTGCTTGCTGACCCTTCAGTGCAGCTGTTAACCCTGGTCATGGTGACACTGCCATTTCCCCAAAGAGCCAGGAGGGGTGAACAACTGAAGGGCCTCAGCTGCCAGAATTCCCAGCTTCCACCTCTGTGTCCAGTAAAACAACAAACCTTTGAGTTGAAGGAGCAAACACGTATCAGGACCCTTTTCCAAACCTCAGAGAAGTGCAGAGAACACAGCAAAGGAACAGCAGTGTCTGCAAAACCAAGATTCAGATTTCTTGTACCTTCTTTACAGAGCTTTTCTAGGGTATTAACTGCAGAGCTTCGTGCTTCTCTCACACTGAACCAAGCCTGCTCAGCTAATGCTTTTACAATTCAAAGGACCTATTTTATCTGATTATTTTTCGCCACTTGAAATGAGGTTTTGAAACTGCTCTTACAAAGAGCCATCTGAGCTGATAAGAATATGAAAAATTAGCTCAAGTGCCTATCAGAGAAATATCCCGTCAGCTGCTTCTGGGGAAGAAATGACTGCACTGAGCCCAGAAGAGGAAGCACTGAGAGCTCTTTACCCCCTTTTTTCTGCATCTAAACAGGAAATTGTGTGAGCTGGGTTTAAGGAACAAAGTGGGGAGCTCTGAAGGCTGAACTCTGCTCAACCCCAGGGATGGTGGGACTGAGTCTGCACTTCAGCAGCAAAGAGGAATATGCACAAAACACTGATCCTAAACACAAGGATACAACTAGAAATTCAGCACCTTGTGTATGTACAAGAGAAGAAGAAAAAGAATAGAAAGTGTTGGTTTTATTTCTAGATCAGTGATAGGGGAATAAGTTCCTTTAATGTGCTGTCTCTATGGTAACTGTGCAACAGGGCACTCACTACGTGTATTTGCTCACTCCCTTTTGCACTGCACAGGACATAGCTGTATCTCAGAGCATGCTGAGAACCTCTGTGGCAGAGTCTAACTTTTGGTGGCACAGTAAATGACCTTGGATAGCTCCAGAGTGACCAAGAACTCTTCAGTCTAAAAGCCTGACAGTTCTGTAATTGTCAGACAACTTTCTGAGCCTAAAGCACATTCCAGCACAAAGTCTCACCACCTAAAAGCGTAATTTTTACTGTGAGGTGAATTGAGGGAAACACTGAGTGATTCTGAGTCTCCCTATACAGCGACCTACTCCAGGGTGGTGCTGTGAGGTTTAAGAGTGACATTCTTCCAGCTCATCAAAGATAAAAGGCTGGAGAAAAAGTGTCCTTGTGGCAAAGGTTATTATCATTAAGCAGTTAATGATGTTGCCATTCTGCAAAAGGCACTGTGAAAGTTTTCCCCCACACCACACTCAACAGTGGCTGCAACATCATGAGCTTTTGGCCATGTTTTTGTTATTTGCTTCAGTATCCACTTCCCACCAGAGACAGTCTCTCTTCTTTCTCAGTTCTCCTCAAAAACTGTTGCCTGTCCCAGGCTGCTCGTGTTGTTTCAAGGCTGTGCTTACACAGAGAAAGGGGCTTTATGCACTATAAGTCCTGGGAGACCATAAGTCTTCTATCTCTAAAGCTTCCCAAGACTGAAGCATGAAAGTAGCCCAAAATACTAAAGTGAAAGGAGTAAAAAATGATTGTGCTAAGAAGCACAGGGAGTTGAGGGCAGATTAATTCACATGGGGGTTTCCTACTGTTCTTTCTGTTGAAATATAAAGAAATAAAAAGCAGTTAATCTGCTTAATTTACTCACATCCTGAAATCAGTAACAAAACCATTTTGGAAGCCAATTACAAGTGATTATATAATCTCTTCTTAATTCCTGTAACATCCCTGGAAAACACCACATTGAGCTCTGCTCTGAGTTCACACACTCCCAGAGTGGCTGCAGCAACACAGCACAGTAACATCAATCCCCTCCAAAATCCCAGGAGTGCTTTATTCAAGATCCTAAGCTAAAGACTGCAATCATTCTTGGGCTTATCAGAACTGGTTTCAAGAGTATAATGCCCTTATTTCAAGAAATCTGTGGCCTCAGCTGGCTCCAGCATTAGTAACTCACATTTTTACTGGTGACAGAGAGAAGTAAATGCAATTTTAAAAGATTTTAGGTCAAGTTCATCCATGTTTAATGCATGAGGGAATTGTTTGGCCCATTTCGTGCATCTCCATTTGTTTGACTGCTTAAAACAACAGCCGTGCCTGTATCCAAGCAGAGAGCAGGACTTACATAGTCAAACATTTATAATTCATGGATTTTACTGCACTGATGAACGTGCAGTGGCTTTGTGGCTGTGCCCTGACACAAACCAGCGAGTTTTTCCTGGGAGTGGCTGCAGCTCCTTGTAGTGTTACCCTGACAGGAGTGAGAGGGAATGTCAACAAGGCTGGGTGCTGATGAGACCCAAATTTCTCCTGTTTCCTCTGGGCAGTGGTTCTGTGCTGTTTCCTGTTCCCAGTCCCAGGCCTTGCCCTTGCTACTCATGGCTCCATCCTCTACTCATTTCTTTCAGCCACTGACACTCCACCTTTCCACTTTTTCATACTCTGCTGATGCATCTTTTGCTCTTCCTCTCCAGTCACCCTCCTATTTCCTGTCCCATCTTTCTTCAAATCTGTGGGTTTGACCCTGATTTCCCTTCTGATCCCTTCCTACACACATTTCTTTGTTTCCTGTGCTTATCCCTGAAATGCTGGTCCCACTGTTTTCCTCTGCTTGGCTGACTGGTGAAGGGATCCTGTCCAGGAATGTGCCAGGAGCTCAAATCACATAAAGATGTGACAAATCCCAGCATGTGAAAGAGAGCAAGGCCCAAGTACCAGCTGAGAGATGAAAATTAGTAAAATGGTTTTGATAAAATCACAAACCAGACAAGTAACACAACAGTGAAGGTAAGTACTTGACACTCAGAGCAGACTGAAATGAAGATGTAGAAGAAAGTCTGGTAAATTTAGCTGATGTTGATTCAGCTGAAGTCCCCAGGGTGATCCACTAGATCTGCTTTATCCTTTTATAGCTTCCTCAGGCTGTTGCCTCATCTTGGAGCCTTCATTAAAAAAAAACCCAACCAAACATATACACACCTTTCCCCCTAAAAAAAAAAGAATATCCCAGCAGGGTTTATCTGCACATACATTTTAGTCTGTGCTCTGTCTACTGGTCTGTGCTGAGCCTTCCTGGAGGAAATGTATTTCCAGGAACCACTGGTGTGTTTCAGGTACTGGCTGACCAGCTGGAACTGGGAAGAACAAGCTGGAAATGCTCAGCTGAAATCCTCATTACTGAGTGTTTGGCAGAATTATGAGCATTCATTCTCTGAAGCCTGTGATAAGTGCCAAGAAAAGCTGAATTTCTAGGACTGCCTATTAAAGTGCCTACAATGCCCACACCCCAGAGCGTGCATGCATGCCAAAATATCCCATTTAATTAACACATCTGATACATATCAGCAAAAATATTTTTCAGTAGATGCTGTAAACTGTAAATGAAATATGCTAATTCCTCTCCCACTTTATCCCTACAAAGGGATTTTTAAGTTCATAAACCAACCACGACGTCCCTCGGTCACGTTGTATTTCCAGGGAGACACAGTTAACTCAGATGAAACACAGAAAGCCTTTTTAGAGTGCACAAACCAGCAATTGCTTATTTAGGATATCAGCCCAAGAATAGCATCCATTTGAAAGACCAAGAGGAATTTAGGTCAGGAGAACATAATTATCCAAGTTGGAGCTTGTCCAGGTTACCTGGATTACTAGTGCTATAAAAAGCAGAACGGGACCATCAGTGAGCATGAGTGATTAGGAACCATGATTAGCAAGGCTTTGAAAGATCCTGATGTGAGTTAGTGTTTCATTCCAACCAACTTTTGGTAAGAGTTGTGCATCCTTTTCTTAAAAATCTCCCCTTTATGCCCTGGCATTCAGCTGGTGTTTTCTGGTTTGTCACAACAGTAAATGAGATTTATTTTTTCCTAAAATTTCGATGAAAAAAGCTTTATATCATTAAGGTCTTCTGCATTATATAAATAATTCTAGTAAAAAAAAAAAAAATCTAGAAAACTTATTACACATCTCTGTGTTCTGGGTTCTAGGTAGTCTCAGCCCTGCAAGGAACCTCCAGATTGAACAGGATTAAGGACTGTCCTTCCTTGAGCCCTAAATTGGCATCTCCAGCTCTAAACCTCTTAGAAAGTCAATCAGTTCCCCCAAACCTACTGCAATATGCATCTGTACAGCACAGTGTGCTTCCAAATGTAGGTTAAGAGGGTAAACTGGATAACAGCCCCTGCCTGGCAGGTGATTTGGTAGAACATCCTCATGCACAGCTCACTCTGTGCTGGTGCCAGCTCAGGGAGGCTGACCTGCTTCATTATCCTCTGTCACAAGCCAACACTACTTCGTGCCTTCCCTGCACTGCTTTCAAAGAAATTAAAAATTACAATTTTCATTCCCAGAACAGTGGTTCTTGCTGAAGGAAACTGGGGCAGACTTGGGCATGCTGAAGGTTGAGTAATTCCTGACAGGTTTCCGTTCTGTGCTGGCCTGTCCCTTGCAGACCTATTTGCTGACTCACAAATCCCTCCATGTGGCAGACTTAAAAGACTTTATTATAAATACACTAATAATCTGAGCTGTCACTATTGCGAGCTGCTAAGCTTCTGCTTGGGGCACTGGCAATAATGAGTTCTTATATTCCTTTATGTTCCATGAGGGAGAGCTAAACTGAATGGATTTGTTATCAGACATCTGCCCTGTAGGATTCTACAGCTACTTATTCCTACTTCCACGTTCTGGGAGAGGGGTGGATTGCCTTGGTTATTTTGCTTGTGAACAAAGGGGGGGAAAAAAAAAAAGGCAGCTAATGCTCCCTCCTTTGTCTGTGTGAATTGTGTTCTTCAGCAGGAGCTGTTGCAGTTATTTATTCTGGAGGGCTGCTCCACACAAGGGCTGAGGGAGCACAGATCTGTGACTCCACAGCATGTTAAAGAGCAGAGCAGTCATTTCTCCAGGCCTTTTAACGGGAGCAAAGAGGACAGGACTGTACAAGGTTCTGGAGAGAGACCACGACTTCAGTTCAGGAAGGAGGCTGTGACTGGAGCTCTGCCAGAAACAAGGGAAGGGGAAGTCATGCTGAGTCTCCTGCTAGCAAAATCATTACAAACTGTTCTATCTGCAAGGCTTCTCTGCCCACCCCTCAGCCCTCTGCGCCTTCCAGCTCCTCAGCTTCGGGCTGGCAGAGTAGAATAGCTCCCCCATTCATATTTTTATTCTCTGGTGCTAATCAAGTAGGTTAATTATATATATATGCCAGGGCTGACATTGCCAGGAATCATGAAATTAGAACCACCTCCCACCCCCTCACATTCCCCTTCTATTCAGACCTGGAGAATTATTAATCCCCTAGCACCGAATCAGTTTAATTCTGTTCTTACAATCTTGGCAAATGCATGTGCAAATCAGACTTTTGCCCCTAATTTGCATGTGCCCCTGAGTTTTGAACAGTCTGTCTTAGAAAAATGGGTCAAAATTCAATGAAAAAAAATCCTATTCTGCCACTACAAAAGGCTGTTTCTACAAAACCTCTGCTTTCCTTGAGAATGTGTTGATTTTCACGTGTTAGCACGAAAAAAAAAAAAGCCCCCCAAGCACCAAACACTTTGATGTGGTTAAATTATTCTACTTTGGCTTTATGCCCAGGAAATATTTTTGGGTTTGTACATATAGTTCTCTCATGAATTTCCATTCAGGAGCAATAGGATTGATACTGTAATGATTGCTGTGCTCTGCAAACATTTGCTGTGCTGTCTGCTTGAGGCAGAGAGGGAGTAGTCACTCGTGAACTGTTTCTGTGGGAGAGCCTTCCTGCTGCACCAGCCATTTCGGATGCACCGCAATTTACGCACTGCCAGAACTGTCACTGGACAGAATGCAGCTGCTCAGACCTGGCATCAAAGCAAAAGGAGCTCTTCCCACAGTGGGCACCAAGGGCACTGCTGGACCAACCTCACTATTCAACACACACAGCCACAAAACTCACTCATGTAAGACTGCATGACTAAATACTGCATGTTCTGCCTTTAAAGCTCTGTCAGATAATAACAATCTAATCCCTCACATCACCTTTACTTTCCTTTATCATTTTAGCAATTCCTCAGATTGTTCCTATCTACTTTTGGCCGTGCTAATCTGCTATTTCTGCTTTAAAATAAATAAATAAATTAAAAAAAAAAATCAAGATCTCTCTTCACTGTATGAAGAGGCAATAAAAGCCAGATTTCTCTGGGAGCTCACTGAGACATGTTTCTTAGGGAAAATTGAAACCAAAAGGACTTTCTCAGTTCCCTATTTCCCATTTCAACCGATCCAGGAACTCCCCCCACCCAAACAGCTGGTTCCCCTTTCAAGCAAAGAGTGCAAGTACAAATGTGCTACTTTATGTTGTGCACACCACATTCGTGTAAAATCTTAGCTGGACTTGGAAGGAGTTGTTTCAGCAAATGGTCAGAATCAGCCAAAATAAATCAGGGAGACTTGTGTTCATACCTATAAGGTTCCTCCAGTCTCAGGCAGTTGATAATCCTGTGGCAAATTCTAGGCAGAGAGTAGAAGTGTGAATTGGGTAAACATGGAGCCATGGAGAACATCCAGTGTGACTCAGAGCAAATAAAGAAGTTTTCCCTCAGAAGCAGAGAAAATATCAGCTCTGTAAGAATTCCTGCTGTCCACCAGGGGCAAGGACATGAAAGTCAGTGGGTCAGAACAGAACTGCTTTTCACATTTCAGCTTGGGAGGGGAAGATAGTTCTAAAATGCATTCACCATGCAGAGAATAAAATATGATGGGAGATCCCCCGGAGCTACTCTGCTCCATCAGAATTCCCCAAATCTGTTTGTCACAAAGATCATCCAATGGGCAGAGCTTTGTTTAAACATGTTATGAGCATAAATAGACTAAGGATAGAAAAATTAAAGGTCCAGTTATGCCACTATGAACAGATATCCAAGACAGGACCAAGCAAGCAGCTGGAGAGACAAAACCATCCCAGTTCAAGAGGCAGCCAAATAAATTCCCATCCATGGAAGCTTCCCGAGCTCTTATAAACTGAGCTAGAGGAGTGCATGTGGATAATTACCACTTGCTTCTGTGATCAAGTTTGTAATGTTTCAGAGGAGGGTGTAAGGAATAGATGAGTCAATAAACTCCTACACCACTCCTGTAAGATTTTACAGAGCTCATCTCCCGGGGCCCCAAAATCCTGGCACACAGCAAATGCACCAGAGCTGTTCTGGCTGTAGTAAGGGACAGTCTTTCCAAACAGAGCAGTGCAAGACCAGCAGTTTCAGATCTCACCCCACTGAGATGTTCTGGAGGTGAAAAGAGCCACTGGACTGGGTGGTTTCATTGCAAGGATCCTGCTAATCTCAGTCACTGGAAGACAGACACCTGATATTCCCACTGACTCCCAGAGCAGCTGCATTTGCTTAGGCTCAGAGACCAGGGAACAAAAGGCTTGCAGTACACAAAAGGTCCATGATAAAGCTGCTATAGGCCCATCTGCTCAGAAGTGATTTCTGTGATGAAGAAAATAAGAAAGAGGGAGAGAAAGGGAGAAAAGCCCTTAAAGCTTGAACCTTTTTGGGTTTCAGCATGAATCCTTTACAGTTTGTGGTTGGGGTTGCCATAGCAATCCTGAGCCTTTCTGAATAAAGGTAGCTCTGAAGCCATGCACAAGTGGGCAGTGTTTGTGTCCTCTCTGGGTCTGCCCACACCCAGAGCAGCTCTGCTGGAGCTGCCTGGGCACCTCCACCCACCTGCAACACAGCAGAGAAGGTGCCCCCACCCCAATCTTTAGGGAAGGGTGGGTACAATTAGTTTGCACAAGTAAAATGTGCCTTTAAACACAAATTCTCATTTCAAATCTGGTTCCCCAGGCTAAGCCACCTTCTGACTTTGGAAAGGGACAAGGATTGCTGGGCACAGTCAGTCAGTAAAGCTGGACCTTTAGAGCAGGTGTTCAGTGTCTGGCTGAGGAGACTGATGGCACAGCAAACCTGGATCTAGATCCTCACACAGTGAAAGCAATGAAAATTTGAAGTTACCTATGGACAGCAGGACTGAATATTAGACTGAGGAGGAATACACTAAATCGACCCCTCCTGCCCCACAACACACCAAAATTATTTCTGCAAGGTACTGAGAACAACTTGCACCCATTTGCTCACAGAAGCACACTCGGGATTCCAAAGGGGAGCTCGAGCTCCCAGGACACATAATCCTGCAGGCAGTTTCTCTGGAGGGATACACAAAAGGAAGCTGAGCTCTGCACTGCTATAAAAGAGAAGAGATCCCCCATAGCAACTTTTATTCTGCAGCTTTCAAACAAACTTTTACAGCGGAGAAGGAGGGCACAGGAGGAGGATGTGAAACCATAGCCATGACACACCTCTCTCCAGGGTATTTGTGTTTTGCTCACATTTCTTGGCTCCTGGTTTCACTGTTATTTGTATGGGAGCTGAAGCCAACACTTCCACAAGCCTTTCTGATCACTAGAGAAGGCACCAGCAGCTGCAGTTCCAGCTCAGCACAGAAGAGAAGCAGCTGTATATTAAACCATTGGAAAACTTTGCAATTTAGCTGGTTTGGGGGCATAAATTGGTTTCTGTTAATGGGCCAGAGTGGCAAATGTATTGAATTGTTTCTTCTGAAATAGGGGGTTTTGTATCCAATTTAGGCTGTGTTTTAGACTGGGGGGGTTCTCAACTCCCTGCTATTTGGAGAGGTTTTCCAGAGAACACATTTCTGAAGAATACCTGGGAATTTACTGACACTGCAGTATTGGTAAGATATTGGGTAACAGAGCTGCAAGAACCAGCTACTAAGAATGATCTAGAACCAGAATTATCTGACTTGGGATGATCCAAGTGAATGAAAGGAGCAGGATCTATTGGATAAAAACCAAAAACAACCAATCAAAGAGTGGAAGAGGCAAACTATGATTGCTGTGAAAACTCAGTGCAGCCAGGAGTGGATTTTGTCTCTTTGTTCATCAAGTACAGAAGGTTTCCTGATATGAGGAAGGGGAAAGAGTTCACCTCCATTAGCCAAACCCCTCCACAGTAATCTTGGCTTGTGAGGTCATCACAGCATGGCCATTCAGGAGAAACTGCAAGAGAGCAAAGCTGAGTACCAGGACTCCTCCGTACACCTGAGGCGATGATGTCAATCCTTCACATGGATTGCAGAGTAGGTTTTTCTTCCATACACTTTCATTCTTATTCTGGTACCACAGAGTTTACCCACTGTTGATTCAAAAGCCAGCAGCCTGTGCTACTAAAAGTCCAGCTACAAGCACAGCTTTTTTAACTAAGCTCTTGTTTAAAGTTAACTCTGGTTATAGGGTGTGTTTTTTTTTAATAACCCCCTGGATTAAGTCTGCTCTGTGTTGCTGCATCTTATGTGCTCATAAGAACGGGTTCTACATTAAACATCTGCTGTGCAAAATCAGCAAACTCCAGCTGAGCAAATTGCAGGGTGTTTTTTGGGGTTGTGCTTGGTGCTGTGGCCATTCACTCGACTCAAGAAAAAACAATAAATCCACCTCTCCTGCGAGCCTTAACGAGGGACTCCTGTGCATGCCAGCTGTCAGGACTGGAAAAGCAGGGTAATTAGAGCGATTAAAAGCTCACAACGGCAACAGAGATGCTTCTCCATTTAAGGTGGAGTGAAACTGTCTGATAACAGCGACTGTCTGATAATGGCTGCTCTGGTGAAGCCTCCAAAATTCTATCAGTCATGCTTGCACCAGCATCCTAAATTCTGTGATCTCACCCTGACTCGAGTTGGCCCCTACATAAGCACTTCCAATAAATACTGGGGAACAGGAGCACAGAGGGACGTGCTACCCCTCAGGGGGTACTATGGAGCTGTGTTTCAAAGAGATCATACCCTTTGATATAGTTACAACAGTGGCAATTTTAGTAGCTGATGTGAGATGAACACAGGAGGGCCCTCAGTTATTACAAACAGTGCAGGGGCAGTGGTCTGGGAAGGAGAAATTTCCACATATATTTGATAGGACTCAATAAGATCCCAGAGACAAGGATCCAGAACCTCAGTAGAAATCAGGACCACCCAAAGCAATGACATTACAGTTGATTTGGACTGACTGCAGCAGTGGGATTTTGCAAATTAATCTGTTGCTTTGGCCATCAAAGAGTTGACCCACACAGTGTCAGAGTGCAGGATATCTGAATACTGTTTAAGTTTTCTAGAAAATAGTTATATCTTTCCCAAGCATCAAGGAGACCTTGAGGAAAAACAAATAGTAATGTCCTCTATCTCCAGATGCCTTCTCTCCATGCCCATTTCATGCTGGATAAAAATAGCTTTAAACCCTGGGTTAAGTAAGCTTCTTATATTTGAAAAACCTGCTTCAAGTGGACAAAGGAGGCACAACTGAGACACCGTACAAAGGTTTTTGGTTTCAGTGTCTGCAACTTGAAACACCATCCTGGTATCATTTTCTGTGTCCAAGAGGGAACTAACCAACACTGAGACACTGATTGCAAAGGGCAGAGTAAGCACAAACAGGAGGTGTGAGGAAACAGGGTGTGGGCTGTCTAGTTCTCCTTTCTGCATTTCTCTCAAGATCAGACTAAGTTCCTTTTCAGGGCTAAGTGGAAGCTGTGTGAAAAATTACTCACAGGGAAAAGACAAAAATCCGTTCTGCAGATCTCAGCAGTACACCAGGAAAACATGGTAAAATTGCGAGTTGATCAAGACCTTCACTATAGAAGAATCATCTAATTTCAGGCCATTTCTGCAGCTAAATTGGCTTGTGAAATGTATTAATCAAGTGTCCAGAAACAAAAAAGGGTGGGGAAAAAAAGAGCTGAGCAAGATATTGAGAGACCTGATTCTATTGCCCAGTTGCACTAGTCTGCTCCTAACTGACTACATTTCTAGCAAACTTGTTCACTTTCATCGTGCCTTGAGTTTCCCCTTAAACACCACACACACCCCCAAAAGGAGAAGTCAGAAGGCTAATCATCATCTCTCAATTATCCACACTAAGATCACTTTGGAGTATTATGGCCCAAGTCCTGAAAATTGATCTTTGCAGGATTAGAAGTTAAAGCATTATTATTTCTTCTTATTATTACTCCCCTAAGAATCCTTTTGACCAAAGGCAGAGTTTGAGGGAACTCCCGAGGCAAAAGCAGAGCAGGTAGCCAGGTGATAGAGGGGACTCATAACTATCCTAGAACAAGCCATTCCCACGTTTGAATCCGTGCATTTTGTGATGGAGACCAGCTGAATAGTGAAATCTGTTGGATCCCTCACCACAGGGGATCACTGCCCTCAAACCTGGGGTTTAGGAGACAAGGGTTTATGACCTTTCAAGATGGTACGTCCTTTGAGGGACCAAGTCTGCATGCGCAGTACCAAAGAAATCCCAAGTGGAATCCATAATTCACCAAGACCAGGACTCAATGAGTATCCCAGTGCAACAGTCCAGACTGACAGTCCCTTGCCAAATGTAAAGCAAAAGTCATCCCATAATAAATTCTCACAATCCATTCCTGAGAAGAGATGCTCCCAGTCCCCACTCCCAGCACTGCATGTGGCTGGCATTGTTACCAATCAGCTCACAGCCCAAAGGAGCAGGAAGCCACAGGGAAATAAGTTGGGTGGACAGAGTTTACACGTGCTCTCTTCATGAACAGAGATTGCTTCCTTAGAACTGCACCTTCCTACCAAACAACCTTTCCTAGGCTGATCTCAGGGTTGTTCTTCCTTTTTTGTGAGTGACTGGCCTCTTGGCCACAGGGAAACAGGTGGCAGAAAGGCTGCAGTATTTTTCCCCTGTCCAGAACAGAGACCCAACATCACAAACATGATTCTGTTTGTGACAGACCAGATTTCTGTGGCTAAATCACTTTGCACCATGTCACCAACGTATAGTGACAATCCTCTTCTTCCTCATAGGTGTCCAAGAGGCCACCATGTGAACCTTTCAGGAGCCTGATCTGGCTTTAAAATCAGTTTTAAGCTGAATCAGTTCCCTGATCACTTTTCTCTGTAGCAAATTCATTTGATAAAACTGAGGGCAGGACAAAAGCAGGAACAAGTAAAAACTGAAGGAGAAACTAGAAGAATAACAGTAACTCAGCATTACCACTGCATAAAGTAATTCAAGTAACAAAATCACTACAGAAATCACATCACTGTGCCTTAGGCAGAATTAGGTACTAGTAGTGATGATGGGCAGTTCTGGAAAGCTGTTGTGCCCTCTGAAGGATTCAGCTTGAGAATCCACACTTCAGAGTTGCAGACTGTCTTGAACCAGAACAAGCACATGCAGCTGTTCTTTCTCCACATAACAATATTTAGAACATCTCAACATATAGACATAAAAAGCCCCTTAAAGAATGTTTTTATATCCCAGCCTGATGTACAAGCTGTGTGTCAGTCCTCAAAACTGTCAGGTAAGCATTTCAGAGAGTTCCATGTGTGGTTTGTTTTTGCAATTCCTCTTTTTCCCCCCCTAGAGATTTTAATGAGGAAATATCTTAGAAACCTTGGAAAAAGACAGGCCTCCTGTGCCTGTGCAGTAACAGATCATGGGCCATGTCTGACCATTTCTTAGTAGATGGAAAGACGCATGACTGCTCCTGTCATGCAGTTCAAGAGTAGATGATAAGGAATTGGGACTAAATGAACCACATACCTGAATAAGCCAGAAGACAGCAATGCAGCACTGTCAGAACTGTAGATCTGTCTTGAACTTTGCATAGGAGATTTTTCCGGCACAGAAGAATCCTTTGAAGAAATGGAACAAATGTGTGAGTCACTTTAAAAACTCCCTTTTTAAAACAAAAAACTGAATTCCTCACCCACTCGAGAGGGGACAGGTGTTAGGGTGAAAACCATGACTCCAGTGTTTCAGTATGTTGGTGTCTCACAAGACACTGTGTTCCTATTATCCAGGGAGGCTGGAAATTGGTAGAGAGCAGGGAAGCTGCCTGTGCTGGGCTTTACGGGGCCTGAAACGGGAAGCATGGGAAGCACAACTTGCTCAAGAGAGAAAACTGAAGAGAGAAAAGCCCTACTTGCAGTCTGAATTTATTTCAAAACAGACATATATTCATCCAGATTACAACAGCTTTATAAAATAGGTGGGACATGTTTCTTAGGTAGGACTGCCCTATGAAATGATACTGAGCAAGTGAAACCACACAGGCAGTGTGTTCTACTTGGGAAAACCAAAGAGTTTAAGAACACCTGTGTTAAAGGGCGGGGGGGGTGGTGGGAAAAGAGGGAATTTACAATTGGAGCAGGATTTTTGGACTCACTGAAAGAATTACTGGGTGAAACTTTGTGGGCTCTATTATGGAAAAGGCAGGTTGAAGTATTATAATGATCTTACTGACTTCAGAAAATTAACCGTAAACAAGGAAATGGACACCTGAATGAAGGGACAAAACAGAGCCCTACAATTTGACTACTGTAATGTTCAAGGTAACACAGAGATAATGCAGGCTGTGTTTCCACACACTACACTGATGCTTCCCCAAAAATAGAACTGTGGATTGTCTCCCTCAGACTGAACAAGGCCCAAGAACTGAGTTGGACTGGAGCCACGCACAGTACAAAGATTATACTGGTGAGTGCCTTTTGCACCAGTTTCAGAACTCCAGCATAAGACAAGGATTGCTCAATTTCTTTGGCAGCTTCTCACATGTTAACAGGTCTTCCACACAAGCTTTTAAACATTGCTTTCAGTGGGAATTTCACCCTCTAAAGTAGGTAGCTTTAGTAGGTGGTGTGTATGCTACAGCAATGAAAAGGCAGCAAAACAAGATGATAGGATGCAGAAAGTGTAGCACAGGAAAATACAGACTGAACATGAAATTCCTGGGAAAAGTGTTGAACTGTTAAAAACATTTAACATTTAATCATCAACCTTCTTATTTATTTCTAGTGAATCACATAATGGGGAAAACGCTTTGACTTTTCCCTCCCTGCTAACAATGCAGGTGGTGGTTTTCAGCTTGGAAAATTTTGTGTCTGAATTTGTCACGTATCTGCTCTCTGTTCACACAAGTGTTTTACTAGAGATAGCCAAAGTTCATTTGCAACCTGGATTTTCACCTTTTGCATTTAAATGCAGAACTAAGCACGTGTCAGGCATTAGGTAGCTCTACAAGTCACCCAGTCAAGAATCCTAAATACTGTGGGGTGTCTGAGGAACTGCCACACTAGTAGTTTATACATCCGTTGCTCCTGATGAACACAGTGTACCAGCAAACTGGGATTTATTCATTCTGGAAATTTATGAATAATTTCTAACAACAAATCCATCTAGGATTTTGTAGTTTGTCAGCAAACGAAGGAAGTGGCAGAATTTTTCAGATTAATTATTTTTAATGTGTTATTCACCAAAGCTTCTTGTATAATGAAGTAGGGAAGAATTGTTCATTGACAGACAGAACTAGGATAACAATCTAAACAGATAATTTTCATCTTTTTATTCTATGAAATGCCAAAGACTAGAAACATTCATGTTTGTGTCCTTCATCACCTTTAACACCACTGTGACCCAATGCAGGCTGAATATACAGCATATAATGAAACATTTACTGACAGGGCATCACATATTGTACTTTTTTTTCTAATAAAGCAAAAAGGGGCTCTTAGAAACATAAATTATAACAAAACATCTCTAAAATCTTTAAAAGACATTATCAGAGATGAGTTTTCTGACAGAGCCTTCCCCCCAGCATTCTTACCCCAGAGCCTGTTCAAAGCCAATCAATCACTCCCCATCCTCAACGTTTCCTTTTAAGCAATAGCTGGAAATAGCCCCATCTGCTTTGAAAATCAAAGAGCAGCAGCTGGTGATCAGCCCTCTTTAGAGAAGCCTGTGAGACTTAAGTATATTGTCCTGAGCAACTCAGTCAAAATTAATTATAACCTTGCTGGAATTAATTAGAGGCTATCTTTATTTCATCTCCATTGTTGTGCACACAATTGTTTCGCTGCTCCTCACATGGCTTGGTAATTACAGTAAGATGAAACCACTTAAAATCAAATGTCCCGAATGGGCTTTGATTCAGATTTACAAGAGTGTGTTTGTGGAGGTGGGGAGAGAAGAATGCTGTTTGTTAAATAGGTAACAGATCTACACACACACACACACACAAAAAAAAAAAAGGTTTGTCAGTTCTTGTTATTGCTCAGTTGGGGCATCAGAACAGAACAGAACAGTTCCTTCAGAACAACATATTTCAGCAAATGTACATGAGAAAGCCAAACACAGTTGACAGAACACAGGCTCATAACTATATGGGTGGTATAAATGTTCAGGACTTCAATACAACTCATATGGCTGAGGATTTGGTGTATCTGTTCTGAAATTAATCCATGAACACAGCAAAGAAAGAGGAAGGTTATATCTGTCCAATGTATAAACATACCCAGCTATAATGGCCTGCAGGAGTGTGTAGATATGCACTTATAAGGTGTATATTTATTTTACAGACACATTTCTTATCTGCCACTAAGAATTAATTTGTTATTTACTAGGTGTCCTTATGATAATCAGATGTTAAAATACTTTGCAGCTGGACATGAGAAAGGTGCTGGTAATTTGTTGTTTGTAGTGAAAAGATGTCTTAAAGTTGGAGAACAATACAGTCATATTCAGAAGTGGCTTTTTTGTTAATTTAAAAAAAAACTAATGAGGGATAAGTTGTCTCTATGGCAGAGAAATTGTAATGGAATTCTGTTATCAAATTCAGAAGATTTTAGATTCATGAAGCTTTCCCCTTGTATCTGAAGGTGTAAGAAACTTCCTGAGATCTGTTACGTGGGAGGAACCAATAGTTTTATCTTGCACTGTGGGAGTGAGTTCCTATAGACACTTTAATACCAATCCAGATCAAATGGTTCTAATCAGCATTTCCACAACCTACTATCAAAGCAGACAAGTGTCTGTAAGTAATGCAGAGGCTTCCCAGATGGATTTCAGAGACAGTTAAAAGGGAAGAGTCTCATCAGGACTGAAAAGAGACAGTGGAAGTTTTCTATTTGGTTCATAACTACTTGTCTCATTATTAAAATCTTTGATAGGATTACAGAAATCAGATTCTCTAGTTTGAGAGTATAAAAAACATGTAAGAACAGCAAAACAAAAAACCCCAAACTTTGCATTTAAGAGAGAGGAAAAACCACTCGTCTATTTATAATCTATTGAAGCAACTTCTCCCTATAAGCATAAAAAAAGCTAAATTGTCCTAAATTGCACATGGGCTTGTCAGAGGCTAAATGGAAGCTGAGTCTCCCATGGACACAAGTGCTTATATATCCCTTGCTGTTTCTGGCAAATGGATGGATGCTTGGCACTCCTGGGAATTAAGCTAAGCTTAGTCTATAGCACAGAAGTGAAGGTGGAGCTGAATGATTAATTTGTGTGGTGCCTGCTCCTAGGAAGACCCAGAGGCCCCAGGTCTTGGGGACACTATTTTTAGAGTGTGAAATCCTCTGAAATTATCCTGAGTTTGGGATGTATAATACAGGGGGGACCAGAGTCACTCTGCCTTGTCTTACACGTGCTGATTCGTGACGGAATTTTTGCTTCATCAGCCCTGTGGCAACCTCAGGAGAAGGACATGGCAAAGAAAAATGGTTCTTCTTGATAGCAGCAAGCTGCTCTAAGTGCTCAGCTTTCTCCTTTCTGAAAAACACACACAGGAACAACATCTTAAAAAACAACAACATGAAAACAATCAGTTGTTTCCGGGACAGGTTATAATTACAGGCTAAGGTGTTGCAGTAGGAGCCCTCCCGGGCATCCTAGAGCAATCCCAAACTATTCTCAGAGAAATCCTAGTTAAAATGAAGATTCTGCCACCTCTGGTCCTCCAGGAGAGATTTTCACATGGAGGTACAGAGTTACACCCAGTAGTGTGGCTTTGGGTACTGAAATGTTCCACTTACACAGGACAAACACAAAATGTTCAGGGAAATTTTAAAAACTGAAGAAGTGCACAACTCTCTTGTACCTATCACAGATATGCAGGGACAACTAATTGTAGCGGTAAATGCAATAAAATAAAGATTCATCATTTCCTTAGATCTAACAATCCTGTGATAATCTGATTTGATTTCAAAACATACAGATTTTCCCCTTTTTTTATCTTCTGGACAACAGTTTCTGTTTACTGAGTTGCTTCCCAGAAATACTGCAGTCAAATATTAAAACTACTGTAAGCAGAGAAAGGTGATAATGAACATTATGTTCAGTAAAGCATGGAAAAACTTGATTAGTCTGAATAAAATGAAATGTATGTGATTCTAAAAACTGTGTCTTCCCATTATTTGGTTTAATTAAAGGGAATTTTAGTCTAAATCCAAACTGTAAATTAAAGCTTGTCCATAAGCTTGCAAAAAATCCTTGATTTATTTATATGTGTAAAATTCTAATTATTTCACATGGCATTGTTCAAAGGGTCTTTGTGTGAGACCAGTCTCATTTTAATCTTAACAGCACAAGAGACTATTTACAGTTCGTCCTGCTCTAGAAGAGGATTTAAAAACCTTGTGTTCTAACCAGCCGCACTGTAATTTCCAACATTTAATTAGAAAATAGATGAGATCACTTTATTTAAACTGGTACTTGAAATAAGCAATTAAGTGCTTCACTTAATAGGAGTGTGTGCTGTAAATCTGGCCTTTCATTACATGTTCAGTCCCTCACACAATAGGTTTCTAGTACCAGAAAGAAGCTTGCAGGCACTGCTTAAATAAAAATATGCTATTTAGGAATATTGTGATGTATTTCCACTGCCTCTGGGGGACTTATCCTGATACAGCCTATTATGTGTCCTTATTACATAGAAGTAAGTGTGCAATTAATTGGCAATCTGTAGTGGATTATGGAAACATTCCAGATGGATGGGGGTTTATCACAGTATTTTGCAGCAGCAGCTATTGTAATTTCCTCAGTTTGGGGCACTGAATTTACAAGAATTTATTTCTTTGTCAGGTAGGTCTTCTGAGCAAGAATTCCCATTTCCTTTTACATCAGAGGCAAGATGCAGCACAAAGCACCCGTGAGATAACACAGGGTTGCTTTGGCAGACTGTCTTTGTGCTCAGACACAATGGGATGTGTGGGCTGCACCTCCCTTAAGAAATGAAAATGCAATCAATTCACTTGGTTAATATTTTGCTCTGTGGGAAAAACTGCATTAGACAGTCTGGAGTTCCATTAATCCGTGGCATTGCATGAGCTGTGGCAGCCTCAGCAAGAGAAAGCCCTTCGTGGTTTGCCAACCCTCCTCAGCAGCTTGGGCTGAGGGGGTGGTTGTTCACCTTTCCAGCCTTGCCTTCCACTGACACTGTGGCTGGGGAATGCACAAAAAACTGGGATGGCCTATCTGGAGCTGCCACAGGTGGCTCCAGTGTCACTGGGGTCATGGGGAGGGAGAGCTTACCTGGAAGCTGAATCCAGATGACATCCAGGAGACCAGCAGACCTTGGCAATGCATCACAGACCAGGGAGGGGATCTGGAACACGCCAATCTCTCTTTTTGTTCTTTAAGATATTCAAATAAGATGTAATTGTGCACAAATCTCATTTGTGTAGTCTTTTGCTTTAGGGAGACTTAGGGAGTACGGAGAGCTCCTTCTGCCCTTGATTTTTACAGTCATTGGGAAACCCCAGAGCATGAGCTCCTGTTGTGGTGCAGTGTCTGTGCAGCAAACAGAGGGAGAGACCACAGGAATAACCCTCCTGTTGTATTACCCTTTGGGGCAAATTCATACAGTTCCCTTTCTACAGTGGCAGTAAATCTCATTGTTCATTAGGCTGCCTGGGTTGGTGTAGATAAAAAGTCCCCTTCGCACAACAGTCGTGTTATGCTTTTATTCCATGGCCTGAAGACTTCCATTTTCTCCCCTCACCATGAATACACAAGAAAGCTGCTGAAATACATGGATGAGAGTTATATTCTTGTTTGTCTGGCTATCCAGTTCCTGAAGAGTGAACAGCTTACAGCTTTTTCTATGCACTCAGGAAGTATCAGAATTCTTATAAAGGTCTATAAGTGCACATTTGCATAGACCATAGTTCAGCCAAGTAACCCAATCCTCATGTGAACTTCATGCCCTGCTGTAGGAATTTTCACTTTAATGTAACTCAAGATATGCGTGTGACTGCAAAATAAAATAACTTTTTATTCTTCCAGCTATACCTAAGCCTTCTGATTCCCCCTCCTCTTTGGCATTTTCAGGCTGTAAATTGCCCCCTCTACATTTTCATCAGCAGAACCCCACACATCCAGTGAATTTCCAGATTGCTTTTGCCATGTGTTAGGATTAATAATTAATGAAGCCAGCTGATTGTTCCAATGACCTCTTATCATGTCAGGGCAGAGATGAACTAGAGAGAAGACAGGATTCTTTTCTGAAACTCCAGTTTCAGTATCAAAGCTCAAAATCAAAACACCATCAGCATCAGAAATATATTTCTCTCAAGAGATCTGTTTTTTTTTTTTTTTCTGAGGGGTGGCCAGAACAGCTCCCCAGTCTGGAAAGAAGATATCTCAGGGCTTTTTAAACATAAACTACTGTGTTCTCCTCCAGTATGTGGTATTTCTGTGGCATTTCTCAGGGCTTTTCTGACATTTAATTCTTATCAAGAAGAGAAAAAGAATGGGAAAGGGAAACACACATTAGCATGAAAGATTAAGGGAAATGAATATGTATAGGACACATAAAAGACTAAAATGGTGGCATACAATGGGATGCCACAGAGCAGAGTGGGAGGGCTTCTGTTCATTAAGTGTTGATATAGTGGATTTAAATAAAATTGAATAAAATCCAATTTAAACACTAGAATAAAAAGACTTGAATGATCAGCCCCAGAACAGAATGGATTTCTGTCCCTCAGAGGTCAGATCAATGCCTGGCCAACAGCAGCTGCAGATGGTCTGACAGCAGAAGCCTGCAAAAACAAAACTTACAGGGCTAGATCAAGTCTGGTGGTTCTTTTTAACCCCACTCTTTGCTGTTCCTGTAACATAAGATTTATCTCTAGCACAGAAAAAATACCCAGCACAGGTGTCTTAACAGAGTTGGTGTGTTATTAATTTTCATCAAGTCTCACATTATGTTAGCCTCGATGTGCATAATCCTAAGACAGTACTATTCAATTTTACAAGAATAATTGATACTTCAGCAAGCAGACAGTAAATTCTCCTGCTGAGAAAAAGCAAACAAACAACTAAATGACAGCTCGTAAATTTATTTCAAGTCATGAGCAAAGCTTTACTGGAGATAGCACTGCACAGCTTATTATCAGCCTGCTGTTAATGGAGGGCTCCCTGCTTTGAGATTATTTAAGGATGACTAACTCATGTTACATTTATTTCCTCTAAACTTGCTCTGGGCTACATGAAAAGCAGGAATCAATTAACTATTTGGAGGAACTTTCAGGCAGCACTACAAACAACATTTAGGATTTCAACACAATATTCTTGTGTGGTACAATATCACATGAAATGAGGACAAACCCAAACAAGTAAAAATTGTATTTTTTTTCCATTGTTCTGGGTTATAAATCCACTGAAGTGTTTTAAGTGTGAGAGCATTTTAGAGAAGGAAATGTTGATATTTGAGAAGTTAACAGTACACAATGGAATTGCATAGGTTTCACTGTTTTCTGTTGTGTCTTCACCTCTCTTATAATTAACCTTTACAGAATGCAAGAGCTTTCTTAAGAGTCATCCTACTGCCACAGGATCAGTACTTTTCCAGCAAATGACTCACTTTTTAATGCCCTCCATGCCTTGGTAGGGCACAGAAGACAAGGGTGCTCATATTGTCTCTAGTTGTCTGCACAGCTGAGATTGTGCTGCTGTGACTTCATTGTCCCCAAGGGACTGGCTGTTAGGGCAGGATGGTTTAGTCATGACAGAAGGGAGAACCTGTGGTTATTTAAGGCAATCAATGAATCACTTCTGTGTTGTGCCTGATATTGATTCACTCTGAACTGTGCTTGGCTTTCAGTGATAATCTCATCCTACCACGAGATGTGTCAGGGACTGCACAGGTGGGGACTGTGCTTTGTTTGGGATTCACAGTCCAGCCTCTGATGTAAATTACTGACACACCGTTACAACGGTGTGGATAAAAACTGCCTATATGAAATACTCCTGCTCTTCTGCCTTAATGCAGAATACCTGACCTACACCTAAATCTTCTGCTCCGAAAGGTGGGCTGGGAGCTCCAGCATTAGGATTAAGCACTGGGAGCAATCCTGTACTAGTTTAAGAAACAGCTTTATCATGCTGGTCCCCAGCTCAAATGCAAATGAGATTATAATGCCATACAGTGATAACTTAGACACAATGTTTCCATAATATCTTTCACTCACAGAAATTAAGAAAAACTCTATAACAAGCCGAAGAGAGTAATTTCATCTGCAACCTTAGTGGATGGCACATTTGAAGGTACTTATTACCCAAAAGGATGTAGGTACGTTGTGCTTCTTCTCTGCAGGAAAAAGGAACAAAGACCCTCTCCAGGGATTTTCTGAGGAGTTGCAAAAACCACCTTTTTATCATTTTCGAACAGCAATGACTAAACCACTTCAGCCATGCAGTACCAGCAGCTGTCTATCTTCATTTTTCCTGGAAATGTTAAAAGTGAAAAAACCCACTAGAAAGATCCTTGCAAAGAAGTTATGGATTATTTATGGTGCCTTTAGTACCCAGAGTCTCAAAGGCACTGTTCCACATTGAAGGAATATGGTTTATCTGTGAATGATCTATGAAAGAGAGAGTCCCAGCAGTCCAGTACTGTAAATTGGATGTACTGAGGGAAAAAATAGAGATAGTGAGAGTGTATTTCAAATAATACAGTGCATTCAGTACTAATTTATCTACAGAGTTACAATACGAACAGACTGGTGAGATCCTCTGGTTATTTTGCCATGTGCCAACACAGTGCTATTCAGGGCTATCAGATCAGTTTGTTAAAAGTTTCTGATTTCAGGTCTGCTCATTTTTCTTCAAGGCAACCATTTTTCTTGCCCATTGCACTCCTACTGGAAAGGGACAGAAACTCTTCCCACCCAAGATGAAGTGAAGGGAAGAAATAGCCTCAAAAATCAAGCCTGTTGTCATGGAAACCAGAACCAGGATTTTCGAGGCCAAAATGGATGCATTTATAAATCAGAGATGAGGGAAATCCTCTAAGAATACATGAAATGGAAAATGTCTTTATTATAGGAAGTCAGATATGTAGTAGCTCGACAAATGCTGCAGTGTAAAGCAGAATGGGAGTGATTTCTTTTCTATAATACAATATGATCTCATCAGAACCAGTGGTTGGCGTGGTGGAGAGAAAGGCAGCAGTAGCCATAGAAACAGCCAGCTCTTCCCAAGTGGAATAAGGTATCGTGTAACACCCAGTTTTGGTGGTGGCCTCACGCTCCTGACAGATTTGAGGCTGCTTTTGAGTACAAAGTGGTTTTTTGATGCACCTCAAGCCACAGGAATCAGTTTTATTCTGTGAGACTCCACTGCTTGGCAGGTACGTGAGCTCTGAAAGGAGGTACTTAAGGGAGAGGGGATCCTTCTGCAGGATGGGAATAAAAGGTGGTTTCAGGGGAACTTCTAACAACAGTGCTGTTACTTTTCCTCCCTGTGTTGTTAGAAAGCATGTTGCTACAGCAGTTGAGTAAAATCAGGGCCATTACACCCTGCACTCTTGCAGGATTTGTATGGAGAGATGTACAACCAACCTGCCTGAGGCCACAAAGCAAGACAAGGACAGACCTTGGGAAAAAAAGTTTTTTCATTTTTCACTCCCAACCAATCACACAGAGCATTTCATCACTTCACCTTCTTTTCCCCACCACCCTGAATCTTCCCTTCCCCACATCAGCTGCCAGCAGAGCCCAACCTAAAGGCAGAGCTTGCTTTGGACTCTGATCTGTCACGTATCTCCTGTTTAGTGTTGGAAATCACTGCTTTAAACTGCAACTTGAGCTTTCTCTGGGGACACACTCTCTGAGTCACCTCCAGCAGCAGATGACTTACAGGCAGCCCTTCAAAGCTGTCACAGCTCTCTGCTGTGATCTTGATCTCACTGGTACCTTACTCAGGATAAAAGCATGTTACCCTCTTGCTTGTTTGTAATGCATAATTGGGCCCAAGCTGTAAAGAGCCAGTCTGATCTTTAACAGCTCATTGTGCTGTGGAGAATAGTTGGATTTGCAGTTTAAGACTATTTGTTCTTAATGATGGTTTCACTCTTATGAGATAAAGTACAACTTGAAAACAGAAAATAAAGAGAAAGTTGCCGTGTTTTGCTCTGGAGAGCAGCTGTGGGAGACACATCTGCCACACTTGTTTTGTGAAGGTACTGGACTTATCCCACACATGGGATAAACACTGAGATGGAAGCCATTTAATGCCCTAACTTCCTTCCACAGCTTATGGCTCCAGCAGGCAGCACAGCGGGATCCCACGGGAAGCTGTTTGATCACACAGAAAGCTGCTGGATCATATCGGAAGCTGCTCCAGAACCTGGCTGGTATAGCCCAAAGTTTTGATGAAAAAACCCTGCAACTGATTGGAGTAATTTGGAAATGCTGAGAGGTACAGGGACATGACTGCACACTACATATGGTATATGTACATATATATACACCCCTGGGAATGGCATGAGGCAGGAACAGCTTCCTCCCTCATGCTTTAATCCGGTATCTCACCTTTTTCCGGATACTCCTGGAGCAGAGATCCCAACACTGAGCAGGCAGCAACAACTGGGTGCTCCCACAATCTGCACTGGTTTGGGAAGTATTGCTCTGGGCAATAACCACCCTGTTGTGGGCACTCGTTTACTCCAGGTAAGCCAAAGACTTTGGACTCTGATAGACACACTCCACACCTGGACAGAAATATGGGAAGCAGTCAAAAAGATGAGCTATGGTGGCAAATAAACTGTACAGCACAAATAGAGAGTGAATAGATAAAATCCAGGCCAGGTGGTGGGAAAAGGAGCTGTACATAACAATTAAACCAGTGCAATGTTACTTACACAAATACCTGAAATTGCAAGAAATTTATTAGTTTATTTAATGGCTCTTAAAATCACGCAAGCCATGATCATGTTTCCATCACTTATTTTCAAAACCTAAGAGTTTTCCATACAACAGAGGACAAAACACTGGTTTCTTGTTACATGGTGGGTGTTTAAATATTGTACACTGCCAAGAAACACAGCTGCCCTGCTGGAAAAGACTTCCTTCACTGGTAACTACAAATCTAAGATGTTCTAAAGGGTTCTCTCTCACTGTTTGGAGGAAGAGAAAGAGTCTGCATGCATTAAAGAGTTGAACAAGGCTGAAAATAAGCTCAGGAATGTTACCAAGGTTTTCCCATCTCCTACTCAAACCCTTTTCTTTTTGCCAGACACGGTGCTCTAAAATGGTTTGATTTTTTGCCCTGTATTTCCACCCTTTTGTCTCTGCTGGCGTTAACACTTCCCGGGTTTTGGATTGATGGACCAAGCAGTCTGAGCACAAGGCCACAGTTGTGAGAGCACACTGTGAGGTGATCTGTGTTCACATCCAGCTCAGAAAAACTGGGCCACAGTGCTACTATGTGTAGTGTTGCCCACATTACAATTGAAATAGCTGAAATGCAGGCTGTTCTCTGAGGAAATGAGACCTTCTGTTTCCACCCAGAGCAAAAGGATCCTCTGCTTTCCATCCTGAAGTACTATATATGGAAACAGCTCATTATGCATCATCAGACTCTATGGAAAACTTCCTTATTAGAACAAATACCCTGAGCAAATTCTAAAATTCCTCCATGGAAAGGAGCCTTTAAAAAAAAAAAAACCAAAAAACAAACAACAACAACAAAAACAAAAACAAACAAACAAACAAAAAAACAACAACAAAAAACAAAACCGAAGCTAACAAAAACCCAACCCAACAAAATTAAACCAAACCAACCAAACAAACAAAAAAAGAAACAAACCCAAGGACTGTTGATGTTCAGTGATAGGCAGAATTCTACCATTTGACTCCTTTATTCATTATAAACTTACTCTACTCCTCTGCAGTTTTCACTAAACACAGATTGCAAGCCTTTACAAACAATACAAAGAGTTAGGTAACGCAGTAAGTACTCTGGCCTGTTTAATTCAAACTAGGCCTGGGCTAAGCAGAAAATAAACAGAAGTGGTTGTGTGGAGTTTCTGAGGATCATAGGTTGCATATTTCATGGAGAAGGTTCCCTTGTTAAGGATTATTTACCTTGTTAAATTAGTTCTAGTTTATATGAATTTTATAGCAGATGGTTCCTTAAAGTGAAAGATCTCGTAATGCCGACCTGGGCCATAGGTTTTGTTATGAAATGATAAGAGCCATATATCAAACTATATAAAAAGTGTGTTAAAACAGCCAACACAGACATCCCCAAATGTCACCCACTGGATGCACCAGGAACTCTCTCTCTGTTCTGGCATGTACAGAGCAGCACAAACCTGACACTTGGGGCACGTGAAGGCCTTATAGCTCCCCCCATACAACCTGCAGAGGTGGAGAGGACTTCAGCTGTGCAGCCTAAATTCTCTGTGCCAACTCAATCCCCTTCAGTCAGAATAGATGGATATTCTTCCAGTTTGATGCACAATCACATTTCTCAGTGGCATGAACAATGACAATTGCATGCACAGCAGGAGCAGCAATACAAACAGCTGTACTGCTTGTGCTGTATCTTGTGAACATCCGACCCAAAGGAGATCCTCTCATATTTCAGACACCCAGCACTTCCTATATCCAGTAAACTGAAAGAAAGCTGACTTGGAAAAGACATTGGAATCAGCTTTTTCTTTGTGTAAATATCTTCTAAGAAAAAAGTCACTCCTAGTCCCTCATTTTTGATTGTTAAACTCTATGTATCTAGGCTAGCCGGTAATTTGCAGTGTTTTTTATGAAGGAAATCTGCATAAGAAAAGGATAATGTCTTCCTCCTAATTCTCTCAAAGTGGAAGAAAAAAAGTATCTCTTCTCCACCTAGTCTTCCCATGTAACAGCTCTAATCATAGAATCATAGAGAATGGAAAGGATCCCTGGATCCAACCCCCACTCAGAATGCTCCAGTATTTCAAGGAGGACAAGGCCAGGGCAGTCTAGGAGAGCTTCGTATTCATATTCCCCCCTCGCTATGGGTCGTGCATTTCTTCCAGTCACCAGAATCTAGTCCACAGCCCAGAGCAATGTTTATGATCTACAGGCACACAAGACATGCCACAGTTTAGTTTAGTGAAGTCAGGCATTGCAGTTTTGCTGTAGATGTAGCAGCTGCATCTTGGTAACAACACATTTCCTCTCAGTTAATAGGCTATGACAGGAGGCTTTTATCCAGTCTGTAACTACATTTTCTAAGATGCTGCATATTATAATCTCTGCCCATAATCATAGACTCATAGAATAGTTTGGAGGGGACCATAAAGGTCATTTAATTCCAGCCCCCAATGATCAGATTCATCTCTTCACTGCACTGTTTCTTTCTCCTTTTATAGAAGGGAATTGGTTACTGGCAGGCAGAGGGTTTTGTAAAAGGAAGTACAAAGCCTTGCAAAACCCAGAACTTCCTTTGTGACTACCTAAGAACAGAGAGTCAGACCATTTCTTTTCCCCAAATATGGCAATCCCACAGAACCCCAAAGGCAAATCAGGTAAATAGCTGCAAAGGTAGAGCTGTCCCAGCAGCCAATTAACAGGCAGAGCTGAACAGCACGGATATAAAAGGGCATGAGGGGGAAGGTTTGGACTATACCTTTTAAAGTCAAAAGAATTCTGTGCTGAGGTCACACTAGAAGATGATCAGTGGGCTGGGCCTGCAACTAGTTTCATCGAATATCAACATTTTTGCAGGATTTCACGTGCTGTGACTGCAGATGGCTTGTAAAAATACATCATCTACATCAAAACAGGAGACACGGAGCCTAAATGGCATTAAAAAGAGGTGCAGTGACTTTTGTGTTCACTAGACCCTAAAACATGCACAAAGGTCTTTTATAATTTAACTCCCCTGTTTTCAAGAGGTCAAGTTTGACCTCTTTTGCAAGGGCCAGAGTTCTGCAATACAATGTAACTGAAATGCTGAGTAATAACTGGGAAGTTAAAGGTACCAACTGTGTTTCCTCCATGTGATTTACACTAGTGCTTATCTAGACTACAGCCTGCAAGAGAGTGTTGAAACCTAATGGCTTATTTTGAAGTATAGTCCCAACCTCCCCTTCCCAAAAGGTGAATATGCTCCCAAAAGGCCCTGCTGAAAAATGCCACTGATGTGGTCTCACCATTTTTTGGAGTTCTCTGATGTCTGTGGCTGAGAGGACTGGTGTTCTGCTCAGTGTATGTGTGAATGTAGCTAATTATAAGCTCTTGGGAACAGAAATCTTCTGTCTCTCTGTCTGCACAGTCTTTGGCACAGCAGGGTCCCTTTCTCAGCAGGCTTTCAATAAGAACACAGTGCAAGGTATGAATCATATCAAAGGTGAATCAGAATCTCTGCATCACTCACAGAGAGGGTAAGAACCTTAACATATGTCTGCAAGACTGATGAGCAGCAAAATTTCTCTGTTTCAACTCAAGATAGGAGAAAAAATAATTTTAAAGGAAATAAAAGATAATCTGAGTGAAACAGAAGTGCTTGATATAAAGACACAGCTGCTCAGCTCATCATTTACATTCCATTGTTACCTTGCAGTAATTTCTTTTAACTGAAGAAGACTTACCTGAAATAAGAGACTTTAACTGATATGAGAATTACTTGGAACTAAGGCCATTTAGATTTTCTGTAGCCTTGGCAAACTAATAAAACCAAATCTACTCCCTCTTATGCAAGTCAAAAGTATACAGTCTTTTAGATAAAATTGTTTGGGAGTTCGTGGGTTTGTTCTTTTTCACTCTGCAAACAAACACAAACCTATCAACAATTCACAAAATTAGCCACAGTTGTTTATAGAACCCTCTTGTGTTTTCTTCCTCTTTTTTTATACACCAGTATATTCTTGAATGCCCTTAAAAGGCGTCTTAGTGTATCCTCTCTTTCTTACTGGCAGAAACAAAGCAACTGGAGACACTTGACTAGCTCTGCTGGGCATCTGAGAACACACATGAGGAAGTGACTACTCATTTAAGGAGTGCTGCGAACTGTTGCCTTATGCACCAGGTTTTAACTTGACTTTATACACTCTTGGTGCAAAAAGGCGATGAGAGGGTGTCAATTTGTGACCCGGAAATTCCCCCGCAGCAGGAGCATAATCTGAGTGATTTAGTGTGAGTACCTTGTGGCTTCAAGAGTTAGTTACCCTGCAGTTTACAGCCTACTGTTACAGGTAGTGACAAAACACCATCCAGTCGCAGCAGGAAGCTCAGTTTAGATTGACAGACAAGGCAAATAAACCCCCAGCTCACAGAGACTTGAACAAAAGAGGCTAAAGCAGAACACGTCTGCAAAACTGGCTGCTTGGAGCCAAGGCAGGCCAGGTACCCTGCAGCAGCTTTTGGCTGGTTCTGAGCTCAATAGCTGGAGAAAAAGGTCATGAAGTCATCATATGTTTGTGAAGGTGATACTGGTCAGTCAGTCTCAGTGCAAGGTCAGTTAGACCAGAATCTCTAATCTTGTATTTCCAGACTGAAAGAGATCCTCCAGACACAGCTACAATATGAAGCACAACCTTATAAATTAAAAATCGTACTATTCTGTGGGAAACAATATGTCCACAGAAATACTAGCCTTTAAAAATAAATTAAAGGAAAAAAATTAGTTAACCTGAATGGGAAAACTTTCTTTTTCTTATTCAGTATTCATTTTCCTTCTTATGCGAGCTTTTATCTCTTCAAAAGTGCTATCTGTAAACAGGGGAATCTAAACACACTTCCAGCAGTGTCGAAGCCCTCAGTGCAGGCTCCACAGAGAACTTTCTAAACATGCGATGCCATCGTGTGGCCAATTAAGTCTCCAGCAGTTTCCAGATGAACTTCGCTGAATTTCATAGAATGCTAGAATGGTTTGGGTTGGAAGGGACCTTAAAATGATCATTCCGTCCCTGCCGTGGGCAGGGACACCTTCCACTAGCCCAGATTGTGCTCACACTACATGAACATCCCATTAATTCTCTCACTTTTACTTGCCGTGTCCTCACCCTGCTGATACAAGCTGGGTAATTCCTGTGCCTCTAGTGGTGACTGTAATAAATCGAAATCTGTATCCACTGGTTCAAACGTGGTCACCTTGGAATTCTGGTCGATGTGTTTCTGACTCTCATCTGGCAACAAGAATATTTTACATGTTTTTATGAAGTTTTGCATCCATGAAGATTAAAAAAAAAAAAACAAAACCAAAAACTAATCCAAATAAACTTGGTATTTTTAGAACTTATCTTTATCAATATTTTTACTCATTCTTTCAAAAGAACAAAACAGTGGGAGCTCTGCCATGGCTAGTACAGATAGCATCACAGAATCACAGAACGGTTTTGTTTGGGAGGGACCTTAAAACTAATCTTGTTCCAATCCCCTGCCATGGGCAGGGCCACCTTCCACTAGACCAGGTTGCTCCAAGCCCTATCCAACTTGGCCTTGAAAACTTCCAGGAATGGAGCATTAATAACTTTTCTGGACAACTCTTTTTATTTATTTATTTTTATAAAAAAAATTCCTTCTTTTGTACATATAAAGGAACAAAGAAGATTTCTGTTGAAAGCACACCCATCAGACTATAATTAAAAGTTAAATGCCAAAGCTGATAACCTATTCCATTTGGTTGCAGGAACTCAACACCATCTTTGTGGGAATCTTCACATCTTACCCCTGGCTGAAGGTGGCTTCACACTGAGCTTGGGATGCAAGGAAACCAACCGGAGTCAGACAAAGCACAGTTGATTGAGGTGTCACTGCTATGAAGGCAAAGGCCTTGGTATGTTACCCAAACCCTGTGGCTGAAAGTACAAGCAGAATGCTGCTAAGTAGTGTGAGGTAGGAAATTGTTAACCTGAAAAAAAGTGAATTCTGGGACCAGTTTTGCGACCACTGAGGTTTTAATTTTTCTCACAGGTATTCACATCTGACTGATAGCAAGGGCAATCTCTAATCATAGTCCCTGTGACCTTGTAGTAGTCCCTCGGCCCTTGTACAGTCTTTTAACCCCTCAGCCTCAGACTGGCCTGATTTTGCCAATCAGAAATTTAACCTATTCACTGAGAAATTGTTGTGTTTTCCCTCCACTCCCCATTGCCATTGAAATCCACCAGCCCCTGAATGTTTACCCTGAAAATGACCTCTCTGTGTGTGTGTGTATACATTACACACAACCTTTTCCTTCCCAAAAGCCAAGAGCTGTTTCCACCACAGATCAGGGCCTGCCGGCAGCACCTTCTTCCACAGATCTTCCCGGGATAATTTTCGGGATGGTTTTTAAAATGCTTCAGCACAGGCCACCCCAGCACCTCAGCTCTGACAGGGGGTGCTGAGGGGGTGGTCGCTCTGCCCCGGCTACAGCTCTGAATTTTTATTTTTATTTTTGAAAAACGTTTTAGGGCCAGGGCAGCTCAGGGAGAAGGGTCTCCTCAAGCAAAAGGGTCTCCTCAGGGAGCAGAGTTCCCTCAAAAAGGAAGGTCCCTGTAGGGTAAAGGGTCCCCTCAGGGACAAGCAACGCCTCAGGGAGGAGGGATCCCTCAGGAAGGAGGGTTCCCTCAAGGAGAAGGGAAAGGCTGTCTCAGGAAGGAGGGTTCTGTCAGGGAGAAGATTTCCCTCAAAGAGGAGGGTTCCTCAGGGAGGCGGATCCCTTGAGGGCGAAGGATGTCCTCTGGGAGCAGGGGCCGCCGCGGTCTCGCCGGAGCTCTCCGGCCGCCTCCTCAGCGCCCTGCATGGCGGGCTGCGGCACCGCCCGCCTCTCCCCTCGGCTTCGCGGTGCCGAACGCCCCGCTGTCCCGGCCCCTCCCTTCCCTGCTTGCCTCCCTGCTTTCCGTCCCTCCCTGCCCTCCACCGGAGGGGCGGCTCCAAGGGCCGCGCTCCGCCCCGGCCGGGCGGGCTGGGGCGCCGGATGGCGCCGGGCCCGGTGTGAGGGCGCCGGGGGCGGAGAGGGGCCGGGGGAGCCCTGCCGGTAAGCGGAGAGGTCTGTCCGGGTGGGGGTCTCGCCTCGGGGCTGCCTTGTCACCGGGACGGGGTCGGACACACTCACATACACACACAGGGGAGGGATGGGCTGAGCGCGCCGGGAAATGAACCTTTCAAGGACCCTCTCTTTCTCCGGCGGGTCGCTGCTTTAAATTAATCGTGTCTTCACGGTCACGGTGGTTTCCGTTCACTCTTCGGGGTTTATCCCACTACCGAAATTTTCCTCGCGGGCAAACAGGGCTTTAGGCCTGAAGGTGGGGCTGCCCAACCCGGCCTCTTGTGCGCTGTAAACAAAGCATCAGTTAGCAATAAAAATACTGCGTTAGGCTCAACACTGTGTCCTTCTGGGGACGCTGAAGGGCTGTGTGGTGGGCTTGTCTGCAAAAAGGGATTCCCGTGGAGCTGAGAATCGCAAACCGAAACAGAGCTGTCAGGAAGGGCATGGAATTTGCAGAAGGAAAACTACAGAAGGATGTTTTATTCCACATCTTACCTTTATACTGTCGCCCCAGACATGTGTCTACCCCAGACAGACGGGAAGGCCATTGGCAGTGGTGACTGTCACTGTGGTCATGGTGGAGTTTGGGATTTCGGGCCCTGCTGTGGCACTGTTATGTCTGTGCTGTGCTGCTCCAGCAGAAAGCCAGAGCTCATGGCACAGACAACACTAAAAATTAAATCTCCCTAGTGCAGATGAATCCTGGGACAGTGAGAGAAATCATAGTTGTACCATTAAATGTTTAAAACAAGCAAACAAGGAAACCCCAAACCAACCCTCCCCTCCACCAACCTTAATTCTGTGGGTACCAACTCTCAATGATTTATTGACTTCACATGAATCTGTGTGTTTTTAATGGGTCTTGAGTTGTTTCTAAATGTTGTTGTTACTTTGTTTCAAAATATTTTTGTATTGTGTCCTTAGAAAAAAACACTCTCGTCATTTTCAGAGGCTTTTCCCTGATGCTGTTTTAGTGCTGCATCGTATTGGCAGTCCATTAATGCATCAGAATGATGTAGCATAATATGTCATAAATAATCCATAATCAAGCTTTTTCCTTCATGTTAGGGATGTATTGCAGCTGTCAGACTCATGGTCACTTTGTATAAGCTAATTTAACCATTAGATCATATTGGTTTTTCCATTTGATAGAGACTTGAATGATGTTTGCATTGGTGGACGGGGGGTTTTTAACAAAGAGCTGTCAGACTGTCAATTTTTAAAACACAGTTACAGATGTTCTCCAAATTCATTAAGTCTCAGTGAATACAGAGACTAAACACTAACTATAATAATATTCTGGAAGGGTAGTAGTTTGCTTTTCTTGTTAAACTTGCACTGGTATGTTAGTCAGTTTGATATATCTTCCGTGGTCCTTGTGATACCTTTCTGTGTTCAATTTTTTTTTTTTTTTTTTAAATTCTTTTTCCTTTGCTTCAGGTTGAAAAGATGGGAAATGCAGAAAGCAATGCCTATCACAATCATCTTTCCAGATTTCTTCCTGAGGAGCAGACTGACATTGATGAAGTATTTGATACCTTATCGGGATCAAGTGGCTCAGCTGGAGGAAAAAATGCCAAAGCTACAAAGAAAACTCTGACTCTGGCAGCACTGCAGGCAAGACAATCTATTATTCATTATATATCTGGGATGGAGTGCATTCATCAGAATTCCAGAAAGAAGTTAAAGATGTGCAATAGTTACTTTTATAGGATTATTCATCTCAATTTAATACTTAATGTTTTGGGCAGGATGCATTTTAACTTTCTCTTACAGATTAACCTGAGTAGTGAATTTCGGGTCTTTATTTATCTCTTAAATTACATTGTTGGGTCCATTTGCAGCTTTCCTGATTCTGAAGTAAATTGGGACATATGGAAATATTTTCACAGCAACCTGAAAAATGGGAAGAATATTTTCCCCCTGGAATGTGTAGTGTGGGATTATTTACAGATTTTCTGGGAAGCTGTCACAAAGTCAGTTTGGTTCTATTTGTCTCCCTCAGTGCATCACCACCTCTAATCTCTTCACTTGTACTAAAAGTAGAGAACTCAATTTTGCTTGATTAAGCTGTGGTTCCCTGTTTTAGCTAATTAGCATGCAATATGCTTCTGCTTAACTTTGCATTCATTTTCTAATCAAGAAAAGAGAAAAATGATTCATTGAAATAGTTGATAACTTCAGTTAGGCAGGAGCTAAGTGGCCAAATGAATGAAGTGGTAAAGTGCATTTTTATATATGTTACACAGGTAATGGGATCAAATTAAAACTCATTGAAAGCAGCAGTTTATTTTAAGTATTTAGCAGTTCCTCTGCACACGCACCAGCTTTAACCTTCTGCAGCCTGGTTGTTCATGAGCTGCCACTGGTTTGGAAACAGCATTGCTGCTGCCCAGCTTTTCAGCACTGATTTATCCAAGAACCTGTCCCTGGTGTCTGTTACTGGTTTGGGACCTGGAGGAAGTCCTGTTTCTAGCTTTACCTCTAGATCAGTGTGATGTTTGATGAACATTTGTCTTTTCCCTTCCTACCTTTTTCTTTGCCAACTTACATTAAAATCTTGGAAGGCTGCCTGGAGGTGCCCAGTTCCTTGGTGCAGGGACAATTCCTGTGGCATTCCTGCCTCGTAGGTGACTCTGCTCATGCCTGGGCTAGTCTGAGATGTGGCAGGTTTGTTCTAGCAACAGTCTGGTGACACTGATGAGTCCCCAGGCATTACCTCATGGACTCTGCTTAGGCTCATGCTTTACTAGAAGGAAACTACATGGCTTCTGGGCCAGAGCAGGCTGCACTGCACAGCTTGGCAAGCAGGTAGAGCAGGAATCTCCAAATCCTTTGTTGAAGCCATTTAAAACAAGGATTTTAGACTGTCAGAAGTGTGAGTCAGTTAGATGTTTATTAAAGGTTCCTTTTTTACAGATCTCCTTTCTTTGCACCCCAGGTCTACCCTTTGGAAGAGCTAAAAGCAAAACGAGGTGGTGGGCAGGATAAGGTAGGGAGTAGGCAGGTAACTCAGCAGTGTGAAGTAAAAAGCCCTTGAGTATGAGATTTTAGTTGTGTTCCCTGCTGCTTCTCCCACTTCAGGCTCATTTAGCACTTTCAGAAAGCCTCTCAAAGGCAGCTGTACCCCCTGTGACCATCCCTCCCTCAGTATGGAGCACTCTGATGTGAAGGACTGGGGCTGCTATTTCTGCTCCCGCTGAAATCAATGGGAATTCTAACACTGACGTCAGTGAAAGCAGGGTAGAGCTTGGGATATTGGATCTCTCTATGCCCAGCAACAGCCATTAGCATCAAATAGGAACAGCCCAGGTGGCTTCCAGAGGAGGGGTACTGAGCTGGCAAATCAGTAAATGGAGCTGGAATAGTGGTTTTGGCAGGTGCAGCTCCATTGATTTCAGCATAGTGCCCACTGGGCTACACTCGTGTATAGAACAGTCAAGGCAGGTACTCAACATGCTGTGCACAGTGAGGACACTCTGTAATCATGTCCCAGTGTGTTCATGTATTTGAGATGATTTATTTTTAAACCATGTAATTATCTTGAACATTGTGAAAGTTGAATCCAGAGTCAGATCTTCCCCACAGAGCTGTGATGTGTGACGATGTATACCAGTTAGATTTTCATTCAAAGGGCCAGGCATGCTATTCAGATGAGTAACTCCTGATTTTGCCTGTCTGAACATCAGGGATGCCTTGCAAAAATCAAGTGATCTCAACTTTGTTCTGTGCTTCAATTTAGTTGATATGCAGAGGGAAGTTTCTCAGGATTGTTTCTCCACATGCACATAGAGTTAAACACATTGTCTTGAGCCCAAAACTGAGATATGGCAAACACTTTACTTTCTCTTTGTTTTTAGATATCTGTGAGCTCCACTGTCAAAAGCAGACTTGAAACACAATTTTGAATATTTGACTGGCAAAGCTGTAAACCTTTGCAACAGAGTTATCATGTAAAACACCTTGCTTATATCCTGTTAGGACTTTACAGTGTTGTTTTTCTGAAGCCCAGTATCAGTATCAACCTGAATCAGTAAATAATCACTATAAAAATAAACGTCTTTTTATTTTTTCTCTTGGAAAACCAGTCCTTTGACAAAAGTTTGTCGCTCATCGTAGATACTGCATCTCAGCACAGATTAGCTGGAACACATTAGTTATTCTTCACTTATAAAATGTGTTTTTTTGCTGTTTATCTCAGGCACATACTCGGGAGGCACTGCCAGAGCAAATGACTGTTCGGTTGTACAATGGAATGAAAAGCATTGACCTGCCTGGGAAATCATCTGGGCTGAGTGAACAGATTGCTAAGGAGCAGTTTGTAATTTTTATGTCAGACCTCTTAAAAGGGAATGCAGATGAGAAGATAACCATAATAATGAGAATGATCTCCAAGACAGAAGGGCCCGTGAAGGGCAAACAAATCCAAGAGGTAAATGGGGCAGTTAAAATGTGTGGTGGGGGGACAGTAGGAGAGCAAGGCTGTATTTAAGAGCCAGAAGGGGTTGTGGTGTGACTGATGCTTCTGGAAATTGAGCAAAATACTTGTTAGAGCTTTAGTTGCAGGATAGTTTTGGGAATCAAATACAGCTTGCAAGGTGAAAGAGTGGGATCTCGCAGAACAGTCATTCGCTAGCAGCTCCTACCACTGCAAAACTTGGTCCTCCTTCCCTCTTTCATGCAATACTTTATGGAGTTGGTTTATGGAGTAACATGTTCAACATGTCTTGAAAAAGGCTCTTTTTCAAGACCTATGACACCGAATAGCATTTCTGTAGTTCCTGACTTGTCATGGCAAAAGAAGTTTCTGCCTTGGGATTGCAGCATCAATGCTGCTTGACTTTATTTTCAGACAGTCCTTTGAAGCTCTTGGCAATTTCATCTAAGAAATACCAAAATGGTGATGTTTTAATCTTTTCAGTTCACAGAGGATCTGATCACGTCTGTAGTCCATGTACTGAACTACAGGAAGGAACTGAAAGGTTGGAATTTGGAGAATACTCGGGATTCTGCCAGTGGAGTAAAGGCTTTGGCTTCTCAGCTGCTCTCAGAGTTGAAGCTTGCAGGTAAACACCCCTGGTGTAGCAGATCTCAGAGCTCCTGTAATCACTGATCTCATGAGAATTTCTCTGTTCAGGTCACATTTTTGAATTTAAATGGTGAGACCAAAATTTCAAACATAGTGCTTTTCAAATGACACGGAAATTTTATTTCTTTTACCTTACCAACTTCCTCTCCTAAATTCAGCAGAGCTTTGGGTTGAAGTCCCAGATTAGGTGGGCATGCAAAACTATTTGTCGTGGAGCATGTCTGTTTTATGAACAGCTGACTTGCAGATGATGAGCATTTAGATGCATGGGCATCTAAGTGTTATTTATTTGAATATATTTATCGTGTATTTATGACCACATGTCCTTTTACAAAGCATAGGTCTATCTTTGCACTGTTGTAATAACAGATTTTGCTGTCTTGCAAAGAACATCCCCTAAGTTGTAGCCAGGAGCCCGTGTTTATAAATTACAACAGCCCAGCCAATGAATGTCACAGGTAAATGTTTCTCAGCTCTGTGGTTGCATTTGCTTAATGATGTTGACCCTTTACTGTCATGGCTCCTTTCATGTGTGGTTTCCTGTCCATTAAAATAATGAAATATCGTGTTTACACTTAAAAATCAGCTGATTATTTTCCAGACTGGGAAACTTACTCCTGTTTCTATATGTCTTATTATTTAGATGGGACAAAACCTGCGGGTCCTCAGCTGCTGGAGACAACTTTTAATCCGAGTATTGTTGGGGACTGGGTGTACAGAGTTCCCCAGGTCTCAGTTTTCCTCAGTGTTGTGATCAGGCAAGGCCTCCACGTTCTCCATTCCATCCCAGACCAAACCAACGACATCCTCAACCTGGTTCCCCGCTGCAAAGGCATGAAAGGAAGAGGACTTGTCAGTCTCTTTGACATCCCATCCATCATATACATCAACTCCCACCTGCCTGTAGAGCTGCAGCACAAGTGGCAGCTTTTGTTTTCCTCCAGGCTCCACGGGGAAAGCTTTTCACAGTTATGTGGGCACATAGTGAACAAGGGGCCCTGCATACTGATCCTGAAGGACTTGGATGGTTTTCTCTTTGGTGGGTTTGCATCTCACTCCTGGGAGGTGAAGCCACAGTTTCAAGGTAAAACTCGCTTTTCTTTTTTTCCCCCATATCCCATGGCTCTGGTAAACATTCCCTGTTCTGTGCAGGTACAAGAATGGATACTTAATATCCACTTCAGGGATACTGTCACTTCACTTTCATGACATGCAGTGTTTCTTACACTTCCAAGTGTATTTTTCTGTGTCAAAAAACACATTAATTTTCAAAAAATACATGGCACATGCAGAGTTATTCTTAGCATGGCAGTCAGGCATGTTGCAGATTAATATTTATAATTTGCTGTTTGATAAAACCTTTAAAATTGCAGGACTTATTGATCTTGGAGAAAGTTTTCAGGGAAATTTATCAAGCCCTTTACTGCATGGATTGAAAATTAAATGAAAATTCAAGAAGTACAGCATAGAGGATTAGAGATTAAATGATTTGTCCACAGGATGGCAGTGTTCCATCAGGAACACCTGAACCAAATGTCAGGTTGAGCCTCTTGTTGCCAATTGTGCACTGACTGTGTTTTCCTTCTAAAATCCAGCAGCCAAAGGGTTCTTTGGACAAGCTAAACTTTTTGTTCCCTTGAAACCTCAGTGTAGAAGAGAAGGTTCATAACTCTGGGGAAAGAACTTTTGGGATGGATTTTTGAAAAAAAAATTATGGGCTCTGAATAATCCATACTGCTGGGAATCCTCACTTTGGCTACATCAGAAACTCACTTCCTATACTTAATTTGTATTTGCTAATTACCACTCCAGTCAGTTAATATGTTATGTCATGTTGATTACACAATTTCCTTGTATTTTCTTCCTGATAGAATAGCACGTACAGTGTATTAGTGAACCATAGCACAGGTCCCTCTGAGTACCAAACTGGACACAATGAAAGCTGTGCCCTAAATCACTGACTCTAAACTGATCTATATATCAGTGGAGTCAGAACTAAGGGTGTCTGCACTCACGTCAGTGTGGGCAGATCAGCCAGTTTTAGATGACAGAATGCAGCCAGTGGTGGGTGTGCCCTCACACAGTGACATAATGTCCTAGTCATGCTCTGAGTCTGCCCTTGATCACAGCTTATAATTGCATCCATTTCTGTGACTCTGCACAGAGTTAACTGAGAGTAAACAACAGGTGTAGATCTTGCTGAGAGATAGATGGCTACTGGCTTTCTGAGATGGCAGCTGCTGTCTTTGAGCTGTTCAACTTCACTTCTTCCATTAATTTTTCCCTCCTGTTTGTAGGCAAGGTGTTGCTTGACCAGTTGTCTGACTTCAGGTGCTTTTCTGTTTACAGGTGACAACAGATGCTTCCTGTTTTCTGTTTTCCCCTCTCTTGCTGTGTACACATACACAGGGTACAATGACCACTTCATGTATTTGAACAATGGCCAACAGACGATGCCAAATGGACTTGTAAGTATTCAGAAATTCAGTTTGGAAATTGGATTCGTGGCTTGTGTTTGGAAGAGTTTTTTGGTTTTGGTTTGTTGATTTTTTTCTGTTCCTGAGAGCAGATTTATTTCACTTTTTAGTCTCTGAGGAAGTTTGCATCCCTTGTGCCCCACTTTCAGTAGGAGGATTTTTTTTTTTTTTGTTAAAGCATCAGTGTAAAGTGGGAGCTATGAATGATGATGGAGAACTGCTTACAGCACTGATAAAGCCCATACTTTTCTTTACAGTTAATATGTATATCAAAGTACTGAATCAAATAAGATGGAATTTATTTGTGTGTGACCCAAGCAGTGGGCTTTGTGTAGGTTAGATTTCTGGAGGTTCTGGGAAGAAACCTTGTTGCCAAGTTTGGTTATCACAGAAGTCCTTCTAGGTGTCCTCCCTGGAAGAATTGACTGCACGTATCCACACCACTGGAGCAGCACAAAATAGCTGATCAGTGTAACTGAGGATCCTTCCACTGGCTGCTCTCACTGCCACACTAACTGCTTTTTAAATTATGGAAGAGAAAGCCCAACAGAATTAGAGTGCAAACACTGCAAGTAGCTGCTGTTGCTGTGTGATTACAGTAGCAGAAGCTTCTCTTACTCAAATTCACAAATGAGCTCTCCAGATGCAGAGGAGTTTCCACAGGGCTACAACACACCACCTGTTTTGAAACTGCTTTGCAGTTTTGCAGAATTATGTGCCCATAACTTTGGGAATTGCAGCAGGCTGGAATAAATTTGCTCCGAAGAAAGTGAACAACATCAACTTACATTATTTGTTTCTGTAGATGCCTTTCTGAATGGAAAAGAGGCAGCAAACCAGGGCAGTGTTACCCTGTTTGAAATGGGACTGTTAGTCAATAAATAAAAACCAGGAGCTAAATTTCTGGTACAACTCACAGATATTCTGGTGAAGTGTATAGGGAGGGCAGTATCACTCAAGTAAATTCTTGTTTGTCTTCAGGAATGCAAGATGTGAGTACAGAAGCCCGGGTTCACTCCGAATCCCTTTTTTTTAACCTACCCATAGAAGTGTGGCACAAACACTGAGCACAGCAATTTATTCTCTAGGCCTCGTGACTTTCCCAGTCTGTTCTACCTGTGCATCAGGTGTTTAATGTGCTGCTTTGCTTGACAGGGTATGGGTGGACAACATGGATACTTTGGGCTCTGGATAGACAGTGACTATGGGAAGGGCCACAGTAAAGCCAAACCTCGGTGTACCACCTACAACAGCCCCCAGCTGTCAGCCAAAGAGGATTTCAGCCTGGATGCCATGGAAGTCTGGGCAGTGGGAGATGTCCCTGAAAGCGTGGTAGGTGAACCTGTGAAATGGTGTCCTGGTTGGAACAGAACATGCAAAACTCAGAGTTGCAGTTTTCTCATTGAACTCCCTCTCTCTGTTGTAATTAATAATATTTTCTATAACTGGCCCTGCAGTGCCATGTATTTTGTATCAGGCAAATAGTAAAATAGTACTGGAATTCTGGAGGTTGCCAACAAGAAAGAATTTCAGGAACCAAGAGGTGACGGAGTCAGAAGAGCAGTACTTTATTCTGAATTTCCAAAGGCGTTTCCAATAGTGAGGAATGATCTCCAGGAGGAACCTCCTTGGAGGGATTCACTAAAACCCAGTGTTTATAAACCAGAAAGCAAGCACTGGAAACTCTCAAGTAAAGCCCAATCTGTAGTTCAGGAACAGACCCAAAAGATTTCTTTATCAGTAGCTTTAAATTCACTGTTGTTTTACAATAAGTTTATGTGATTAGATTGGTGCCAGTCTTTCTGCACTCAGTTTATTTCTGGGAGTGGGCAGGAGCCCTTTTTCCAGTCTCCTCTGTCCCTATAATTTATTCTTATATTAAACTGTCTGGTCTGTACAGTTTGGTGTTGAGGTTTTTTTTTTCAAATTTTTACTTCTTTTCATACTGAATTCATGTGCCTTGACTTCACTGGACACAGAGCTCTAAATAGAAACAGAACAAACTGTTTACAGAAAATGACAGATTGTAATTGAATCTCTTCTTTAAAAAAACCCTCACTTCTGCACTTCAGACTGAGGTGAGGTTAACCAGGATGTTCTGGTTGGCTTGTAACCTGAATAAACTTGAAATAGTTCACTGTCACCTTAGGAGAAGTTTATGGCTATTTTGTGTAACTGCAGCTATAAAAATAATTTGATGTATCCCAGCGAATCTTAAATGCCTTACTTGGACAATGTGTCTGCTCCGTTGTGCCAAGCTTGCAAACCAGATCACTTATGGACTTTTGAGCGTCTCTGTTTTCAGTAGCCTGATATTGCCATTTTAAATTGACTGTATTCTGTTTTCTTTTGCAGACAAAAGGTAAGAAGAGTATCCTGGACGTGGATCCTGAGGCTCAGGCCCTATTGGAAATGGCTGGAAAAGGTCGTCACAGCGAAGGTCTCCGGGAACCCATTGAAGAGGATGAGGATGATGAGAACTAAAGGAATCACAGTAACATGAAAACCCCTTTATTTTTATTTGCTTCCAAGTGTTAATGTTCCTTGGACAGGATATTTTTCCTCTTTTCTTTTTTTTCCCTTAAATTTAACCTGATTATCTGGGACAAAGCTTATGTAATATTTAGATCTAATACAATATTCTGCCTGAAGGGTTTTGTTTGGGAAGGACAGGAAAAAGAACTGGAAACACAATCATTAGAGATGTCTGAGTTCTAGCTGAATGTGAATTTGCTTGCATTCCCCGTAGATCATGTCTGCAAAGCAAATTAAAAGCAGCAGAACTAATTGACAGTATGGTTTACTGACTTGGAGAATTAATATGTATATATTTTTATATATATATATATCTATAAAGACTGTCCAAGACACTGATTAAGGCTCTTTACCTCAACTGCACATATTTATTTGCATGTGATGAAATTAGTCAGTGAAGCTTTCAAATTGTAATGGTGTCTTACATTGGTAAATGGAGAATAGTCCACATGATTCCATGTGAAGGGTGCTATTAATTTGCACTGCTTCAGTTAAAGCATTAAATGTCACATTTTCTAAGTCAGTTTTTTAGCAAGTGACTCCATATGGGCTGTAAGATGTCCAGAATACTCATATGCAGCAACAAGTTTTAAAATACTACACTATAGTTCAGTGCATCTCACTTCAGCTGTTTCTGCAGAAATTTGTCTGTTGTTTTTTAAACTTAGTAAAACAGAATCATTGGAATCATTCAGCCATATTTTTTCCTAAAAATGGGCCATACTTTCAGTGGAAATTCTCCAGGGAAGGTAAATTCTTTAGTAGCCTCACTTGAGACTGAACTAAAAGATCAGGCTGTAAAAAGGAAGCCAGTTAATTGGAAATGGGATCTGCAGATCCCTTGTAAAAGAAATAAAAATCAGGGTTATGTAAAATGTTTAAAGAAGATTGCTGTAGACTTTATTTCCACATAATTAATCATTACTGCATTATGGAAAAAAATGCCTACGATATGAATTGCAGTTGGTTGGGGGTTTTTGCTTGGTTTTGTGACTGCTCACCAGTCAGCACCAATTTTGTCAGGTCTCTTGTACTCAGGGCTTTTTCTACTTGAATTTATTCCCATCTGTCAGTAATTAGTTTGACCTTACTAATTCTATGTGTAATTAACTTGTCAAAAATAACACTAATTTCTACTAGGGAGTGTAATTTCTGACTCAGCAAATAGAGTTTGGTTGTTGGTGTCTATGACTGTCAGCCTTTCTCCTCCTGAGGAAAAGGACTGTATCCAATCCTCTTTGTGCTGGCATGACTTTGTCTTCTGGGCAGCTTAGAGTGAAAAATGTACCAGAATTCTGCAATTCCTGGTCATGTGGCCTTCCTTCAAATTATTTCCCTTAGTGTTTTCTTGTGTGTGGTCTTTTTTTCCCCCCCCACCTGTTGTTTTTCATAGGGAGCCAGATTTGAATATGCTGAATAACCTACACTCGTGCCTTAATGTAAGTCCCATTCTTTTAGATTTTGTTAAGCCAAGTGAACTTAGCCTTGAAGGGAGAGCATGAAGAAATCACTCCAGCCAGACATCCTAGAACTCAACTGTGCATTTTGTGCACTACCTGAACTAATGACTGGGGCATACATGCTGTTTGCTCCAGTACAGTGTGTGCTGTGAAAGGTCTGAACTAGTGTCCTTTTACCCTGCGTTTGCTTAAATAAACCTGAAAGTTTCCCGAGTTTGTAACACAGAGGAAAAAAAAAACGTAATCAGCAAAACAATTGCACCGATACTTTTGTATAATTATCTGCTCTGTATATATTAATAAGAATGTTAAATAGTACAATGTAGGGAGTGCTGTATAGACAGCAAGTCAGTACAGGAGGCTCTCTGCAGGTGTGGTGGTACCAGATTTTGTTTGAACATTCTCCCACTCCCACCATAAGTCTCACAGGTTCTTTTCCACTTAGGCACTGAGTACTCCAAGTGGATGCCATACAGGAGTGAGGCAGCTGAATTTCTGCAGTTACACATAAAATAAACAGGTAGACTTTGTTTTCCTTCCATTAGAAGGCAGAGACTTGTCTTTGAGAACTGAAACTGTTTGCAAGGGTTTAAAAAAAAATGGTGAGCAGACTGTGTCTGGGGAGTGTGAGTTGCACAAAGCTACTCTTCACCATAAGGATTTCAGAGGCCAAGTTGTCTTTGATTTATAATAAGTATCAGGATAGCTGTTTCTTTTTGGACTGTGAATCCAAAGTGTAATCCTGTTTAAACATCACATTGTGACTATCAGCATAGCATTGTGACCTCTGAAAGTGTAGTTTTTTTGACAAGTTTGTGCCTGAGACTCTTCATCTTCACTTTGAAGTGAAGGTGTTAAGCTGGGCCAAGAAGAAAACAGACACTATGGCAGTTTAGCAAATGTCTCAGTGAAGTATTATTTACTAGGACAGTACTGATCCAACCAGCAGGTGGGATTGTTCAAAATTGTTCTTTAAATGTAAAAGATGGGTTTGGGAGAGACTCAACTTTTTTTTTCCCCTGAACCTTTCTGCTCATGCACCTAAAACATCCAGAAAGCATTTGTCAGCAGTGGGCTTAGCTGTGATCTAAACATCTCAGTCCCTTTTGTGCAGCTCTTGATCCAACTGCAAAGCTTGACATCCCTGCTCTGTATGTGACTCATCTTTATTCTCAGATGCTTGTGAAAGCAATTCCCTTCCCCATTAAATCCACGCACTGCCGTGTGTTTTGGATCCCATCACCCTTCCAGTTTGCTCTTCCTAGTCACACAGCTACAAAAGTGACAGCTGAGGGTTGGCACTGCAGCTCTCTGCTCTGACATCTCCCCACAGTTTCCCTGAAAGGCTTGCTCAATCAAGGCTGGATATCTGGCAATCTAGAACACCACAGATTGACTACAGGAAAAGAAGTGCTAATGAAGGCAGGTCTTTTCCAGTCTTCTAATTTAATGTAAAATGACGGGTCTAAATCAAGTCTCACACAGATACTTGTCAATAACATTTAAAAATGTAGATTTTATTAATAAAAATGACTGATTTAAATAAATAAAATTTCAGTTTATGCACAATCTATTTTTCTGTACAGGTGTGAAACTCTTATTTTGTCTGGGACTGTCACAGCCTTCTTGACATATGTAATAAAATTATACCTGTTCTTGGTTTGAAACAGGAGCTGCTGCAGCGGTTTCTGTAGAACAGCTCCAGTGGAGCCTGTAGAGGAGACTCTGTTGGTACAGGTGCACGTGGGTATCTTCAGGAAGGATGTGTGGCATCAGAGAGAGATGCACTTGGATTACCCATCATCACAGCTCTGTTCCAGGTGTGTTTTAGAGGAGGTCTGAGTCAGTTGTGACACCCCTTTGTGTGCCCCGGGCTGCAGCAGCGTTTTTCACACAGTTTGACGAGCTCGGACACGACGAACACTGAGGAAGCCAGTCCAGTGAGGAACAGCAGGTCTGGGGGAGCAAACAGAGTGCAGGGGAGCTCAGCTGGGCAAGAATCCCAGGGCAGGGCCTTCCTGCAGCTGGCATTTGTGCTAGTGTAACACTTGGTGCATGGTCTTGCTATGCCTTTGCCAGCTGGAGAATTAGGGAACCCACTGTGGTGCACAAGGGATCCATAGCTGGGTCCACTCAGAGGGTGAAAACCTCTACACTAATAATCTGGGATCATTGACCACTGCTCATGACAACAGGTCTGATGTGGATGCAACACTGTGGAAGGGTGCAGTTTGCTGATCCAAAAGGTAAAACCTGCATTGCATTTTGGCTGGGAAACAGTCACCCCCCTCATTCTGAAGGGAGTACACAAGGATCCGAGATAGATTTGTGGACAGAAAGATCAGAACTCATGGAAGGTCTTGGCATGTCTCCATTTACTTGCAATTATGTGCAGTAAATCAAAATTCAAACCCTAGGCTGGGATAATATAATGAAATACTACTACTATTTGTGTATAGTTGTCTGTAAATATAAAGGTATAGGAGCTGTTGATTGATTTCCCCTACGAGGGATGTGTTGGGAGGTAACATGAAACAAACTGGGAATGGCGTCGGCTTTTTAAAGCACCTTAAATGAAAGAAAAATCAAACCATTATTTATTTTGCAACTTACCTAACACTCCTAAATTCTCTGTCTGGAAGATCCGTTGGAGTGGAGGGATGTATATAACAGCCAGCTGCCCCAAAAATGATCCGAGCACGGAATAGAGGAACATGCGGTTCCGAAAAAAGCCGATTTCAAGGATCAGCTTTGTCTAGAGGAGAAGGGGGGGGAAAAGAGAAAAGTAACTACCCAATCTCTGCTGGAACATAATGTCACAGTGTTTCTTTACATGCAAACTCCCTTTTTGAAGTTATATAAACACTAACTTTATTTATATAAAAAGTTAATAAAAATCATAGTGCTTTAAATAACATTAAAAAAACCCCTTACTATGCAAAATACTGGTACTCTAATGTTTATCTTTGTGACTGGAGATAAAAAATTATTGCTGACAGAGCGATCTCACCTGAGAGCGACACGTCAGGGCATTGAAGAGGTCAAAAAACACAAAACAGGTAAAAGTCATCGTTGTGGTTCGAGGAGTTATGCCACTTTTTGGATTCTGGAAGCACATTTAAAATTCAGGGCTTAGTTCAGCCTTACAAAAATATGTCAATTCAATAGGTGAATAAAATCTATCCTTTAATGATCCCAGTCGTATCAAAGGGTAACAAAACAAAGGAGTAAATCAAGTTCTAGCTATTATAGGTAGCATTAATTTCTCTCTACTAATTCTTAAATTGATGTGGAACTGAGTAAAGAACGTTCTAAATTAAATTACCTAAACTGTTAAAGTAACAATTGCTATTTACCAACAGCAATCCATAGCACTTGGCATTTTTTACCTTCATGGAAAGGTAGAAGTGGACAATCCCTTAAAACATTGATACCACTTCAAATAAGAGTCTTCCTATTGTAGTTGGGAAGCTCCAAATTAGAGGCAACACAGGAAGGCAGAAGCAGAGCTATGAGTTGACCCTGGTATCTTAACCCTCTGCCTGCACTGATCCTTCCCCCCAGGATGCATTCCTGAAAGTCCTTTGCATGCCCTTGAGAAACTGCTCTTCCCTTCATTTTCCACCCTGATGAAAACAAGATCCTATTGCAGATTTTCCTCACCTCCTTCCAGAAGACAAAGAGGGTTCCACTGATGATAATGAGAGCTGACATGAAGATTTTCAGGATCAGTGATTTGCTGAGTATGGTGTCTGTGACACACCGCGGGGGCTGTTTGATGGTGTCCCTGTCAACAGGTTCAACTCCCAAGCTGCCTCCAAGAGAAGCAGAGGGATGTGTTCAGTTAATGCAGGGCATCCCAAAATGGTACTGCTGATACACTAGGATGGAGCTGGAGGAGGCAGTTCTTTGGAATACAGCATGAGTATTCTGGCAGGGTGACATAAGGCCCCAAATTTGTCTGTGACACCAGCACCAAAGGTCTTTTTTGCATGTGGAGCTGCTAAAATGACACGTTAGACCATCATATCATCTCCCTCTGCCAGAGGGACAGCTAGCTGTGAGAGTGTGGCCAACATCCCTTCCATGCTGTGGAAGCAGTTATTGTAATTGGTTGTAGTTGTAATTAGCAGTTGGATGAGGTTCCTGAGTGTTGTGATTTTGGGGCATACACCCCCACATGTACCCAGTATTCCCTTGCCAGTCTATGAGCAGCTATATTCTCAGGATAACAGACCATTCCTAGCCAAAAAATGGCACAGTTAAGTGATTCTGCCATGACACAGCAACATATAAATGTGAAATAAACACTTTTAAAGAGACCAGGAGGGAACAAAAACACAATTTGTCTTATCTAACCACCAAATAACTGGTGCATTGACGAGCAGTCAAAGCCAAGAATATTTTGCTCATGTGACTCTTCCATACCTCTGGGCTGGCGGCCCATCCATGATGATGTTGATCCATAAGATCTGCATAGCATTGAGTGGATTTGGTAGGTTGAGCACTGTTGACAGAGTGACAAGGCTCAAAGCTGAGATACTCCTGCAAAGCACAGAAGAACATTGTTCTACAGGGACTCTTCTCAAAGGTGCTTTCACTGGAAGTGAAGCAAACAGGAACTTACGTGCTCAGCTGGAACCGGACAAAATTCTTTATGTTGTAAAATATTCCCTTTCCCTCTTCTATTGCATTCCTGGAAGGGAGAGGAGAGTTTATTAAGTAAAGAGCACTCACACTGTTTTACACTGAGCTCCCTGTGACACTCCAATCACAAGTTGTCTCCTCTAGCCCTCATTTCAGTTGAAATTCAGAGCACAGCTCAGGATGAGGTTGTCAATGCAGCTTCTCACTTACTTTATCAGAACTAGAAGATCTGAAAACACAGGTCACATGGCCAGGGGTTTAGTTCATGAAGCAGGCCTAGGACCTATTATATCCTCGCTGGACCCTGCCCACTCTCTCTGTTGTTAAGAACCAACAGAGCATTGCAAAGTATGTTTTTCCTCTGATCTTCCTGGATGAGGAAGTGAGCAAGTGAGAATCACAGAATCATGAAGGTTGGAAAAGAACTCCAAGATTGTGGAGCCCAGCTTTTGGCCAACAAAGCTGTAATCTACCCAGACTCCTGGGTGCTCTCAGACCCCCAGTTAGCTACAACAATGCAATGAGAAACCAGAGCTTTCAGGTGAAAGGGGACTTTGTCACTTGAATCAAATTGCTGTGAGCCGGACCCACACTGGGTATCTCCGCTCACATGTCCCGCATCTTGCCTTGTTCCCAGGGCTAGTTACACAACAAACTTGCTGCAATGGATAGCCAGGAAGTATCTGGAGTAAGAAAGTGCCTGCTGGTAAGAAAGAGGTTAAACCTACATTACTTTTGAGAAGTCATCATCCACCAGGATCATGTTGGCAGCCTCTTTGCTCACATCTGTGCCTGCCTGTCCCATCGCGATCCCGATGTCCGCGGATTTGAGGGCCACGGCATCGTTGACACCATCTCCTGTCATGGACACCACAGCACCAGCCCTCTGCAAAGCCTGGGGGAGAGGAGAGGTGACAGGCTCTGTAGCCAGAAGATAAGTAAGTCCTGTAGGCAGTCACAGGGTTTGCAAGTAACATTGAGAGAGCAAAAGTGCTGTGACTCTGAGGGTAAACCAGGCCCGGCAGCCACTGAGGACAAAACTCAGACCAAGAATTAAGAGACTGGATTTTCGGGACTATATAGCATCTCATGACTCCAGCAGGAGTTAGAAGAGGGGAGTCAAGTCGTCAGAAATCATTCTTCTGATATTATGCCTGCTAATAGCTCACTAGTGTCTTTCAAAGGGCCAGGCCACACTTGCAAGAGAAATCACAGAATCAGAATATCCTGAGTTGGAAAGGATCCCCAAGGATCACTGAGTTCCACTCTATATCTAAAACCCTCAGTGTAAATAGTGCCAGTGCTCTCGCTGAGGTTTGACAGTCCTTCAGTTTAAGTTGATCCTGTCAGGTCATCTAGAGAGCTGAGGCTCCCCCTCCCCCTTGTTTTTGTGAGGCATATAAAGGTTTTAAGAGGCTTTTAGTACCTTTATTATTTTTAATTTGTGCTTTGGACTTGTTCTGAAAAAAATGGAAACCTGAAAAAACCAGAAAACAAACAATATAATTAATCTTGTATTGGATGGAAGCAATTGGGAACAGGCCTTGTTTATATAATCAAAACCATTACATTTTGGACAGTGGATGACAACTCTGCCTCTTCCAGTTGGTCCAGCTCTTCCCCAGACATAGTTTTCAGCTTCCCATTGCAGAGACCAATATTCTGTCCTGCAAAAAAAAAAAAAAGCCTAAAATGAAATCTGCCCAGCAGCTCTGGAAAAAGCCAACTATCTTCTGACTCGGAGAACAGAGGCAGCAATTACAGAATTTATTGGGAAATATATCTGAACGTGGGGCACCTGACAGGATGCATAGCTCTGGGACTGGGCCAGTCATCCTGTCCTAACTCAACAGGAATTATGGAAGCAATATAGTACCCAGAACTGGAGCTGGTACTAAATCTGTTGCTCTGCTCTGCTACTTGCTCTGCACCTTTCTAATGGCAAAATGAAAAGAATGTGAAGAGCTGAGATACTCACACTCTGAACATTAGTGGATTCTATAATACCAGCAGTGCCATCTGAGTCTTTTGAGGGTCTTACACTGAGATCTTGCCATTTCTGGTGCTAAAATAGTGGAATTAAGTCACTGGAATTTGGCTCATTGCTCATAGCTGCTCTATTACTGCATTTAAGCTTCAATGGAAAAGCAAGAGCTCAGTGACTTCTAAAACCTCTACTGCACACACAAAAAGGATGATAAAGTTGGTTATTAAGTAATGTAACATTTGACTGATCTGACAGACATACTATAGGTCCCCAGGGTAGAAGCGAAGTTTGGTACCTATAGCCACAGCTGTTTCCAGGGCATCTCCAGTTATCATCTTTACTGACACACCAGACTCAAAAAGGACTTGAACAGCTTCCCTCACTCCAGCCCTCGGGGGATCAATTATTCCAACCAGACCTAAAAATGTTAGTTTGCCAAGTTCTGGACCTGAAGCCAAAGCAAGTACTAGAAACAGAAGGGGGGGAAAAAGATGACAAGAGTAAATTATTAATAATGTGTTTCCATACATCAAAAGGAACATTTAGAGGAGATATGAAATTGCCAGTTTTCCAGCAGAAAAAGTCATTAAAACCAGATCTTTAGTCATTACAATCAGGTCTTGTACAGACACAAAAATTCAGTCCACTTAAATAAGAGTTCATCTGAATCAGAGCATTTCTGTTTGACATGTTTCTCTTAGGATTTATTTCCTTCTCATTTTAAGCTGTCTACCACATCTTCCCTGAGCACAGATGGATTAAATCAGGACAGTGCAGTGTTAGACCAGACACTATTAAACTGCTAAGTTAAACAATAGCACTTACGCTTTTTTTTTTTTTTTAATCTAAAAATGTGAAGTGTAAATTCAGTTAAACCAGTGAGATTTCCACCATGTAAACATCAAGGCTTTGAACATTTTGTTTCTGTTCCTGGTGCATATCCGTATCATTCAATCATTAAATCACTCGAGGATATTTTGCCAGGGGTTCGTGTCAGTGTTGCTTTGATGATGGAATCATAAGCTGCAGCAGCTGCCTGAGCTAATCACTTCCCTTCAGAGCAGTAATTTGCCGTTACCACAAGGGCAGATGATTTGGATATTGTAAAGCAAGCACCGTACACAAGTTACTAACCACAAGACACGGGGCTGGAGAGTGTGAACATTAACTACACCATCTTCCAGATCCGGCTGCCAAGACTTGTTCTCATCTACTTACAACCTGGGAACACGCACAGGAAATGGTGTCTTTGTTACTGTGTGAAAGTCTAAGATATTTCTGAAGGGATGTATCTAGTGCTGAAGGAGATGACTCGTGTACAAAAACTTCTGTGGGCCCTGCACTGACACGCAGTCGGGATCAAAAGGAGATTGTTAGATTTGGTTCTAGTAAAGAATTGAAATGAACTTCAAATGAAAATCTCAGCACCCACATCCAGGTTTGGAAGCCCTTTCAAAGTGGCTTTTTGTTGCTCTTGAGGCACCTTCTCCAAAAGCAAAACTTGGCAGAGCAGCGCTTAGATGGGGCCCAGCACAAAGCTTTTCAGTGCAATCACAACACTCCATGGAAGAAAAACATTCACCTTTCCAGTGCTTATTTTAGTTCCTTTCAAGCTCACTAATTTAAACCCAGCAAAAACCCAGATCAACCAGCAGACCTACGGCACGGCCTTTGGCAAACTCTTACAGGGGCTGCAAAGGGATCATGCAAGTGATGTTAAGAACCAATGAATTTAAGCTGAGAGAGATTTAAAATGGATATTAGGAAGAAATCCTTCCCTGTGAGGGTGGTGAGGCCCTGGCACAGGTTGCCCAGAGAAGCTGTGGCTGCCCCATCCCTGGAAGTGTCCAAGGCCAGGTTGGACGGGGCTTGGAGCAACGTGGGCTAGTGGAAGGTGTCCCTGCCCATGGCAGGGGGTGGAATGAGATCATCTTTAAGGTCCCTTCCAACCTAAACCACACTGTGAATCTGTGATGACTGAGCCTCTGTCCACCAGGACATGATAACTCGTAAGTTTAAGACTGACCTCGAAGTCCTGAGGAGCCCATTCGTTTCTCTTCCTGCTGGTAGAAGGCTTTCTGCTGGGGTGTGAGTGACAGTGAGATGCCACCACTGTTGTACAGAGTGCAGTACTGAATAACTTCTTCAAATGCTCCTTTCATGAAGTAAATATCTTCCTGGTCCTTTAAAGCAAGGAGATAATACACTTTATATTAAAAAAGAGCACATTTCTTTTTTTGAAAAGGATCTTTTGTTTCCTCTTTTACCTGTTTCATGAGATGCCCAGGAACTTGCATTATGCATGGGATGGGATATTTTTGTTCTGGCCATTTTTCATGTTCAGCCATCAGAGACAGAATTCTAATGAAAAGGTTAGTGAGTTTTTAGCCTCACCAGTACAGTACCAGCCAAAAATGAGCTCCTCGACCCAGTAAGGGATAAAGGGCCAACCTTTTCCTCTCAAACACCGTATCTCTCTTTGCCTGTCAGTTATCTCTGAAAAGCTTTTGTTTTCCTGCTCAAACCAGTGTGTGGAAAGCATTCTCTCCCCCCATTCAAACACAGCTTTACAAGGTAAAATTACACCCAAGTTGGGAATTTGAAGGTTTGTTCAGTTTTCTCCCGACATAGTTAACTCCTGAAAACATTATTTGCTGAAGAGATACCATTTCATGCCCATTGTTGAGGTGCACAATTAGAAACACGAAACCAGCCACCGCCACTGTTTGCTTTACCTGATTTTTCAGTGTGCATTTCACAGCCATCCACTTCTGCTCAGAGCTAAATGGAATTTCCTTCTTTCTTACATAAATGTCTTTTATGTCAGCTAATTCCATCTGAAGTAAGGTAAAACAAATATATATATGTTACAAATGTTGACTGTTGACCCTATCCTTCCAGGCTGTCAGATACCACAGAAGAGAAAAGAGGAGGAAAAAAAAATTCGTATTTCCAACCCATCTTTTCCTTTTGGTGCCTCATGTGGGATAAATTAAACTGGAGTTTAAAGCTTGGTTCCTGTTAACTTTTGAAAGAACTAGGGAGCTGCTCTGCCTTTTTGCTTTGGGCTTTGGGTCAAAGGAGGCTCGAAGTCCATTCCCTAAACCTTTAACAAAGCAAAAGGTTGGGCAAATTTCTTCCAGCCCCAGCTCAGGCTTCCCCACTTTGGTTATTTCCCAGTAACTCTACTTGAAAGAAAAAGGAAAATTGCAAATAACTGAATGGTAGATTGTAGCTGTGGTTTCAAATTATTTCCTGATGACTTGAACTCAAAAAGCAATTCACCAAACTGAAAAATTAAAAAGAGAAATGGAAGAGACAACCTCCCATGTATTCTGCAATTGCCTGGCCACTGAATGCCAGAGCAGGAGGGAGGTTTTAATTCAGCATTTAGGGAAGTGAAATACTGTTTGAAAAAAAAAAACAAAACACATTAGTTATGAGCTTTAAAAATAGGAGGTAAGACCAGATGCTAGGAGGTGGCAGCATTTCATCAGGTACCTTCTGTGCTTTAGAGCTCAGCTGAGCTCTGAAGCCACAGTCTGTGTTATGCTGATTAGGTGATTACCTTGAGGTATTTTACAGCCTCTGCCTATGACCATGAATGCAACATCCACAAAAAAAAAAAGTCTTCTTTAACATAACCATGACTAGAAAAAAAGTAAAAGCTGTCAGAGGACTCAAAATGAAGGTGACTCTCTGCCATGCTTTCCAGTCTGGCCTGTTCTTGTTCATGTTTCACTCCTGTCTTCCTCCTGAACTTCTGCCACGGGCAGGGACACCTTCCACTAGGCCAGGTTGGCACGTGCAGAAAATACAGGAAAAGGCTGTCCAGTCTGACCCTGAAAGAACTCCATTCCACAGCCTAACTGCATGATTAACCAAACAAAACAATTACTGCTGTTAGTGCAGAAGCTCAGGGAAGGTGTTTGCCCACAACAAAAAGGTTGACCGGGAGGGGTGTACATGTTTGACCTTGGGAAGAAGAGACAAGGGAAGACTAAACCCGGTCTGGGGAATTTAAGGCAGTCTGAACACTGCTGCCAGACCTAACAATTCCAGCTTTTTTTTTTAATTTATTTTTTAAATTTCTGGAAAATTTTAAACCATAAGGACCTTACCTTCATTGCCAGGGCAATGAGAGCTCCTTCTGTGGGTTGTCCTATCACACTGTTTTTCCTGATAACGGCATTATTGACCACACAGCCAGCCTAGAGAAAGGGATAGGTGTACATGGTTGGTTTTTTTAATCACTAAATTCATAGCTTTTCCATCTCTTTAAATAATATAATGAAAGACTGAGAATGAAAGCAGCCACATCCCAAAAGATTGGTGAAAAGATTCCCCACAGCAGCGTTGAGATCAGTTCTTGTGCTTTCTAAACCCACCTACTCCATAGGATACAACAGTGAAAGTTTAGTCTCTCCCCTACTATTGTTTCTAATGTGCAGTGTGGATAAGGTAAGACCTAATCTCCATATGAGATTCCAGGTCAGATCATTTCACCACCCAAACACTCACTCTAGCCTACAGTTGAATGTTTAAAATTTTATTTAATGCTGACACAAAATGCAGAGATTATCACAATACAGTTATAAATTGACTATGTGCCTAAAGTCTAGAATCTGTCCACACTTAAAACCTGAACATGGTAAAACCAATCAGTCTTTCCTCTGACAGAACTGTGGTTTTATCCAAAATATCCTTGACTCTTGAAGCTGATAACTCTGGTCCCTCCCTGCATGTCTTATGATCACTCCCTTCCGCCCATAAACTTCAGGTACCACATCATACTTGGCATCTTTCCATGAGAAGGTTTTAGCAAGACAGTTAATTCTGGAGTTACAAAAGTTGTTTGTTTGTTGTTGTTTTTTCCACACTAATTACCCAAAGTGATTTGTGCAACTGAAAACTGAATTTAGCAAGGGTAAGCTGGCTCAAAAATTATACTTACCTCCACTAGTTTCCCAACGGAGACGTTGGAAAATTCTTTAAGGATCTCCTTTGCTGGCAGAAGATAAACATTTCCTTCTCCATTGTAGCCCACCCCGCTGACCTGAGGGAGGGAGGGACAGACAGACAGAACATATTTCCCTGTGCCAGACAGGACTGTTCTGCAAAGTTCTAGTTGAGAAGGAGTTCTAGGATTCTTTTTCCTGTCTCAAGCTTATAGGGGAGGCTGCAGACAGTGTCAGTATAATGTAATAGCTGCATAGGAACAGAAAGAGTCAATTTGTCTTGTACAGAACTTGTTCTCCATGATTTCAGAAATCTCCTGCAGCTCAGGTGAGAAATCCAGCCCTCTGCCAGCAGTGGGTTCTGGTTTTGTCCAAGCCCTACCCTATCTCTCCTCTGCTGTACATTTTGCATGTCTACATTTTTCACTCGCTTTTCACACAGGTGAATGAACCAAGCAGAAGGATTAAGCCACATCTTCCTACAGAAGATGGACCAACAAGGGCCAGTGGCAGGTTTCAGCATTTACAATAATTGCAGAGAACAGCAGGTTATGTCAATGAGCACCTCTGTAATGTCTGAGCAGTTTCTGCACCCTCAGCCCCACCTCTGCCTCTCTCCAGCGCTGCAAAAATCCCTTCTTTTAATGGAGCTGCTAATGTGCAACAAACTCCTTGGTTTGGGGCTGACCAGCCTCCCTCGCTTGGGTCTAAAGGAACTAAAGGCAAAAGAGCCCTACTGAATTTCAGCAGGAAAGCCTGAATTACTGTCTCATGCCCACCTCTGCCTGGAAGCCATCCGAGGTCAGCAGCCGAGTCACCGTCATCTCGTTGGCAGTCAGGGTGCCCGTCTTATCCGAGCAGATGACATTGCAGCAACCTGAGGTAGGAAAGTTCTTAATCAGAACTGATAAATAATGCAGCCCAACAACGAGATTCAGAAGGAGGAGGACAAGTTTCCCTGGTGTTATTTAAACTGCGCCAGTGAGAAAAAGGGAGAAAAGACCAGGAAATGGATGAGTCTCCTGAGAGGGTGTGTAAGGAAAGGATTTGAGTGCACATCAGGGCATTGGGCACATAACTTGGGTGTGAGATGTGGTAGGAGACATCTGAAGAGGGCCATATTGTCTTGAGCATCATATGGTGGGCAGCCAGAGGGTATTGATCCCTAGAGAGCTGGTCAGTGTTTCTGAGTTGCAACATCACACAACAGAATAGCTGCTATATTCCAAAAAGACAGCTCAAATTCCCACTGCCATGTGCTTCCTCAGAGGGGCCATTTGACCCTTGCTTCTCTAATTCAGGAAGAGCAGCCCTTCCCTACCTCACCGAGGGACTGTGAGAGCAGATGGGTTAAAGACTGTCACAAAAAATACTTAAAGATCCACAGCTGAGAGAAGAAGCTGACCCTTTGCTCTGCTCTGTGCCAATCCTGCTCCAGTAAAGCACATTTTTCCAGGGCTCCTTTACAAAATACAGCAAAGGAGTAGATTAGCAGAAGCACCACACTCCAGATAGTTTCCACTCCCAAGAAGAGGGAAAAAAAAAATCACTTAAAAAAAAAAAAAATAGGTCAGACTCTAGCTCACTTCTGAGTGTGAGTATCTTCCCTGGCTCTGGAGATGCCCACAGTGCTTGGGTACAGACCCCATGAGCACCATGACCTCCAGGTAAAAGCCTGTAGAGAACAAAGCAGATTGAGCTGCAATTAAATTAACAGCAGTTTTGGAGGATTAGCAGAGAGCAAAGCTATCACTTCCAGTGCCACATATTTAGTTGCTGACAATTGGAGGAGAAGGATTATTTTCCTCCTTTTCAGAAGTTTAGCAGACACGGCACTGTCGGTGTGTGGGTGAGCACAGGTTGGGCCACCTGGCACTGTCAGTTCCGCCTCCTTGGGCACCGCCCTACCAGAACGAAATTTCTCACCAGGGAAAAGCCATTTCAGATGTTCTGGGTCAGGGCAGACACAATAAAATAAGGGTGATAAGATTCCTTAACTGCAGAACAAACAAGGGCAGTTCAAACAATAGCAGGGTTTCTAAAGAAGACAGGGTTTAACTGAAGGATCTGGCTGCCCAGCAGATATTTGGGACTTTGCACAGGCAAGGCTTGGCATTTAGTGTGAGTTTAATAAGGGTTCTAAACAGACACCGCAGTGTCTCCTCCTCCATTTCCCTGCTACACCGACCCAGGTATGCAGCCACCTGGGAGTAAGGGCCCATTTGAGGAAAAGGGGAGGTGAAAGAATAATTTCATTCTGGTTCATTTTGCTCTGAAGTTCTGAGGATGGGCTGGATGCCTTCCCAAGGTCTCTCTGTCCCTGCTCTCCATGAGGTTTTGGATATCAGGGAGATGGCCACCCAGGTTGCAGAAAGATAAATTTATTTATGCTGCCAGGTTTGACTCGAGGCTGGGAGGATTTTAGCCAGACACTGAAGAAGTAGACAGGCTGGACCTGCAGGATGATCCCAGAGCATGGAGAGGAGGAAAAACCCCAAGCTTTTAACTCAAGCAGGGCATGTATGTCTGTGCCCTGTGGACCATGGCTTGGGTTGCATCGTTCCAAGCACCTGCCTGTGTTCATACCACTAAAATAAGGGAAAAGGGTGAGAAAGGGTAGAAAACATATTTAATTCTGAGTGGGTTGCTCAGTCCCAGTAAGCATATTCCAAATGCATGCTTTTAATCAAACCAAGGCTCACAGGGTCAGCCCGTGGCTCAGATTTTGGAGCCTGGCAGGTGACTGAGCTGTGTGGCCCCTTGGCAGCCTTACCTAAGGTTTCTACTATGGGCAGTTTCTTCACAATCACCTTTCTCTTGGCCATCCGGAGAACTCCCAGCACCAGAGTGACTGTGACCACGATGGGAAGGCCCTCAGGGATGGCAGCCACGGCCAGGCTGGGGACACCAGAGACACAACAGCTTCAGCAAGGGGTCAAACAACAAACACTGACCAAAATGTGCCACTGGGACATTCCCATGGCATGAGTTTTTCTGAGTGTCTGCCTGGGAGCACCACTGGGACTCCTGGCACGCTGTAAATACAAAACCAGGATATTTGTCCAACCCTTCAAACTTTTTCTGGATGATTTTTGACAGAGCAATTATTTTTTTTCTTTACATTGCCAAAAAGCATTAATTTCTGGCTAAGCAGGGATTTAGTGGCTGGATTTCATTTTGTTTATTTAACTTTCTGAGGATGCAAGTTGAATATTCCTTGGCATCATGGCTCACACATTAGGTACTGGCTCCTGGCCACATGCAGCCCCTCATCTCCTCTCTTACCCACTATGGAGGGGCAGAACCAGCTCCCCAGATGTCCCCACAGTCAACTGGTGCAATACCAAAACCTTCCACATCTGATGCTGGAGAAATCCAGCCACAGCCTGTATCTTTAATATTAGATATTCCTTGGGAAAGTCTGAATGGTTTAAGTCTGTCTGCAAAATATAATCAAGGAGGGCTTTCAAAACCGTAGGCTGCTCTCCAAAACTCAGGATTAACCACTTTTCCCTGCCACCACATGCTCTAGCAGACAGAAAGGTGGCATTAAGCCATTTTGGCTTCTCTGTTGTCTCCTCATCTGGGGTTTTGTTTTAATTTCCATAGAATAGTTTTTTTAAGAATTGATTTTAGAGCCATGACAACCCCAAGTAAGATGGTTTATGGGCACTACTGAAATGTAGGAGCATGGTTTATTATGTTTGATTAGGAGGCTGTGCACACTCTTTTATGCTGCATGAATTGTTCATTCATATCTTTAGACGTAAGTCCAGTAAGAACAGCAAAGGGTAATATTTGCTGTTGCAACACTCCCACTTAAATTCATAGTACAGATAGGAAAGGGCACTCACAGCATGATGAGGTAGAGATGCTAGAGAAGATTTTCAAAATGCCAATTTCCAAAATTAAATAAACCCTCAAACTCTTGTTCTCCTGAACTCTGTTTAAAGCTCACGTTAATGTCACCAGTGCAAGAGCAATATGTATTTAGGAAGGGTCTCACTCAAGTTCTCTTTTGTGAAGTGTCCCTTGTTTTGAACAGGGAATTCTCTGGGACATTTCATTCGAAAACAAGGAGAAAGGTGCTCTCCAGCCCTCACCTGACTCCAATGGTGAACATGCTGAGGAGGTGCTTCCCTTGTAACCACCCAATGAGCATTATCAGACCTGGGGGGCGGGGAGAAACATCCCATTAAAAAAACTTCAAGAAATTCATAAATCTCTCCTTCAGAGTTGCCTCTGCCTGGAGCCCCAAAGTCCAGGTAACCCACATTAACAAGTACTGCTGGGGAAGCAGCCCTGGAGCACGGAGGGATTCCACAGTGCCAGCTCTGTGTCCCACTCACCGATTATGCCAAAGGAGAACAGGCTGAGCTGCTTCCCCAGTCTGTCCATGCTTTTCTGCAGAGGAGTCTTGGGAGTCTGGAAAAATTAGAGAATATCTGGTTTTCTTTGCTTGTGTTATGGGATGAGAAGATTCTTCTCAGCCCAGAACAGCTGATTCACACAGTCCTGCTTATCCTTTCCATGGTCCCTACGATTATCCAGGGCTTACCCCACCCAAATCCCAACAGACCATCCTGCAGGGAGTGAGTCTCTACCTCAATGCACTCCAGACAGGCAAAAAGTGGGAGAAGAGATGAAATAATTATATTAGTTTACAGCTGGGGATCCAAGGTAGAGGCAGACTAAAGGCTAAATCTGGAAAGGACCTTAGTGACTGAGCCTAGGACTGGATAATGTGTGTGCAAAGCCTCTGGGACAGGGATAAAAGGTCTGGACCCCAACCCCATGGTCTGTGCTCTCTTCTCCAGGCCAGGGTCAGTGTGTCTGTGACCTGGCAGACCCTTCTCCACTGAGCCAGCTCAGAGAACGTTTCAGGCCAAGGAAGGTACCAGACCTGAGCTCCTGTTCTGCAGCAGCACTTTGCAGAGATCTGCAGAGCATCACAGCAGCACAGAAGAGTGGCTGCTTCTGCCTTCCTGTGATTTCTTGTGTTAATGGATCAAGAGTTAATTAGTTTCTACCCCCTCATCTGTGTTAGTTCAGGGATCTGACTGCTGAAATCTTGACACGTGCAGAAGTTAAAATTTTTTATATCTACTGGAAAATATGCGTAGGAAATAAAAAAAAAAGAAGAAACCACAAGTTTTAGGTGACTGTGAAATTAGATACAAGCTACATATCACGAGTCTGGATTTAGAAGCCTGAGTCCTGCTAATAACCCTCTCTTTCAGAGACAGCACTTTTGGAGTCCCTCAGTCACACAGGTATTTTGTAGCAGGAGCAGAACTGAACCCAGTGCATTAACTCTTGGCACTGCTCCTGCTCACACCCTTTCATCCAGGACATGCAGCATTTCCACAGGCACAGGCTGTGTTACCTCTTCAGCTCGCATCATTTTGAACACCTCTCCAAACTGGGAACTTTCTCCTGTGCCAATAACTACGCCCTGAAAAAATAGGGAAGAAAAAAAAAAAAAAAAAAGAGGTGGAGATGAAAAAAATCTGGAGATTCACAGAATCCCAAAATGCTTTGGGTTGGAAGGGACCTTAAAGATGATCTCATTCCACCCCCTGCCATGGGTAGGGACACCTTCCACTATCCCAGGTTGTTCCAAGCCCCGTCCAACCTGGCCTTGGACACTTCCAGGGATGGGGCAGCCACAGCTTCTCTGAGCAACCTGTGCCAGGGCCTACCCACCCTCACAGTAAATAATCTTAATATCTAATCTAAACCTGCCCTCTGTCAGCTCAAAGTCATTCCCCCTTTGTGCTATCACTCCATGCCCACACTGAAAGAATCTGTAACTAATGCCAAGGAAAAGATGGATGATGTCAGGACTCACTTTTCCCTTCCCGTATTGCACCAGGGTCCCCATGAAAACCACATTGCTCAGTGTGGTTATGTCTCCAGCTTCCAGCAACACAGTGTCAGTCTTGTTGCAAGGCTCAGCTTCTCCAGTAAAACTGGATTCATCCACCAGCAGATCTGTAACCTAATGAAATGGACACGTTTCTGGCACCGTTAGGACAAGGAATTTCCAAGCCAGGCCTTTCCATAGCTGTGTTTACCTCTGTCAGCCTGAGGTCTGCAGGAACCCTGTCTCCAACAGACAGGTAGATGATATCTCCAGGCACCAGTTCTCGTGCTAGAAGATGCTGCAGTTTCCCATCCCTTAGGCTACATCAGATAAATGGAAAAAGAAGAAATCAAACCAGGCTGTGAGGTTTTTATTCCTTCTGGAGGCCTGGGAATGTGAGTGGCAGGAAAACAAGAAGCTCTGCCCCAAAGAACTTGAAACGTAAATAAGAACATAAAATCCTCATAATGACGACAAGGGGATTATGTTCAGTTTAGACTCAGTTTTAATTCATAAACAGATGGGCAGGTTATGGATGATTTATATTTCAGCAATAAGTGAATTAAACAGTATTTAGCCAGTACATAAGAGTGACAAGAGAGGCTGTGCTTTCATGCTCTAAATAATGAAATGCAGGTTCTTTAACCTAAAAGGAAGCTTTTTAAAGCTACATTTAGCCCTGGCATTCCACTATTGCATTCAAAGTACAGCCTTCCAAACGGTCAGATGCTTATGGTGTCATATCATAAATAAATAAAGAACCAACAGTGGGGTTTGTAAGCTCCAAACCAGGGTGAACTTTGGACCAGAGGAAAACCCCACACCTCTTTAGCAGGGCCAGGCTTCCCTGAGCCTCAACGCTTATTTATGTTGGCCGTGACAAAACTGACTTGCAGAGACTTAAATAGGAAGGACGTTTCCTGTAATTTAAGGCACTGATAGCAAACCTCAAAGCCCTCGGGGCAGCAGGATCTGGTACAACCTGCAGTTGCTCCAGGGGCTGTGGAATTGCTGTGCTTGCCTGTGCCTGAAATGTATGTACAGAAACAGGAGTGAGGAACCCCAGCCCACGTGCACCTCCACTCCTGTGCTGGTTTTAGGGGTAAAACTGCCCTAAAGTCCCCCAAAAATACACAGGTGAGGTTTTCCCTGCCCAGGGAATCACTGACACACAGGAGGCTGCAGGGGTCTTTATGCAGGGTGTGGAGTGGGACATTTCTGGGACCTTCCTGTCTCTGAGCATTTATTCAAATATAGGGTGCCTACTTTAATGACTTCATCCCCTTTTCCTACGACTTGCAGCTGCATCCACACACGGTGCCACCCCTCCAGAGACCAGGGTCTTATTACATCCACAACAACCTGAAGGAATTTTCTTCACCCTGAAGGAATTTTCTTCACCTGGTGGTTCTGCCCTCTTACCCCCATCCCCGCCAACCCCCTGCAGCCGGAATGTCTCACCAGTTGCACTCGGGGGGCACCAGCTTGTTGAGTTCCTCCAGAGATTTTTCGGAGCGATATTCCTTTTAAAGGAGAGAGGAGAAGAGAGCCAGGAGTTACAGGAGAGGGCTCACTCCTAACAGCCATGGCCATGGAATTGAGCCCGGGGTAACCTACCTGGATGAAGGCCACGGTGACCACGATGAGCACGGCCTGTGAACAAGGAGCAGTTACAGGTGTGGACGCACCAGCTCAGGGAGCCATCCAAGGGTTGGGATGCAGGAGAGGTCCCACCTACCATGGTGATGCTCGCTGCATCCTCGTATTCCTTTGTGATGACACTCACCAAAGCTGAGGCCAGCAGCAGGAGGATGAGGGGGCTTTTGAACTGAAAAAAACAAAAACCAAAAAACAAGAAGAAGTTGCAATATGAAATTAAATGTGGAGCTGCTGAAGCTGAGCTGGTGCAGAGCTCCACAGGGGTTGGTTTTGCTGCAGGGACCCTCCTTGCTGGTGCAGCTGCACTGCTCTGCCCCAGACAGGGGGTGCAGCACCTGCAGCCAGGCATCTGCAAATCCCAGTGCTGTACAGGGTGGTTTGGGCACCAGCAGGAAAAGACTCACACCAAGAGACAAAAGTGTCCTCACTTTTCCCCTCTGCACAGGCAGTGCTCCCCTTTGCAGGCACCCAGCACAGGGCTGACTCCAGAAGCTCCTTGGATGCACAATAAATACAAACAAAGACTTTACTGTCTTTTTAGAATTTGAAACCAAAAATCCTCTTTCCTTTTTTTTCTTTTTTCTTCATTTTTTCTTTAATTAATCTGCTCAGCTCTTCACTGGACTGATGCTGTGGGAGTCAGGTATTCACTTTTTCACTTCTAAACATGGATTTTAAGGCCCCTTAAAGAATAGAATCTGTAAAATTACTGGTTGAAAATAAAAAATATAACCAAACAAAACAAGTTTAGTTTTGTTTAGTGAAAAGCTCTAAAAGAGAGGTGAAAGATGCATTGAGTAGTTATGAGAAATAGTTAATAAAAGCAAAACTCAGGAATAACTCAGCTGAGGGAAGACAAGATTGCAAATACCACCTTTCTGCCTGGCTTTTTGGGGAAGCTGGCATGAAATCATGAATCTTCACGTCCCCTGGCACTGTGGATGAATGATTCTGTCAGTGATGCATCACTGATGTCACTGACACTGCCCTGGGCTCCACAGCTGCCCCTCCACTGGAGGTTCAGGCCTTTCCCTCACTGTAGCAGCCAAAATCAGGGCAGCTGTCAACTACTGCTGGTTCTCCTCAAACCTTTCATGACTTTATCACTTGCCTTAAAGGGAATAAATATGCTCCAGCAATCAGGGCTTTGATCTACAGCTTTTGATTTGTGGGCTGTGTGGAGATAAAAAGGTTTATTTCTGCTTGAAGATGTTATCTGCACACTCTGCATCGGGACCTCACAATGGTTTTCCCAGGGAACGGAGAGTTTCTGTGTCCAGGGCACAGCCTGTCCCAGGGCTGAACCTCTGGAAGTGGAAACTCTGAGTAGTTCAGTGCAGAGACACTCTCAGCCAGGAGACTTTGCCAGGAAATGAGAATCTGTGCAGAAAATCCCTTACCTGGTCCAGATATTTCTTCCATATCGTCTCCTTCTTCTCTACTGAAAATTCATTCCAGCCGTGTTTTAACCTGCGCTGGAGCACGGAAAACTCGGACAGTCCAGTCTGTAAATCAACCTAGAGGGGAAAAAACCCAAACCCAAACCAAACATTATATACTGTTATAGAAAACTTGCTTAGGTTAGGTTAGGTTAAACCCCTGTAAGCAGACTGGGCAAGATGTTCATGGCTCAGTTCCCCACAAAAAAATAAATCTGCCCACTCTATTTCTGTTTAATTGTTTATTTTTGTTAAACTATAAAGTTTATGATCAGCCATTAACCTTAATGTAAGCACAAGCTAATTAAAACAAAAAAAAGTATTTCCAAAAGGGAGAAACCCAACAGCAGATAACAAATTAGAAATCTAAACCAGTAAAGAATTTATTTCTGTTTTCACTGTATATGTAAAGGAAAATATTAAAATAAAAATACTCTGACAAAATTCAAAGAGAACAAAATGAGAAGGGATAAGAACTATTTTGCCTGGATTTAAAAAAAACACTGAGGTCAGAAACCACAATATGGCCAAGCATTATAACTTTCCCTGGCTGTTTCCTCCCTGAGTCCCAGTGTCTGAGCAGTGCAGCCTGTGCTGGGACCCTTCCTCAGCCCCTGCCAGGGCTCCATTTTCCAGGCTGGACAAGGGAATTAAAGGGAATTTCACCCATGGAGCAGTTCCCTTCAGTGAAACCCTTCCCCGAGACAAACAAAGTGCAAACTCCCAATGCTGACCCTCGAGCCCATCCAGGGCAAGGATTCACCCCATGGAAATGCAGAGGAATTGGGCACTCCAGGAGTTTGCATGAGAATTAAAGACCGATTTTGCTGCTCAGCCCTTTCCCACAGGCAGATCCCACCATCTACATTCCATGTTGGCAAAGACCCGCACAAATCCTTACCTTCAGAGCTCTTGCCAAGTCTTCCTTGTGGCATTTGCAGGCATCTTTCGGGGGCACAACTGTCACCTCCTTCTCCTGCTCAATTATTTTCAGCTCACACTCATCATGCGGCTGAGTAATCAAGATAAAAGAATCATTAGGTGACAGCAGAGCAAATGAAAGCATTTCAGCACCTCTTAACTTCTTCCCTTAATCCCAATTCTTTCCCTCACCTTTGCCAGACGTGCAGCTTTAATTAGCTACCGCACTTCCCAAATCACAGCTTTATACCATCCACTAATTAATCCTGATTACAGCCTCAAAGCCAGGTGCACATTCTTGTAGTGGAAGACAGGCCATCAGGAGCTGAGTAGCCAAAAGGAGAAGCATGTGCTGCTGATGAGAAAAGCGTGTCAGGCTGGTGCTGTTTGAGGTGTCCTGTCCCAGAGGAACATTTTTCCATCTCAGTGTCTCACAAGCCCACTGCACACTCAGCACTCAGAATAAGGAAACAACCCTTTCGCCTTGTTAAAGACATAATAAATGAGCTGAAAATGTGAGCTAGGAAAACCTCTGAGCCAGCAGATAGAGCAAAATCTCCTCTCCCAAATGCAGGGCTGTTTTGCTCCACCACTGACTGCACAAATGCTTCCAAGCAGGATAAATCTTGCTCCAACCAGGCAGACCGAGGTCTCAGCACCCCAATCTCTTTTTCCTTTCAAGATCCTTCATTTTCTTATCAAAATTCCACTTTCCAAAGCAGCAGCATTCCCTGAGTTCTCAGCCAGGCCCATGACAGAGGCGGTGTGACCATTACTGCAGGGTAAGTACAGAGAGGGAGAAATCTCAGCCTTCCCAAGGGACAGTGATTCTGTTCCCATTTACCTTCATTTCTTAAGCACCAGAGTTTGTGTTCATTAAGAAAGGCATCCCCAGGGATTGTGGTGCTCAGCTCTGGGAGCAATTTGTCACCTCTCCCTGCTGCCAGCACCCAGGGGTGTTTGCTGTGGGATGCATCCAGGTCTGGCTCATCTGCAGCTGAGCAAGGCTTGGAGGATTTCAGGGGTGCCTGCAGCAGTATTTGGGTAATTAGCCCTCTTGAATATTCAGGAGCTTTCTAGGAACATCCAGTGCTTTGCAATGTAAGATTAATGCAGGAAATCAGAAATGCAGAAAAATCTCCTTGGCTATTTGCTCCCGCTGGGATGTGGTCTTGTGGTTTCCAGAGAGCTCACAGCAGGTGAGCAAGGAGCATGTCTAAGCCCTGCTCCTTGGAAAGGCTTTAGCCACATCCATCTGTTGCAGCCCCCTTTCTATGGCCATTTCTGGACCCTCAGCTCAGCTGCCAACATATGGGATACCCACCTGCTCCCAGCAGAAAAGCACAGGAATCTGCCCTGACCCCCTGGACTGGGGAGGGCTCATTTAAAAGCCATTTTGCCCCAAGAACAACTTGCCTTCTCCAAACCCCAGCAACTGGCCCAAGATCCCCAAGGATTTTCCTGCTCTCACAATTCCCTCATGCTGGTGGCCACACTTTGCCCAAAGAAGCTGCAGTGTTGGTCCCCTTTTTTGAGCCAGACTAGCACTGGGCATCACCCTTATTTCAACACCTCCTTAACAGACATCTCTAGAAGGGGCAAAAAGAAGTCCTTCCATGTTTAACACTGATGATTTATGTCCCTATTTGTGTATTCTGGTTGTGTAAATCCATCAGTCTCCTGCAACTTTGTTGACACCCAAACACTGCAAGCCTGAGACTTGTCCATGTGTCTAAAGGGATGGAAGGACTTGGTGGGAAGAAAACCCCGGGCTGTCATGGATAGACACATCCCTGCATTCATTACCATCCTAATTAACATGGCTTCTAGAGGCTCCTCTGTGCTGCAGGTGACACACTCAGGTATCAAGGTACAGACTTGCCTTGAAGGAGTTTAAATTTTAATTAAAGCAGCTGGAAGGCAGGAAGAGACCTGGGCATGAGGATGACAATGCCTGCAGTCCCCAGAGCCAGCGGGGCCATCAGGCCCAGCTCTGTCATTAATATTTGCCTTCAGAAAGGTGCAGAGGAAATAAATGACGAAAGGTGTCTGTGGTTTCATTCAAAATGTTGACAGCTCCGTGCTCCTGACAGCCAGGGGCTGTGGGGAAAGGAACAGCCCTATTGGGATGAGTTCTGTGATTTTTCCCGCCAGATGAACAGCCCCAGTGACGCACAGGTTGGAAACGCAGCAGTGGGGCCCCGTCTCCCTCCTCCTCTGCAACATTCTGCCAGTGCAGAGCCCCTTTTCACATCCCACCCCACTGATGCTGGGCACCAGGCAGTGTCCTGAGCAAACCTCTTCGTGAACAAACCTCTCCTTGAGCATCACTTACTTTTCTATTTGCATTGCAAAGCAGATGTGGGTTCATTATCCATTTACTTTTATAACCTTTATCATTTAGGCACAAGAGTGCACAACTCCATAAAGCAGGGCAGGAAGAAGTAACAAAAAGCTAATTATCAGTTTATCTATTACTTTGCAAGATCAGGAAATACTGGAGGCTGCAAAGAGCAGCTGGTGGGGGCCGGGAGCCACCTTGGAGGTACCTGCACATCCCTCATCCCGAAACAATCCATCAATTGTCACGCTGAGCAGCCCATCTGGGAGGAAGAGAGCATAGGACTTTCTGCAGAGCACACAGCCCTTTTTGTGTACTCTGGCAAATAGCCCAAAAGATCAGTTCTGGGGATTTTCCCCCACCTCTGCCTTTACTGAGACTTTGCATATTCTTTTCCCTTGTCTGAGGTTGTTTTGGACCAGTTAATGTACTGTAACCCAGAGTGGGCTGGGTTATTTAGTCTGCAAGAAGCCCTTTACATTTATCCTTAAAACATAAACTTTACCAAAGATGCAATAACTAAATCAAATCACATGGGTAATTTTTTTTTTTTTTTTTTGTGGACGAGGCAGACAAACCCCCTGTGTCTCAGGGGTGCAGAAACAATCCAGAATCCAACCCAGAGCAACCCTCAGCCCTGCAAAGGAAGGGCTGCCTTGCTGGGCTTCCCAATCCAAGCTCCCAGCCCTTTCCCACCCATGATCGTGGTTTCAGCTCCTCTCACACAGAGTTTTTCACTCCCCTGTTAAATGTCTATCCCAGAATTCCAGTGCTTTTTACATGAAATAAAGCATCTGGTCTCCCTGGTTGCAGATACAGACTTCAAAATAGTCCCTTTGATTGTTCAAAAAGCCAAGGGTTTTCCAGAAATGCTGATTTAAAACTATTCCCTTGATTTTAAGTTGCCCCCAGGGGTACTGGGGCTGACTCAGGCTGGGTGGGCAGTGCCCAAACCTCAGGAACCTTAACAAAAAAAACCATAAAATAAAATCTCACAGCTCCCTTTAATGTAAAACAAAGTCTCTTGAGCTGAAAGAAGCATTTCCATCCCTGCAGGAAAACCCAGTCAACAGCGATCCCAGTCAAGGAGCCTCCTCTCTCACCCAAGCCAGCCCCAAAAAGAAAACCAAAATCCCTGAGTTTAAGGCAACTTCCTATATAAGGTCTCTTGGGAGGGAGGGGCTGTAGCCCTCAGCCCAAAAACCTGTGGGAGCTGGAGAGAAGGTTTAACTCCTTGCCTGCTGGAAGCTTTTCAGCTGTGAGGAATTGGGCTTGACATCTCTAAGCGACTGAAAACACACACACGTGTTTTCAGAGAGCCTTTCACAGAGCCTGTGAAAGTCTCCTGGAGAGAAATGTTCCCTCGTGTGAAACCTGGAATGGAAAGAAGCCTCAACACAAACTGAGGTATTAATTTAGTCCTGAGGGTAGGACAGGGCTGGGAAGTAGCTGTACCGCATCTCATGGCTGATGAATCCTGCGTGGATCAAGTGTTGTGGGGAAAAGGATCAAAAGGCTGAGGAGAAACGAGACAACTGCAAAAGAAAAGTCCTGGCAGCTCTGAAGAAAATCTGAAGAAGATCTTATTGCATTAAAATCTACTACAAGATGTGCCTGGGGTAGGAGGCAGCTCCTTCTGAAGCAGAGACTGTGCTCACCAGGCTCACTGGGGCTACAGGGGTGACCCTGGTACACGGCCAGAGGGCAAAGGTGATGTAAAGAGGCAGTGCACAGGCTTTGCTCTCACCTTCACACACACATGCACAGAGGTACTTGTGACTGTGCATGTGCACACACACACCTACACACACTGGGATGCTCAGAAGAAAAACCTCTGGTTGTTCTTCAGAGTTCTGCAGGAGAACACACGATTCTTGTGAAGTGCAAATTGTCCCCACGAAAATGTCCCTGGTGAGGCACTGCAGAAATGGAGATGGAACCACACACAGCAGCTCAACTCAGGCTGTGCCTGTGCTTTGATGTGCAGGGTCAGTGTCCTGCCAGCTCCAGGTGACACCATCCCCAGAACCCCTGAACTGACCATCACCTCACAGTGACCAGCACTGGGGCTTTTCCTTCACAACCCAGTTCGTGCACTTATCCAGGCCAGAATCCTACCAGATCACCTGGGCTCCCATCCAGCTTTAAGGCCCAGCACAACCCTTGGACCAAAATACTTAAGTGCTCTGCAAGTATATTCAAGTAAAGAAGCAAAATACCATTGAGTAGGGAAAATGTGAGTCATTTACCAGCCTAAATCATGATCTGAGAATAAGTTCTTGGTTTATCAAATTCCTGTTTTCATATCACACTGCTGCCTACTTCCTATCCTGTACCAAAACTCAGGTTGTCTCCCCGTCCTGTTGAGCACACACATCACTCTCTGCACGGACCAGAGCTAAAACTCAAGAGGGGTTTAGATTTGGAAGTAAATACATGTCATTATTTATTTTGGAACAGTAGAAACAGTGCAGCCAAAGAACAAGCCTCCTGCCTATGTATGATGAGAAATTTCAGCTTCCCACCAAGCCAGGGTACAGATATTTTCTGTGACCTCATCAAGACATTCTTTTCCTGGGATTTTGGGCTCTGAGTGAGCAATGTAGAGCAATATCTCCCAACCTCCTGTGTGGTAAACAGGGGAAGAGTTCAATGTCTTATTTTCTTCTCCCTGTAACACTCACCAACCCCAACACTGGACAGATGAGACTCAGAAGAGAGCAGGGGATTAGCTGAAATGTCATCTGAGAAAAGGTCTCAGTCAGACAGTAAGGAAAAGCACAGGAGTATCTCCATGTGTGTGGATGGTGCTCGCTGGGATGGGAGTGAGGGCTTAATGCCACGTGCTGAAGGAATTGGGCAAATGGGGTTCACGTGAGAGAACACCCGACCAATCTGTCATGCGGGAGAGAAAAATAGGTCTTGGGCCATGGAAAACTCTGTGCTGAGCAAACAGTCACATAATCCCAGACCTGAACATTTTGTGATGAGAAAACGAGGAGAACAGCAAATGTGTCACCCAAACCACCACTGGCCACTTTTTGGTCCATCTGCACCAGGGAGAGGTAGTGAGAGCAGGGAGGGGACATCAGTGCTCTACACCGGCATTTTTGGAGGAAAAGAAAGCATCACTTCCAAGTGGACTCTGCAGGTCTGAGCCAAAGCTGTTCTTGGCCACTTCTTACCCGCATTGACTGCAGCAACAGCACAGAGGGCAGCCTGGGGGTCGCAGCCTGGGGGTCACAGCCTGGGGATCACAGCCCGAGAGGTCACAGCCCCTCCATCTCTGACCAGTGCTGGGGCAGAGGGGACCCCTGAGGACAGGGTTGTGGGCCTTGCTCTTCATTTCCCCTCTGCTGAGGCAGTGTAGGCACGTTGTGCCCACACTCCAGAGCTCACACAGCACCCACGGCCACACGGCGTGTGCTCTGCCACACGTTTCCTTAATTTTGAGCCTCCTCAGTGCAGAGAACGAAGTTCCTGGGCAGGGCTCAGGCCTGAGCTTTATGTCCTGGGAGTATTGCATGGAAACAAGGCTCTCCATTGCTCCCCACTGCCTGGTAAACAACATTAATCTCACCCCTCCTTGCACGGGGAGTGACTCGGCTGCTCAGAGAGGGGAGAGTTCAGCGGCAGCAATATCGAGTTACTGGTGGGACGAAGCAGACAAAGTAGACAAAATTAACCCCAATTACACCAACTATTTCAGCAGGTCCAGGCAAGGGCACAGCCAATCCTCACCTCCTCTTCCGGCTCGCCGCTTCCAAGGGGCTGATACTTCTTCACGAAGTGGAGAAATGACCTTTTCTGGAAGAGTTTGGTGAAAATCCCTTCTCCCATCTCCTCTGCGCCGCAGTGGCGAGTGCCCCAGGGCCACCGGGCTGCGGCCACTGGCTGCTGGAAGTGCTGGCTCCAATTCCCCTGCGAGCTCGGGGCTGGGGTGACCGGCAGGGAGAGGCACCTTTACCTGCCGCCAAGTCACGCCTTCGGCCGGGGGAGGCTGCACACCCTCTGCACACCCTCAGAGCAGTGGCAGGGTGCTGCCTATAAAACCCTGCCGGGCTGCCTTTGACGCCGTGCCTGGGACACGAGCGAGCTCGATGTGTTGAGTGTGTGTGACAGCACCTGAAGAGCAGGTTGAGGTTTTTTCCCTCCGCCCTCTGGAAGATTGTTGCGGGAGGAGCGTCGGCGGTGCCACATCCCGGGCAGCAGATAGGGAAAGGTGTTTTGCCAAGGCTGCTGCGTGCAGAGGCGGGACAGGTTACACACACTGCCCAGCCTGTTTGTAAACTTCCAGGCTGGGGTAATCCTCCTTAGGAAACGCTCCAGTCAGCAGAAGGCAGGTATTTGTAAGTATTTGCATCAGGGACAGGGCATGAATGTGTGATGTGGGAATTTGTGATGATCGTTTATAAAACCCCAGTGTTTCATTTGTGCTTTCACGGTGGATCGCAACGTGCAGCTAAAGCTGGACTTCAGTGTCGGGAGCTGGACTTTGATGATTCCTATGGGTCCTTCCCAACTCAGAATAGTCTACGGTTCTATCATTCCATGACTGATAAAGTTCACCAGTTGCATCATTTCCAAAGATTTATGCCTGCCTGTCAGGGAACATCATGCTCTGGTTGGTACCATGAGAGCTACATCCTCCCCCAGGCATCATGACTGTGGGATTCACACTTAAATTGTCTCTGAGGTGTAAACCATGAGGTTGAGACGCTCCTTTGACAGTAAAAACTGCACCAAGGGAATAGATGTCATTCCCAGCAGGAGAAAAATAGATGTGCAGTTTCCTGCAGGAGAATAGTTTTCTCCGAGGAGATCCAAGTGACAGCTTCGCAGCTCTGGAGCAGGCGGTGACCCCTGGACCATGATGAGGCTGTCATCTGTGTGACAGCCCCCGGTACCCAAAACCTGGCCAACTTCCACCAAACCGGTGTTTTCCCCTGGAGAACTTCAGCGTTGCTTATTTGCATCTCCCAGCTCCAGCAAAAGCTGATGAGCCCCGTGGGACACTCCCCTGACAATGCAGCTACAGAGAGCAACCCCTGTGGAGGGATGGGCTTCTTCCCAGACTGAGGAGAAAACAAAGGGATTGGGAAACACCCTGCAAAGAGCCGCGTTCTCGGAAAACGCAGCTGGTGCTTCCCAACTCCCTCGGGTCCCGGTTGAGCAACGCTTTCGTAAGGATTCGAGCTGGATGCGTCAGGCAGATGAAGGAAGTTCCTGCATCCTCTCAACAGCCCTCCTTCCCATGGGAAAGGACCCGGGGATAATGGTGGGCTCTGATTTTTGGGAATCTCACATCCAGGCCCTGCCCAGGGTTTAGGAAAGGTGGTTAGTCAGGACTTGGAGCAGCCCAGGGGTACACAGGGATTTGGATGTTATGGAAATGTAAGGGAATTAGGAGGTGAAACCCCGCTGAGCTCATTTATGCTTTCACACTGGTCCCCCCTTCTGCAGCTGTTGCAAGGGCCTGGAGCATGGCCAGCTGGGCCTGCTGTGCTCCTGACAAGGCACAGCAGCACTGCCTGCCAGGGAACAGCTTCCACTTCTCATCCCAGTGCATTTGCAGGAGCCACAGCTTTGGGATCACTCCAAATCCTCGTGTCTCTGTTAGAAAAGTGATGAAAAACATCTCCCCCTTTTATAGGTAGGTAGAAAAAAACCTTTCTCTTTGGTTTAGATCTTGCTTTTCTCATCCAAAAGCCTCACCCATCATCCCTGAAGCTGCTGCCCACGAGGAGCCTGGACATCCTGGGGCTCTGCTGTGCTCGGTGAGTCCGTGCCCTGAGCAGCCCCAGTGTGGCTCTCATTAGCCAAGTGCTGCTGACACTGTTGCTGTCTGAGCATCAGCCTGATGTGCTTTCCTTATTTAACTTCTTTTCCTTGGCAAAAAAATGGCTGCTTGTGGACACAAGCACAAAATCCAGAATCCCCATAAGGTGGACACAGCCCAGGTGCCACACCCTGGGTTAGGGAAGGGGAGCGATGCAGTGAGTGGTATAACAGAAATACCAAAACAAGCAGGGCATGGAAAAGGAGAAAATTGAGTTGATGAGCATCATAATGCACCACAATCATCAGTGCAGGGTGGTTTGTTACCCAGCAGACTGGCAGCTTTTTGGGCTCAGGGCCACGGCCCTCTCTGTCATCTTTATGTTCCTTCGGTTCTGTAATGTGAAATTCCATTTCAGCACCAGTGAAATGGAATAAATGCAGAAAGAAAATGTTGCTCTTGCTGTTTGCCACTCCGTGAAATTGCTGAATGGGCTCAAGTGTAATTTTCTGGCTGCTTTTGATTTTTGCCTGTTAAGAAATCTAATGAAAAATTCATGTATTTTGCTATGTCATGGCTCAGAAAATACTGGGAATAAACTGAATCAAGACTATAATGTAAAGAAAACAACACTTATACAAGTTCTATTTCTTCACTCTGGTATGAGACATCATTTTCACACTATAAAAGCATTACACGCAGCCCAACGACAGTGCCCTTATAGTAGTTCCTATTTATTGGATAATAAAGCTCCAGTTCTTATTTGGGAAGCCTTTTTATTTTTTTTTTCTTTTAAATACAAAATATTTGTTATGAAGACACACAGAGCAAAGGAGCTGTGCTCAGATTCCCTGAGACCAAAAGGATGCTGTTTGTGAGGTCAAGCTGCTGCTTCCAGTTCAAAACTCCTTCACCTGCTTCCCTGCCTGAACAAGAGCTTGTCACACTCTTGTTCCTCTTGTGCCACCTTGAGGGAAAAAATCTCTGCTGCATGGGTGGAATTGAGCTTGCTGCTACCCAAAAAAATTCAAGTACTTAGCCTTCAGGTTGGGATTTTTCCAGGCCCCTGGGCAGAACATCCCCTGCTCCTGGTTATAAATGCAGAGAACAGAGTTTTGGGCCATGGTTCCTTTCCATCTTGTCAGTGCTGCTGATAAAGGCTGAGGGAAATCCTTAGGTCTGTCCCTAGGTGTGGAATGAGGAAGGAAGAATTTAATTAAAGCTCTTGGTTTCTTTTTGCACAGTCTCCACTGCTTAAACTGGGACACTCACCTGGTGGGTGGCTCAGACTGGGTGAACTGAGCCCCAGCATCCACATTCTCCATCTGGGACACGCTCTAAAGGCCTTTTTTTTGTATGGCTTCTCCTGTGGTTCTTGCTGTTTTGTCTGCGTAGAATGGTAAGAAGAAGGAGAAAAGAATGGGAAGAATAGGATTTACCTCTGCAGACTCACCAGCAAAAAGTGGGTTTTATTGTCTACCTTTAAAGGATCCTAAATGATGCTGTAAATCCTTTTGCCACAGATAGACAACCAGTGCTCACTGGGCCCCAACTTCAGAGAGAAATTCAGCCTGTGTAGGCACTGTGAGGTGGGAGAAGAAAATAACCCCCTGTATGAATAAATCCCTCCTGTGTAACATCACTCTCCAAAGACTCTTTCATGAGTTGTCTTCACCTCATGGGCTTCTTCACTGCTCATCAAGCCACGGAACAGCTTCCTGAAGGTAACCAGAACACTCCTGCACCACAGAGCTTCATGGAGCCCTAAACCAGGCAGTCAGAAATAGAGCAATTTTTTATGTTATTCTGATTATTATGGTTGTAATTCTAGACTTCTTGAAGATCTATTATGTTGATCCTTCTGTTGATTCCAGTTGTTGGTCTTGGATGCACCGACAGCACTTCAGTGTCAGCTTCAGGTGCTGCCTTAGCTCACATTGTGCTTTTTTCCACAAGGACCATTACCCAGCTACAGCAACAGGAACTATATTTTCTTGCATTGACGTGGAAACAAGCTGAAATTAAAACACAATTTTGTGGTGTTCACCGAATAGATCCTTTTCTTGAAAGCCGAGGTACTTGGTCCATGTCACACTTGCAGGAGACAGGAGTTACGTACACACACCCTGTACAACCTTCTAAAAAGTCTCTGTGAGAACTGCCACGAAAAATCCAATTGATCCCAACTTCCCTGACACAGTGAAGAGGTACCCTGACACCTACTGCTGGCTGGCATCTTTTCAACCCCTCCCAAACACCTTTCCACAGCACTGACTCCCTGCTATCCCTCCATGGCTAAATTCCAGGCAGTTTCTCTCCCCGATATGGTTTCAGGGCAGAAGGGAGGCAATGCAGAAGAACTCCTACCCACTCCTGACAAGCAGGTTGAGCAAGGCCAGTGTGGGTGGGGCGGGTGGGATGGTGGAGTCTTGCCTGCTCCTTGGAAACGCAGAGCTCAGCAGCCCAACCTCTCTCCTCTGCCAGCTCTGTGTCCTGCAGTGGGCACAGCCCAGCACTGCCCTTCAGCTTGGTTTGCTTTTCCACCCTTCCAGCGAGCCTTGGCCTCCTGCAAAGCTGCCTGAGGAGCTGCTTGTGCAGCCCAAACCACCTGAGCTGGCAACTGAAACCCAGCCAGCAGCGACCAAGAGCACTGAACCAACAAGGACAGTGCCTGATCAGACAAAAGGGTCACCTTCTCCTTGGGGCATCATCTCCAGCACCTGCTATCTGAGCCTCCCCCAACAACTAAAATATAGAAGATTCGTCCATTTTTTCATAATTTGAAGCTCAGTGTATGCCAAGAAGACACAAGTGAAACCAGGCAGGGTTGAAAAATAGGCTGGTCGTTTTTTATTGAGCACCGAAGCGGCAGAGCCTGAACACGTCTGAGCACGGGGGGCACAGACCGGGGAGGAGCTGCCTGGGGCTACCCAGATCCCCGAGGATCAGGGGGGCCATGGGCATTGCTAGCACACAGTGACACCTGGGGAGTTTATTATAGCACCAAACATGCTGTAAAGTGTACATGGAAACGTTAAAACCGACCTACAACAGTGACTTCCTACTGTGCTGCACCAGACTGATTTAACTGCTGTTAAAACATTTGTCTTTGGAGAGAAGACAAGCTGAGGACAACACACTTGGTCTGTGTTTTCATTTCAATGTGTGATGGATGTCAGTGTTGAAAACACAGCACTTGGACAAGTTTCTTCTGTGGCTTTTGTTGCTGAGCTTGGCAATTAATAACTTGAATCAATATAAAAAAACCCCTCAAGAGTTGTAGCACCATGAGGAAGGGTGATGGCTTTGATAACACCCAGTAAACAGAAATTCACCACCAAATTATTGATTTGTCAATTTTCTTTTTTAAAAATTCCTTTCGCAAGCAGAAAATACCTGCACCATCCCACCCAGGTGGTCAGGTATGAGCTTCTGCAGCTACAAAAATCCAGACACTGAAGTGACTGTGTCCACTCAAATTAAGTGTATTTTTTACTGCTTTGAAAGATTAGGCTGAGATTTGAAATTTTAATCTTTGAAATTTGCTAATGCTCAACACAGGTTTTTTTCAACTAGATCCTCACAAGGTTTTAGACACTGCATTTTTTTAGCTTAAAATAGAACAATTTGGTATTTACTCTTTGGGGCTTAGCAGTGATCACTGAAGGGCTTTGCCCTTTTAGTCAGAATTTGATTTTTTCTGAAAAAACGCTGAACAAAATCAATCCATTTCACTGAGCAACACTGAGGAGCAAGGCTGCAGTGAGATAATAGCAAGTTTCTGGTCTAAATTGAGGTTGGAACTATAAAATGTGGATGGGGCCCTGAGCAACCTGATGTAGTGGGTGGCATCCCTGTCCACGGCAGGGGGAGGGAACTAAATGAGCTTTAAGCTCCCTCCCAACCCAAATCATTCCATAATTCTATAGTTCTGTGACTGCTCTCTTTGAGCAGGAATTAAGATATACATGAAGTTGTATTTGATAAAATTCTAGAAATACCTCTGTCTGAATATTGTGTTGCATTTCATATCAAACACCTTAAAAAATGGCTCGAAGGAGTGAATGCAGATCAACAAATGAGGATATTTAGGAAAATATGGAACCCTTCAGCTGTTCCTGTGCTCTGTAAAGCACTAAGGGCTGTGCCTGTTTATGATAGGAAACAGAAGAGCAGTTTGGCATCTTCCATCTCTCCAGCTGCAAATGTTACATGCAAAGTGTTTTATAGGCATCTTGGCTTTGGCTTAAACTGCTTTGTGAGTAGAAAAAAAAACAACACAAAAAACCTCCTGTATTTTGTGAGTGGAAGCAGGCCCTTGCATTTGTGATTTGGGTATTTATATACACTGCTACTACTCTGCAAATCAAAATGCTAATTTCATGCACGCAGATGGGGACATGCAATAAAACAGGGAGTCAACGTGGTTTCTTCTGCCCAGCAATTCTGGCAGATTTGTCACAATAAATGCAAATGTCCCTTCAGAACTGCCACAGAACAGGAAAACGTTAATAGAAAATGTGTTTTCCATTCTGTAGGGTTAGACAGCTAAAAGGAGCTGTGAGGCCCAAATACAAATAACTTGATCTTAAGGATTTGTGGAAGTCAACATAAAGGTACAGGACTTCTAAGGAGCAGTGGCCCATCTGCCAGACAATCCTTTTCATCACACAAATTTATCCTGTATTTGCTTTTCTAGTGTATTCAATAAATAATCCAGACTCCAGCCCTTTTGCTGAGGTTTTGCAGGTACAAAACCACAGATTTTGTGAGTATTATCTGTGCTGGCTAAAGCCAGCAACCTAAAAAGGCTGGCACACACATGTGGCTGCTTAGACATTGTAGAAAAAAATCTGTTCCATTATTAGCTCTTGATCTGCAGCTTACCAGACTGAGAAGCTAAAGGAAGGCAACTTAAAAAAAAAAAAAAAAATTATAAAACTGTTTTTGCTCCTGGCTCAGACTTCCTCAAATTCTTAAGACTTCAGGTTTAGGCTTGTAGAGTGGATGTCAAACCCGGTAAAACCTAGATATAAATAGGAAAAGAAGAAACTTGCAGGTTTCTCTGAATTTTAAGCTTATAGAAAGGCTTTTTTAAAGTAGTTGCTGAAGATAGGCAGGCACTGGATTTGATCCAGAGAGCCTCCTTAGTCTTACCTATTTTAATGCAACTTAGATATGATATTTCGGTAAAAATCTGATGTCACTTCATTGTTTTAAAATTGAGGTTTTTTGTTCACGGTCGTGAAATCCGAATTGGTGACACCACAAGCACGTAAAGGGCAAGCTCTGCGCCAGCAGCCTGACAGTGGCACTGTGGCTCACAGGGATCCCTTGGAGGCATTTGCATTCCATTTGTAGCAGGGGAGCTGATAAACAGGGTGGTTTCCCTCAGAGGATCACATTTCTCCCCCTCCTGATAGGTTAAAATTTAGACTCATCCTGTTCCTTGAAGCCTTTTAGGGGTGATGGGCAGATGTGCTCGTGGAGATTTGGGACCAGAGTTGTCCTTCCGAAATAGAAAACTGCTGGGTAAAGCATTCCTTGACAGAGAGGTCCAGCTGGGTGAAAATCAAACAAAAAGAAAAAAAAAAGAAGAAGAGGAATTAAAATATTTATCCATCCTGGGATGTTTGCACAGAACTTGTCCTTAAGTAGCTGAGTAATCCTAACAGCCAGCCTGGCTGGGTACAGAGGGACACACTGGGTTGCTTTGTTTTCAGAACTCCCAGTTAAGCTCAAGTTAGTTCTAAAGTGAAGCTGAGAGTGTTTAGAAAACCCATCTTGGGGCAGAACCTTTGGTATAATAAGTATTTTCATTCTTGCCTAATTCAAGCCTGGTGAGATGGTTGGAATTTCTGCTGTTGGCTTGGCTCTGGCCAGACAAACGTGCCTTTGCTCACGTGAGTGGGTCACAACTGCTCAACACAACTGCTCACACACATAAAACTACCCCTCAAAATCACCCATGTGCTGAAGTATTGGCAAGACTGACCCTCACTGGACTCAGTCCAGAATAAACTGTTTTTTGATTTGTCTTGCAGGAGCGGTTACACCTGTGTTAGAAGAAGCCCTTAAACAGAAAGTTTAAAGTCTTAAGGCCCACACTTTGCAGCATTTATTTTTCATCCTGAAAATCACTCCATCCTCTAAACACCCACAAGGCAAAGGTTCTTCCAAGAAATGGGGTGCCTCTTGTGAAATGGGAATGTTTCACGGAGCTGAGATATGCACCTTTACAGAGTTTTAAGGTGCTGAACTTCCACCAGCCTTTTGATGAGAGGTGATTTCACCCTCAAACAACCATTTCTTTAAATAATTTTGTACCAAGCACCAACTATTTCCACTCAGCTCCCCCTTTATTCACAGGGCACTTACCCAGGCACACCTTGGATTAGCCCAAATGCTTCTGCTGGTTTTTCACATAGCCAACCACGTTGTTGGAATTGCTCCCTGTAAAGCAAATACCAGCAAAATAAGATTTTAAGTTAGTCTGTGTCAAATGTTTCCTCAAGGTCCTCTCAGCAATACAGTTCCACTGGTCTCATTATTTAGCAGCTCTGGAGAGCTGTGACTGCCCACACTGGAATAGAGGAAGGGAAATCCTTCCCTGGTTTTATCATCCTAACTGGCCAAATGTGGCTGTTTGTAAATCTCATCATATCAAGGGTGTTCTCTAGTTATACCTGAATGTCACTTCCAATCTGAGGTGACTGTCCCCCCTCTATATCCAAGAGTCAGCAGAAACCAGGAGCTTTGAAGCCATGAGGAAAGAGATCATCTGGAAGGTGCTCCTGCTTTCTTTGAGACACAGATCTATCAATTGGTGACAGGGACCTGGCACCCCTTCTGGCTGCAGATAACACCGAGGGACTGATTCACTGAGCTCCAATCTCGTCTTATCACATACCACAATACAGGACACTGGCTAAAGACCTTGTTTTTGACAAGAGTTCTGTGTTCAGCTGCACAAAATCCTGGGCCATGAGCAAAGCTCCAAAAATATACTTAAAAATAACAAAAGGTTATTGGACAGCTTGCCTCCCACCCCCTGGGTGGGAAGCCCTGGCAAAAGGCTGTACCATTTATCACATTCTGTCACAGCTGGAGATCCTCATTCCCCAGAATCCACGCCTTGGTCCCTGCAGATCTTAAAATAAGATCTTCTGAGCAAGGCATAGAGAGTTGAGGCTAAAGAATCTCTTTTTGCTACGTGCAAACCTTCATCTCATAAACAGCAGATTCCTTGTAAGCATTTCAAGAATGATAAAGCTTTATAATAGCAAACACTTCACGCCAGCAGCTTACCAAAATATTCCTTGTAATACTTATGCCTCAGGTTGTGTCCATCTGAAAAAGAAGGTACATAATGAGAATATACCCAGTCAGGCTTCATTCTGTGTGTTAAACTCTGGCCTTTTGTGCACAGCATAGAGAAGCTGTAGCTATGGAAATAATAACCTCACAATGAGGACAATAGAAAGTCTCTGTAACTGGAGTAGTGTGGGCTGCTATAAACTCTTACAAAATTATTTGGATTGTTGAGCTATGTGGACACAACTCACTTGCCACAGGAGTGGGTATTGCTGGCCACTTGCATGTCGTAATATTTTTTGTAGCTACCAGGCAAGGAATCACAGGCTTTCCCCAAAGAAATAAAATTTGGGTAACATTCCAGGCCATGTTTCTGTATTTTACATAATTCAAGTTCCAGCTAGGTTGTTCTGTTTGCCATTTGTAAAAATTTTTAAGCTCTTAGAAATCCTTCATGTCTATGACACCTTTGGTTCTACATTATATTGGTTACAGAGGATGTTATTAAAGGAGAAGTTACAAAAGAGATGATCAAAACTCTTGGTCTGTTATGGAATCAGCTCAGAGATCTGATTTGATGCTTCCCCTGTTTTTGCAGTGACCAAATGGCAAAACTGGTGCCTCAAGTGTTTACACTGAGGTGACTTGTAGACATTGCAGACACACATATCCTACTCTTACACATATCCAGACACATTTTGAGCTTTTCTGAAAAAACCCTTGGCCTATGTAAGTTCCTTTATTGTGCAAATATATCAGCAGAATAAAGGGAATAACGGTTTGGATGCAGAAAGAAAAATCAGAAATCCAAACTGCAATTTGAAACTCATATTTCTGACTTAAGTGTGCAGTAATGTATAAATATGTCTCTTTTTTGTGCTGTGCAGTAGTGGCACATGCAGATCACCACTTGCTCTGCTGACACAATGCCAGAGGACACTGGTGTCCTGGTGTCCTGGTCCATTCCTTTCTTGTTCTGTCTCACAAACATCAGTGTGCACTGACCAGAGGGAGGGAGATTTCCAGCCCACTGACCTGGGTTTCCACGGAGTTTGATGCACTGGCCCCTGTTTGGGATGCCCTCGGCCGTGTTGCCCGGGTTGATGATGTGGCACTCGTAGCCCGTGGGGCAGTGCAGGGGCTCATCCCCATCCTCGGTGGTGCTGCAGGCCTCGGCTGCAAGAGAAGCCTGCAGGTCACAAACCGGGGCTTTAACACCCACGGGGAACCAAAATCTGACAACACAGCCCCTCCTCCTGCACCTCCTGCCAGGCAGGACCTCAGACTCCTTCCATGTCAGAGTACCACGGAGATGACACCTCCAAGGAATCCTGTCAGGGCAGGTGATCCAGTTCACAGCTTACACCAAAGCTGACTACACGTCATCCCGACACAGGGAGTGCAGGTCAGCCCCATTACCTGCGACAACACCCTCCCACAGCCTGTTGGGCAGGGTCTGTCTGAGGCTGGAGGGTGCTGGAGACCACCCAGCACTGCCCACCCTGCTCCCACTCATGAGTGATCCCTCAATGCAGCCATTCCCTCCAAGCAGGGATAAGTCTGTTCTGGCCAGGGTTTGGGCTGGGAGAGGGATTAGGAAAACGTGCCCGGGAAGCTGGCAGTGTGCTGCTCTGCTCTGTGCTCCACACCCAGTAGCTGGGGAACCTAAACCTCACGTGTGACTCATGAGGTGAGGCAGTGCCACCCCCTGTCCCAAACACAGGCTTTAATCGCCCTGACCCTGGATATCCAGCAAGTGCAGAGCAGAATGGGAAACTAAAGCACGGCCCAGGCAGTGTTTGTGGCCATTAAATGTACAGACCATGCAGGGACACTCCACCCTTTCATTTGCAGGATTTTAATTTCAAGGGCCTCTGCTGTAATTCTCATGCCATGACTGATGGCTCTTATTTCCCTAATTACTCCCTGAAGCTGAGATGAAGGTGTTAAGATAAGAACAAATAATATAAGCATGACAAGGATGGATGAGGAGGAACCTATTTTGTCTTATTTCTAGCAGTGCAGCTCCAATGAGCTGGAGGCAGAATTTTCTCTTCAAGAACTTGGAGTTTCCGTAATAGATGAGAGTCGAGGCTCAGTGAGCCTGATACCATCTGGGTAAGACCAAAGAGGGTAATTTATTGGCACTACCTGTGTCTGACTAAAGCTGATCAAAAGCTGGAATAGCTTTTTCATGAAAAAATCAGGAATTTCAGGTATTCATACATATGGGAATGTCTCACAGAAGAAAATTTCTCTTCCCACCATCGCGCTCTTTGTTTCAATTTGAGGCATTGAAAAAATATTAATTAAAAGACATTTCCCTGTGGAATTAAACTTAGAAGCCCCATCTAATTAGCAGTCCCCAAGCTTGGATGCTCCAGCTCCGTGTCATCTTGATGCAACTCCACAGCAGTTTGCCAGGGCTCCTGTCCAAAGCAGCCTCCAGATCCAGGAGCCCCAGCCCCGGCCCAAGGCATCTGTGTGATGAGGCCACTCTGGATTAAAGGATCTCCTAATCCAAGTCCACCCACGGTCTATCAGGAAGCTGACAGAAAATCTGTGTATGATGACAAAGCCTTTTTCTAAAAGGAAGATATATTTCTGATTATTTGAAGAATGGGTACAAGTCTGCTTCCCTGGAGCACTCCTAGTGCTCTGCTGGATAATCCATATCCATAAAAAGCATTTATTTACTGCACCAGAAACCAGCCTCCAGCACCACACAGTGCTATTCCTATGGAAAATCCAGACAAATTCCAGCAGCTCCAGCAGATCTGCATCCCTGGAAAGCCCCATTCATGAGGAATATCTTATCCTGTGCCTTTGTATAATTACTGATATCGCAGAGAAGACAATGAAACGTACTATACCTTGTAAGACTTCCTCTGGGCCATCCAAAAGCCACCCATTTCCTCCCAGCCAGCGGGGTTTGGGCTGCACCAACCAGTCTAAGACTGTGGAAGACAGAAACAAGAAACCACAGAGTCAAGATGGAGTAGCTATGGGGCACAGGGTTATGGAAAAGTCATGGATTTCCTCTAAGGGCCTGTGAAGAAGCTGCCAGGCTCCTGTAGGATGAATTGGATTTTGACTCATATTCATGCCCTTGTTGTCCCAGTGGCAAGAGACACAAGGATGTTATCCAGTGGCATGAGAGCCTGGTGTCATGAAGGCTAAAGCAGCTGTTGCTTCCCATCCTCCATTCCCATGGCAAGGGGAATGATGAGATGGCTGCCTCGCTGCTGTGAGCACTAATTCAGATTGGCATTCCTTATTTTCCTGAATAGAATCACGGGATTAGCTAGGTTGGAAAAGACCTCTGAGATCATTGAGTCCACCCTTTGACCCAACACCACCTTGTCAGTCAGACTATGGCAGTAAGTACCACGTCCAGTCTCTTCTTAAGTACTTCCAGGGCTGGTGATTCCACCATATCCCTGGACAGCCCATTCCCAGAATACAGAAACCACAGAACCATAGGATTGTTTGGGTTGGAAAGGACCTTAAAGATCATCTCATTCCAATCCCCTGCCATGGGCACGGACACATCCCACTAGACCAGCTTGCTCCAAGCCCCATCCAACCTGGACTCGAACACTCTCCAGCTCTCCAAAACCTTCTGCCCATTGAAATCCCCGACGAGCAACATTCAGCCGCGCTTTCAGAAACCTCGCGCTGCGGTCGCGCCGAGGAGCTGCACCAAGACCTTGCCTAACACAGATTTTTAAGGCAACCAGGGCACCAAAACCTTGCCTAACACAGATTTTTAAGGCAACCAGGGCGCCACCCCCTACCTGGTGGGGGCTGCACGGACTCCAGGCAGGCGTAGATGCAGCCGTTGTAGCAGCAGCGCTTGTGGCGCTCGCACTCGGAGTCGGAGCGGCAGCTCGGCACCTCGCAGGCGCGCTCGGGGAGGCTCTGCGGCGGCGGGGGGCAGCGGTCGTTCTTCTGCTGGTGGGAGCTGTGAGAATGAAGAGGGTACTCATAATCCTTGCAAAGAGAAGAAAAGGAAATCAGGTTCGGCGTAAGGGCGGGCACCAAACATCCCGGCCAGCTGTGAGGCCTAAAAGCCGGAAAATAAAAGCTCTCCCAGGCTATTTTTGAGCATTAGAAAGCAAAAAGCACTCGTTTGTTATGGCAGGAATGTTTTTCAAAGTGTGCTTGCTGAACTACACAGGTGCTACACTGTCATCTAATTACAATATTTGGGCATTACCTCACCTGTTACACCCACTTCCAAAACCGTCCATCCCATCATCCCACCCTCAGACACGCCTCCTGAATTTGAATCAGTGGTCCCAAGGACCCCTTATCTTCATCTTCCTCATCTTGTTCCTTGGTTTTTGGCACAGTATCATGCCTCCTGGAACGGTTTCAAGGCTTCTAAGTAGCTTTAGACTGGTTATATTGGGTGTTATGTTTGTTTCTCAGTACATTTTACAGGTAGAAAACTCTTCACCTCATTAAAACCCCTTGTTTGCTGAAATTCTTAACAAAGAATGCCCAAACAGCACTTCTAGAAATCCTGCATAAAGGTGCTTAGCAAGCTAAAAGTACTAACAAGCTATACTAAAATCTTATATAATATAGATTTTAAGGCATCTGCTGAAGAACAGGGAAGATTTTCAAAGTGTTTTTTCAAGTATTCACTAGAGAGGGGAATTAATTATTTGGCTCCTCCAGCTGTCTCCAGCACTCTGCTTTGGAAACACCAAACCACTATTGTGTGGAACTCCTTTTGTAACTGAGATCATTGCAATGAAAATTAGAAGGTTAAAAAGAAATTCTTAAAAGCTTTTTATACTTGTCTGGGAAACAGAAAGAAAGACTCCAGGCATCCTCATGGTGAGGACACAAAACACTCCGATAGCAAAGCAGTGGAAGAGATGGCACTGAATTGTTTTGGGGTTATGTCCACAAATGGGACATGGAACAAATGTCCCTGGTAGCACCTGTGTCCTCAGTGGGCTCATTCTACCTTCATCACCTTCTTCTGGACCAGAATTGAGAGGGTAGCCTTTCAAGTTTATCTGCTGTGGGACTCTGGCTTGTTAAATCAGAGACCATTTCTAAAACGTGAGATGCTGCAGGGGTGAGGCTTAATCCCAAAGAAAATGAGGCTGTGTAGGGCTACAGCAGAAAGGAACTGAGCTGCTCATTGCACACCAAAGGGACAAGGGAGATTTAAAGTGGATTAACAGACATAGTTTTTTACCAGAAACATTTACAAGAAGCACCATTCAAATATTATTCACACCGGTGGCATTTTAGCAAGGAGCCAAGTCCTTCTGATGGAGAAGTGAATCACTCCAGCCCACTCCTTTCTCACCTGTGGCTCAATCTCTGGGCTCGAGCTCAGCCCCCCAGGGCAACACTAAGTACTCAGGGCTACCAGATTTATTAACAACCATTAATAAGCACTAATAAAATGAAAATGTGGTTTCTGGATTTGCACCTTTGAAAGAGATCAGCATCAAGCCAGAGGCACAAAGTGAGCACTGCCATGCCTTCATGAGCAGGTTGTGAGTTTAAGATTTATATATATATATATATACATACATATATATATATATACTTGGCCTAATCACTGTTATGTTAAGAAATTAGTTATGAGCAACTGGGGTTGTTATTCCAATAAACGAAGTGGTGCAACTGTCCCTGAGGTTTCTCTAGGAAATTTCACCATCAGGCTATGGAGAAATCTGAGGTTAAACTAACACCCCTCTGTATTTACTTGCTGCTTCATCCTCAGTGCTGAAACCTCCCAACGGCATCTTTGGAGCACTTGTGCCTTTGCAAAATAGCATGTTCCCAAATGTATTCTCCAAAAAACTGCCTTAGGAGGGGCCCCAGCAGGCCTGGGGACTGACCTGGTCCACACGGGCTCTGCTGTGTGTCCAAGCAGACTGTGAGACAGACCTGTAAGATTATCAAGTCCAACTGTTTCCATTCAGTCAACAAGAAACTGCTCAAAAGCCCTTCTGAGAGGTCCTTTTCCCTGGAACTGATAGGCTGTTTGAACCACAAAATAGATTTGAAAATAGAAGATTTCCTAATTTTGATGGTGTTTTCCATGCTGAAGGTGCAAGCTCTCACATTATTCCATTTCTCCAAAGCTGCAAACACTCCTGCTCTGAAATAACATGTTTTTGAATTGAAGATCCTGAAAATGCATCTTTTTTTTCTTGGTGTTGTTGGATTTTGAACAGAGTAAATGCTCAAATCGAGTGTAATTTTGGGATATAAGACAACATTTAACAGTAAATCTGTGCATTTCCAAACACGGAACAGGCCTCTGTGTTGGAGGGACTGTTCATCCTGGAAGGTCACAGTTTACTATTCTACTTTAAAGGTCAGCTGCAGATGGAAATCTGGCCAAAATAATACTGGCAAATAATGGACATATGAAAAAAAACCCTCAAACAATTACTGCAGTTGGTTCACAGATGATTCAGAAACCAAGAAGCCAAAATTGCAATGAACAGCTGGCTCCATGAATGAAATTTCCGTTCGGGAACAATATAACAGCTTCAGCCAAATAACTTTGGACCTCATGACCTCCCTGCCCATTTTCTCTGGTCACCTATTGCTCAGAACCCACTTCTTTAAAAACCTCATGGCCAAAAGAATATTTTGCACATCGGATCTAATAAAAACAGTGCCCCTGGTTTATGTGTGTATAAACCATCCCAGAGGAAAACAGGATTCCCTCACTCCCAAAATAACCTGGTTAAGGATGTCTCCAGGTTTGGGTTACAAGGTTTTTTCTAAAAAAACTCTGCTCTGGGCAGAGTCAGATTTATTATTTTTGTAGATGTACTGACAACAGTAAAAATTTCTTCCTTTACGAATATTTTTCAATGCAGGAGGCAAATTGCAGTTTCCCAGGGAGACTTATTAAATCATTTTAATGATAATATCCAGAAATAAAGTAAGGGGAAGAGTTCAGAGTTCAGCTGAGGAAACCTGAAGGTCAGCAAAGATGAGGAAAAACCTCAATGGAATCACTCACTCTCAACCCATAATTTCAATAGTATTTGTGGGATGCAACTTGCCATCAAAAAATCCCAGATCTGTTCTATTATTTGTGCCTGAAACTGGTTCCTGAGCTTGTGTCAAAGCACAGTTCTCTCTTAAATCCCATTTTGCACGGACACCCCAGAGAGGACATGTGGGCTTCATTTCAGCCTCCCATCACCAGGTCTGTCCCTGGCAGGTATTCCCGAACACTGGCCATAAACCACCTTTCCTCTGGAAAAAAAATACGTTGTTTGCAGTACTGGAAGGTTGTTGCAAAGTTAAAGAAGATGCACAGTAGTGACTAAAGGACTGGAAAGCAGGGAATGATGTGCAAGACTTGTGTGCCTGCAGGTCTCAAAGGGGAGGCTGAGGCTGCTCTGCTCAGAGGTTGCTCTGAGGGTATGTGGGACAGAAATCTCACACAGGAGGTGTGCTGACCTCAGTGTTGATTTATGACAGCTAGCTGCATTACTGCAGCTGTGAAGAATTCTTCATCTCTGGAAAACTTGAAAAGAAAGCTGGAAATGTTTCTCAAACACTTGATGCAGTTGACACTGGAATATAATCCAGACTGGTCCAGTTTTTCCCAGTGGACTTGTGAGTGCCTTGATAATGAATTGAAGCCCATTCTCAGGTAGCTCTCTCCCTCTGCCCTTTGGGAACAGTCCATGAACTGTGTGGGGGCTGCAGAACACCATCTGCAAAGCACTAAACTTGACAAGTGTCCCTCTGGCTGTGAAACACATGGATTAGCTAAAAGTTGGAAGCCCAGCCTTGCATCCCACTGTGACTGCCAGGTTTTCCTTCTCACTGAAGTCCCTCTTTCTTCCTCCTCCATTCCCACTTGACCCCTCCTTGCCAACCAACACCCTTGCCAGGCACCTGAAAGAAATTCTCCAGGCCAGCTCCTCCTCATCACACCTGCTCCAGCATTTTGTGGATACATCCCTCCTGCTGTAGATTCAGATATTCTGGACTCAGACAATGTAACTCCCCCTGTTTCTCACTGCCCCCTCCCCTCAGGCCTGTGTCCTGCCGGGGGTCCCACAGGGGTGTCCGTGGCCCATCTCCCATATGGCTCCGTGTTGCCGTAAGCACCTCCATCTGTTATCCCTCTGTCCATGTGACTCACAAATCAGCTCTTCCACCCCCAGCCTCTGATTCTCCAACTGCAGGGAACACACAGCGTTTGGTAGGACAGAAAGCATCTCTCTGAGAAACCGGAGGGGCTGCCAAAACACGCTCTTGGTGGATAAGAGGATGGAGACCAGACACCTCCCTCCTTACAAAAGGATTTGAGGAGAATGGGGGGGGAAAAAAAGCATTTTCTGTTTTCCCTAGACAAATGTTCCTGTCAATATAAGCAATTCTAGCTGAGCTTGCCAGATCAGTAGCACCTGGATTCGTTTCTGCCAGGAAAAACAGTCCTTTGAAGAACTGCAGGTTGAAAGAAGAGGATATATCCTGAGGGGAGCAGGCTTTGCCTCTACAGGGCTCCTTATCTGAAGATCAACATGTAAATTCCTGTCCTACTCCTGTACTATCTCTCTGGATCATTTACTTCTTAGTTCCTATTGAATTTGAGCTTTACTTTAAAATATGGCAGAAGAACATACGAATAAATACACTTTCCAGGGAGTAATTTTGCAGGAAACACAGCTCTCCACAGAACCATTTTCCAATGCAAGTGCAAACCAGATGATACTCTGTCTCAAGAGTGGATACAGTGAAGGTAGTTTCTTGCCAAATACTGAGGTGCTTTTCAAATATTAACACCGTGTTTTCTGCAATATTCCAAGGAACCGGGACAGTATTTCAGTTCATTCATCAGGGCTGTCACACTTCTGAGTCAGCAATTGCACGAACCAAATGTAGCCATCCCCAAACATCACTCTAGAAGTCATGGGCTTGAAAACATCCTTTTTAAATTAAAAGCTGCAGAAAACAGATGGAGAAATCCATATGTGACAATCAGACCTGACTGGCTGGGGCTTCCACTGAAGTGATACAAGGGGCAGAAGCCTTGGGTCAGTTCTGGCTTAGAAGGGAACTTTAATGGATTAAGTCAAAATTTTGGATTCTTTATTCCCCTGTATATACAGCAGGTCTTGAAAGTCAAGCTGTTCAATAATTTTATTTTATTTTTTAAAAAAATTTCAATTTACCCTATGGCCATTTCTAACAGTCTTTTGGCCCTGACACACCAGAACAAGACCCAGCACCGTCATTGCCTCCTCTTACAGCAACTTGTTGCTGCTGCAATTCCAAATGCAGCACTATTCCTCCAAGTACCACTGTGGAATTGGAAGCTCAGAATCCCACTAAGTCTGCCAGGCTGTGGGCAGGGACAGATGGTGCCACTGAGTGTCTGCCAGGCTGTGGGCAGCAGAGCAGAGCTCTGCTCCCTCTGAACGTGCCAGGCAAGGCACAGCCACGGGAGTGGATTTCTCAGATCATCTCCCTACACCCTTTAAGGTGATGGGCACGTTACTCTGGCACTGTGGATCTGGAGGTCTCTGTGCCCCAATATTTACAAAACCGTGGGCAGTGCCACCATCCCTCTACTCACATTATCACTGGGAGCTGGAAACATTTACCCAAAGTAGCCCCAAAAGGCAGTGGAACACCTGGGCAGGGAACGCTCCTCCCTGCTCTAAGCAATAAATCACGTTATCTTCTTTCCACTAAATCTATCCCCGGACACGCAGGTTTTGCATCTCCCTTCTCCCCCGCCACGCTCCCCTTGCTGCCCTGGGAAGTTTTTAGGAGAAGCGGTGACGATGCCACGGCAATGCCCTCTCCCTGCTCCCAGCGTGCTTCCCAAGCTTCCCGCCGCAGCAGCTAGGTGGCAAAAGTTCCGCGCAGCCTGGCAAACTTAATGATTCCCTTTTATAAAGAGCCAGCCTGCGGATCCAAACGCTCCTTATTCTAAAACGATACACACACGTAAGGAAAACTCCCCTTTCACGGGGAGAACATCCAGCTCTCCTCAAAATTCCCCCCCCCCCCTTACTCACATCGTATTTCTCCGTCATTTTCAGATGCAGAGCGCGCTTCCAGAGGGTCCTTGCGCCTCCCGAATCCGGCAGCAAAACTAAGACACACAGGGCTGCAGCGAAGATCTTACAGAAACGCATCTCCGGCAGCGCCCCGGAACGCATCTTCCCGAGGACAGATCCAACCAGGAGCCCGGCTCTCGGGATCCAGGCGCTTCGGAGTCTTGGCGAGGAGGGAGGGAGCCGGGGAGGGAGGAGAGCGAGGGCTGAGCGCTGCCGAGAGCCGCTTTTCCCTGCGCAGCTTCTGGGAAGGGAAAAGCTAAAAAAAAAAAAAAAAAAAAAAAAAAAAAAAAAAAAGATAAAAAAAAAAAAGGAGCCCACAGGCAGAAGTCAGGAGCTGCTGTTGAACTTCTTTAAGTTAGATCAGGTTCTCAGCTCACATGTTCACACAAAGCACATGCTCTTCTTGAATGATAGATGGGAAGATTACTTGGAAAGATTATTTTTAGACCTTTGTTCCCAACATCTGGCATCCTCAGAGAGCCCCATTCAAAGCCAAAGCGTGGGATCAGATGACAGCTGCCGCAGGGGGAAATAAAGGTCTTCGAGGGGTGGGCTCGGCAGCTTTTAGCAAACAGCTCACCCAAACTTTCCGAGGGACTGGGCTTTGTATGCTTCCCACTGTGCCCCGAGCCGTGGGTTTGCATCATGTTTTGACAAAGTGATAACTTCATCTGGAGGTGGCTGGAAGGAAATGACTTAAAGACACGATAAACGTGCTTTAAGGGGCTTTAATTAGACCAACTCGACATCAGTGCTCTGCAAATGGTTTTGAAGAAGGGGAAGACGTGGCCACTATGAAAAAACAAATCCATGTGCGTGGGTGGGGAATAGGGAAGGAAGGTGGTTCAGAAATGACATGACCAAACAGAAAGCAAGGAAGGGGACATGAGTCAGGCTGTGCCTGACAATGGGAGAGACGGAAGGAGTGGACGTGGGGTTTTAGACAACTCCACGGACACTGAGGCACCCACGTGTCTGAAGGACAGGAATGGACTCATGAAGTCAGGCTGGAAGCATCCCAGCATCCTGCCTGGGACTGAGGCAGAGGCAGGTGCTGAACAGAAAGTATGAGAATGAGCCAACTGTTGCTCCTGTGTGTATACACGTACCTGTGCATGTATACACCTTTCTACGTAAACCTTAGGGAGGTTTACAGTTCAGGGCTTGCTGAGCCAAATGGGGGGGCTGTTTATTTTATAGTTCCCTCTGAATTTCTCCTCCAGCAGCTTGTCCAGCCTCTATCCAAATGAAGGAAGAAATGGAACCACAAAGCCAGTTGAGACACAGGCACTAGGCCCTGCTTGCCTTCAGTTTACTCTGATGCAGCCCTGCTGAGCAGAGTGGCGGCTTTGCTGGATGCATTGGATTTATTTTATATCTACTCTAAAATGTAGATTTTACAAATGTAGGGCCTGCAGAAGACTGTTACATCCTGTGGACAAATACACAAAAAAGTCTTCCAATTCTTCCATATATCTGAAAGCAGCAACAGGTCACTTTGATCCCAGGTGTCAATAGCTGCATGTAGGTGGCAGCCAAAGGATTTCATCTTCCGCTTTGCCAGAATATGGTGTTTGGAACCTGGAAAAAGAGTGAAGTGTGGTTTTAAAAGCTCTGTATTTGAGGGAATATATTTGGTTCATTTAGAGTTCAGGTGTTAACAGGATTTCTAGCAGCACCTGTGCTTTGGGATAGTTCTGTCCATATCTCTGAGCTACAAAAAGCTTCTTAGCAACAAAACCCGTTCAATTCATGCCAGGGAATTTAGTTAGGAAGTAAAACCAAGCAAGGATTACTGTTGTAATCTCTTTGGTCTTCTCATAGGTCAGCCTATGGCAAAGTGACTCCATAATGGCTGAAGTGAGACCTTGGGATGAAGACAGAGCTCAGCACCCACAGGGCACTGTCATTTCCACCTAAATCTCATCCAAAACCCTGAAATCTGCAGCTGTGCTGGAATTAGTGAAAGGCACACCCAGAGAGCTTCAGACCATCCAGAGAAGAATATATCACTGCCATAAAACCTGTGACTTTGGTTTTGGTTGCTCAGAGAACTTTGTCTTACAAAACAGAATGCCTCCAATTCCTTAAAAAACCCTTCTCCCCTGTTTGTTGCAATATTAATACCTGTACTTTGATAAAGCACCTCTCAGGGACAACCAGGAGCTCCCACCCATGCCCTGGCTCCTGTGCTGGAAGGTGACAAATGACATGGCTTTTTGCACAGAATAAACAAGATTTTTCCTTAGAGTATTCCTACTCAATTTATGTCTTTGTGCTGATATTTCACTTGTCTGGGCTCTTGCTGGAACCCAAACCTGCGTGAAACAGCTGTTCACGATAAATCTCCTTAATTTAATTTCACTTTTTGATGTTTCATATACTTGCAATCTGGACTTGGAGCAACTAATTCTAAAGATTAATGGCTACTTCAGACACCATTTACTGGCCTTTCTCTTGGCAGATATACAGCTTTGACATTTATCTGGGAAAAAAACAGGGTCTGTGCCTTACAGTTCATGGATTGTACACCAAAGCAGTGAGAATTCTGCAGGACCAAAACTCAACAGCTGGTCGTGGTCTTCACATCAAAATGAAAGCTGACATTATGACACTTGTAACACTGTAACTCCTCCTGCACACAACTAATTCATCTTACCTTCCCAAAGCACTGCGTGCAATGCCTGGACTGGATTATCTCTACCAACAGCTGGGGAAACTTAGGCCCAGAGGGAATGATTTGCTGAAATGAGACCTTTCATCTGCACAGCCAAACTGGAAGGGTTCTACCAACCCAGCCTAGGCCAGGGCTCTGTGTTTCCATGCCCTACACTCGCATTCCGGAGGGAATTCTTCATGTCACCCATTTCCATTCCTCACATCCTTCTGCCTCCAGTCTGCCTTGGAGACTAGGCAAGGGGTTTTACATTTCATAGAGGATTAAAAAAAACTTTCTTAGCAGTATTGGAAAGAATATATTTCTCACCTTTTTCTGGATATTCCAGTCTCTGGCAGGGCTGTGTTGTCACAGGACAATTGCAGGACAGCTTTAGCCCACTCATATCCACATTGTCCTCCCACTTTGAGCCCAGTGAACACCTAAACCAAGAGAGAATTCAGTTCCCTCAGTTATGGAGGTGCCTTTCTCCCACTAAAAGGCAGTTAATGTCTTACCAAGTTCACTTTTGAGTGGTCCCTTCTGACAAAAAAGAAGAGAAGCAGCTTTGACTTTCTGAAGAACTTGTTTAACAAAGCGATTCTCAGCAGGGTTTATGGCTCCAGCTATTTGTATAAAGTATTCTTAGCAGCTTATGAAGAAATTATAGGCATCAGGCACAAATCCTTACAAGCACAGCCACTGGCAATAATTAGAAATTTAAAATTTACTGGTAAGCAGGTTTTTGAGATATGTTACTTCAAATGCTGGGCATGCAATGATGTATGACGATTTGAAAGCAATTATTACAGGGAAGAGAGAAAAATTAACTGCCAAGTGCAAATCCACACCTAAACAGCACATCTGGCCAGGTGCAAAACCTGCGTGAACCAAGCAGCCAGCAAATTTCCTGTCAGCAAAAGTTTACAGTGTGCTTGGTTCTGTTCATTCATAATAAAATGATATTTTTCTATGTGCTTGTCCAGGGAACCCACAGAACATCACTAAGTCAAGATTTCTCTGCTTCAAGATTTGTGGCGCAGCTCCTCACACAAAATTCCTGCTGCCTTCAAGGATTTTGAGTGAGATTGCTTCATACATCACCACCGAGCAAGGAGTCACCCTCTGTGCATGAATCTCCCTGAATTTCCATTCCACAAGTGGTTTCAATAAGGCAAATCCTGCAGTGACATAAATTGCTGTCAGATGACGGTGCAGGAACACGGGCGAGACTCGAGCATCTCCCCGGGACCCGTGAAACCCTCAGCATCGTTTGTTACAGTGAGGAAGATGTATCTGAATGAAGGGACAGGCATTTTATCAGGCTACGACAATAAACCCATTTTTTGGGGGAACTAGGATTCGTGCTGCCTGATTAGAATGATTTAAATAATGTTTTTTAAGAAATGTTCTCAGGGAGGGTCTGAGTGAAAGTCACGGAGCCTTTTGTGCAGCCAAGGAAAAAATGTCTTTCTCCAGCCAAAACCAAGGTAGGTCAGCCTAAGCCAAGACTTCCCCTCTCCCAGAGGAAAGATCTGACTTTTAAGGAAAGATTATGCCAAAGAGAGAGTTTCTTCAGAGCACTCCACTCCAGCAGCACGAGGTGACTCATTTTAGCTCCATATAATCACAGTACCTTCATGCCAAGGGGTTGCTGCAATTCTTTATCCAGGGGCTGTTTCCTTGCCAGCTCTGTTCATGTTCTGCTGCCAGCAGCAAAGGGCAATGGTTTTCTGGGGGTTGAGCAGGTTAGGAGTTGTTGATATTATCTGATCCAGTGGGAAAGAAAGATTGCAGCTGCTTTGCCTCCCTCCACCTCCTGCCTGGGAGGTCCTGCCTGATGAACCATTCGGGAATGGGGTTTGTGTGGCTGGGGGAGACCTACAGGTGTGTGCTGGGATCAGCAAAGGGTGACAGAGCACTTCCCAGGGCTTCTTACAGATCAGGTGCACCGGGAGGACAACTCACCTGATCACAGTGCCTAAAAAACAATCTAATGCTCCTCTCTCCTCCTCTGGCTGCCTTGTGAAGGCTCAGCCCTGGGGGCTCACCTGCCAGACTTCCACTCACTTTTAGGAAATCAGAAAAAAAAGTAAATCTAGAGTAGTTTTGTTGCAAATATAAGCAAACAAGGAATCACAGCCCTAATTCATCTTCTCTCAGCTAACCATGCCATTAAACCATGACAACCTGCCAGGTGAAATCCAGGGAAATCTCTAGGAAGTGCTGGGCTCCCCAGCAATGATGGATAACATCACTTGTGCCTGTGTGGTGACCCCTCCAACTTTTGCTTTGTGTAAGATGTGCTAAAGCAGCAGTACTATAATTGCTACTTTTTAACTTGCCAAACCCAGTAGATTGGGATTGTTCCCTGCAGGGACTACCAGGAAAAGGAGTCCCTTAGATGCCCATCCAGATGGGTGAATCTGATAATAAACACATAAAAGAACCTGCAGCATCTCTTGAAGGGTGACACTGAATGCAGATAACACACCCCCTCACCCAGGGGGTTATTTTATGGCCAGCTCTATAAGAAAACACCAAATCTGGAGTTTCATGTGGACTCATTCCTTCCCTGAGCAAGGAAAACTGTGCCAGATGTTTGCTACCAGGGAGCTCCACTGGGAATTTATAGAATGAAATAAAAGATCAAAAGCAATTAAAAACACAAACAGGTGATTCTCTTTAAGCACCTGGCCTCAAGCCCTTGAAAAGCCTGGCAGGGGTCAGCGTTAAGTGACCCCTGACCATTTGGAAAGGCCTGTAAAGAAGAATATAAAGTGGCTCTACTTTTAACCAGCTTTACTGGATATGAGGTATAAATTAAGCAGATGAATGTTATTAGGGAAGCACTCACACAAGCTCTGCATCCCACTAACAGAGTTACCAGGAAGTCTTTGACTACACGATCAAAACATCCTATTAATTATAGGGCAGATTGGTTCCCAGCCTGGGGGAGAGGCTCTGCTGTGGGTGCAGCCGAGCCTCTGCTGTGCTGTCCTGTGCCCGGGGGGCACCACTGTGAATCCCAAACAATTCCTCTGGGTGGGACTGCCAGGGCTGCCGTTCTTGCCCACACCCTCCCTTGTGCCAGTTCCCTCTGGGGCGTTGTTGTCCCAGAGTCTTTTGTCTCCAAAGAGGCTTCTGTGAGAGGTTTGTGTCCCCGCAGGGAGGCAGGAGAGGAGGTCGGAGTGGCTGGGGGGCTCAGGGATCCTTTCCCTCAGGCCAGTGGGAATTGCTGTATGTTTTGGATGGGGGGTGGGATGTTCTGTGAAGTTCTCACACTGTGACTGCTGAGAGGAGCCGAGTCACAGACTGGAAACCTCAGAAAAATCTCCCTGGAGGTCAGATTTCCCCCCAAAATGAAGGCTATGGGAAGTTTGTCTGTGGATTCACAGGGATTTTACAGCCTTTGCCATGGTCTGCACAGCAGCCAGGCTGAATTCCCTGGGGTTAGCAGGAGTGCTCTTGGGGAACCCAGCCTTAAAATAGCTGGACTGTGCTCCAGGGCTCCCCAAGAAGTGTGGGGCATGGGATATCTTGCTTGGACTACGGCAGAGCACAAGTCAGAGCCAGGGACCATGCAGTCCTGTCAGAATGGACCCCAATAAAACCAGCTAAAAGGCACATGCCCTTACAAATCCCCAATTTTACATGACACTGAAACAGGGGTTATTTGGTGGCTGATTCCCTGCACTGACCCACAAAGACTTGGCCAGAGTCAAGCAGTTTGGTTTTGGAGCTGGACCTCTCCGAGCTGGAGCTCTGCCTGCTTGTAGCCCCAGAGACAGATGGTTTCCCATTAAAAAAGTGTCCTGCCTATGTCCAGAAATAACAACTTCATAGATCAAGTGGCTGTCAGTGGCACCTGCAAACACTGCACAAGGCAGATGAAGGGCCAGATGTGTATCAGCACCGTGCTTGCGTAGGATTTCCTTTAGGAAACGTTTCACCTCCGCATCCCACATCCTATTACAAGTGAACTCCTTTCACTCTGCTGCTCTGAGGCTGTAAGCCCTCTGGCAAGGACACCAAGTGATATCCCAGGCCCAGCCGCGAGGGAAATGTCTTTAGAGCTCTGAAGTAAGTCCAGCTGCTTCCATCAGCTCCGAGGACGTCACCGCCCTCCGGAATAGCTGCTGATGTGCACCTTGAGCTGTGCTTCCACCACAGCACAGCCCCAGCCCCTGCAGGAACCTGGCTAGGCAGGGAATATCCCTGCAACTGATGCAGGGATTTTAGGACATGCAGTCAGTAATGTCGCTCCAGAATTTCTTAAAAGAGATCCAAGGAATTTGGAGCTCAAGTCTCATTTGCTGTTTCACACCACTGCTCTTAAGGAGTTTGCTATGGGAAGGCTGATAGTTTTTCTGGTCTCCTCTCATCCAAGGTGCAGGGTTAAACAAGCCATAGGAAATCCCACTTGCCTTTGACCTCTTGATAAAAGTCTTATCTACAGCTGGTTAGAGATAGACAGCAAAAGGCAAACTTGTTTCAGACTGGGCTTATCTGGGAGTGTTCCCTTTTATGTCCTTCAGCAGAGTGTCTGCAAGTCAGTACATGTGTTTCCATCATCTACCTGGTCTGAAGGGGACATACAGGCTCTTTCCTCTCCAAAATCTCTGCTAAGTGGGCTGGATCTCATTGCCCACTGTCTCCTGGTGCCCAGACGGAGCTCAGACTCTGGCTTCCATCCTGACATTGTTTTGAATCTTCTCTTGGCTTGGCCATAAATGTAATTAGATACCGTTTCAAAGTAGGAAATCAAGAGATGCAAAACTGGCATTACAAAGAAAAATCTTCCTGCTAGAAAGTTCCCCAAACTGCTTGCTGACATGCACACACGGCTCTGGGCAGACAGACAGCTTTTGCAAGGTTTGGTGTGGCAGGAAAACATAAGAGAGCTCAGGTAATGCCTTTTTTTTGATGTATGTACCCCTAATTAAGAGGAGGCAGCTTATAGCTTGTATCTTGACCAATTTAATTCCTCAGCTCAGCAAGGGACTTGTTTTAGCAGTCAGACATAGCTTAGTTTTTTGAAGGCACGGGGAGAACTATAATAGAAGGGGTTTCCTCCCCTTGTGCCTCTGTGTGAGGTCCTCAACAATGAGGTTTAGTATTCCAGCTGAATCCCTTCTGAATCCTTCAGCAGTCTGGGAGAGACACATGGAGAGTTTCCACCTTCTATGCGAGCACAAACCTTTCCATCTGAATAGTGTCTCTTTAAGGGGAAGGTTATTGTCCTCCAGTGAGCCACTCATTTTTTGGGTGACAGTAACTTGCATTTTGCCCCAGATGTTGCCTATTACAGTGGTTCCCACTCCTGACATAAAGAGGATCCTGCAGGTACCCTGGGCATGCTATGCCTCAGCCACAAGCAGTGTTTTGCATTCCCTGTCATGTTCCACTCCTGTGCAGCTGCACAAAGCCATCTGGGCAAGCAGAGAGGGGAGAGCAGAAAAGCTTGGGTACCTGTGGGAGAAGAAGAGCATGAGAAACAGGGACAGCTCTGCTACTAAGTCAGTGGTTTGAATTTTGAACAGGGACTCAAGCAGTTGGTTTCCCTGCTTGAGCAGAACAGGCTGGGTGTTGTTAGGTAAGCACAAAGCAAAAGCTCTCTAAACACCCTGGTAGCACCAGGCAGAGATTAAAACCAGACTGTATTTCAGACCTGGGAGCTGAGGTCCTGCAGAGGATGGTCACACCTCTAACTCTCATGGGAGTACACCCCCAGCTCGGCAGGACACAGCTGCTTTTGCCATTCCCCATGTGAATTTTGTCTGCTGGAAAATGTTTATTTCAGTTTTGGTTCAATGTTCTTGTTAAATTTTGTGTATTACATAACGGTGCTATATAATGTTATGTTTATGTTATATAAAGATAAATCTTTTTATATATCTACATAGTTCCATATGTTTACATATGCATAAACTTAAATCTCCAGCATGTTTCTTGTTTGTTCATGGCCCTCTAGCATGTCCCCTCAAAAAGTTATGGAGCAACATCATAGAACCACAGGCAGGTTTGTGTTGGAAGGGACCTTAAGATTGTTCCACCCCCTGCCATGGGCAGGGACACCTTCCACTAGCCCAGGTTGCTCCAAGCCCCGTCCAACCTGGCCTGG